>JAECXF010000290.1:0-411217 GCA_018151655.1 Drosophila bocqueti | reverse complement strand
TTAGGTTATTATTAAATTATTTACATAGTTAGTTATTATTATTTATATATATCAATTAATTTGGGAGGGCCAAACGGCTCCTCACACTGCTAACCATTTCCAAACGGTGGCTAACTCATTTATTCCCGTTTTTGATCTAGTTGATATCAGCTGTGACAAAATTAATTCGATTATTTGTAATTCATATGTAATTTCCCATTGTGACCTTTGATTTGTATCCTTTTTTATATACCCTGATTCTAGATTGATTATTTCCTTGTAATAACTTAAATTAGTTACGTGGAATAAGTCGGCATATGATTCATAAGTAAGAACATCCTTTTTGTCCTTGAACAGGAAAAATTCGTGATTGGTGTAATCAATTATTTCAGAAGTGGTTATCATTACGAATGGTATTAGTAGTAACAAGAAATGCATTTTCTGTAATTTAAAAAAAATATAATAGTTGTTAAAACTTTATATTGTCTTTGTGAATAGTTCTGTTTCTATTATTGATTATTATTTTGTTAGGTAAGTTTTCTTTAACAACTTGTTTTTTATATCTTGTTTTTAGTTTATTTCTTTCCCCGTGTTTCTTTTCATAAACGACATGATATTCTTTTTCTTTACGACCTTCATTATGTGTTTCTAACATTTTTTCTTAAGGGAGGGGTCTGGTTTTGAGGATTCAAAAAAAGTGATTTTTTTTTATTGCATATTATGAAAGTATAGTATCTCAAGAATGTTGTCTGTAAATATGAAATCAATCGGAGCAAACCTCACAAAGATATAGCTTTGGAAGTAGGCGGGTTTTACCAGGGTCTTACCGCTACGAAAAACTTTAAACGCGTTTTTCTCAAATCGATGTTTTTTGAGTCGGTGCACACTGTATCTCAAAATCTATTCAACCGATCGTTCTCAAATTTTTTACAGTATTTCCTTACATAATTTATGAGGTAACAACGTCGAGATTTTTTAGTTTTTAATTTTAATTTTTTTATTATTAACAACAATAGTCATGAATTTTGGCCAAAAATGTGGTATTTTCGCTTTCAAGTCTTGTAAAAATTCAAAAAATTCAAAAAATTAAAAACTTGACGTCAATACCTAGAGGGACATTTAAATTGATGGAAAAACTTTGGTTGGTTCATTTCAGATGATCCAGTGCTGAGGTATGGTGTGCACCGCAAAACCTTTTTTTTTTTGAAGCCTGCGAAGAATCGCTGCCATTCAGTCAATTTTTAATATATTTCAACCAATATTTCACAGAATATAGTTTAATTACTACTCTTTAATATACAATAATCAGAAAAAAATTTACTTTCCCCGTACGCCCAAAACAAAATTTGAAAAAACCTGTTATTTTCTGCCTTCAAAACCAGACCCCTCCCTTAAGTGTTCTTCAGAATATTGGAAATGTTTGCGTGGTCAATTTTATTATAGAGAATATCAAAAGGTTTTTGGTTTGTTGTAAAATGAATGCTCCGATTGTATTCTTTAGCGGCTCTAATAATTATTTTAGAATAGTGAGTGAGGTTAAATTCCTCCTTTATGCAACGAGCTATGTAATTCTGTTAGGGTTGAATGTGCCCTTTCGACTTGTCCGTTTGAGGTACTGTGTCTGGGGTCAGCGATATGTAGAGTTAAACCGCATCTTTGTGCAAAAGATTTAAATTGAGCAGAAGTAAAGCTCGGTTCATTATCAGTCATAATTACTTTGGCGCGAGGAAAATGCTGAAGTAATTCCATACTAGGAATTTTGAATACGCGTCAACACACGTTAAGAAAATAAGACTTTGCGCATAGTAAATATCAATGTGTAAGTTTTCTCCTTCTTTAGTTGGGATAGGAGCTTCCCCAATAGGAATTTGTATTGGATGCCTGTTATATTTATTTTCGTTGCAAATTGTATAATTTTTAATGTATTCTTTTAATTTGATAAATAAATTTGGCCAATAATATAATCTATTGATTTGTTTGTAATTTTCGTCTAGTCCTCTGTGAGCTCTACTATGTGTTTCTTCTATTATAATCGCTTTATCTTCATTGTTTTCTACGTCTTGTAGAAATGTTCTAGTAAAAAGGAATTTATTAGTGAAATTGTTTTTCAAGGGTAATTGAATATGATAAAGATCTTCTAAAGTGCAGTGAATTCCTACCGTTATGTTTGGTGGTAGATACTCCCTTAATATTGTTATTAAGTTTTCTGGCGTATCATATTCGATTATATGTCGTGTTTTGTCAAAAACTTTCAATGACTCATGTATTGTATACCTCCCCATTGTTAAAAGCAGTTGTTGTTGAAACTGATTTAACGGTTTATGGGTCTCTTGTATTACATTTTCAAAACTACTTTCAGCAGAATGCTGTGTATTTTGATCTGAGCTTGATTGTGTTAAGTCGCTGTTTGTAATATTATTTATTTTTATTCGAGATAGTGCGTCGGCTACGACATTTGTAGTTCCGGGTTTATATATTATTTTTGGAGTAAAACTTTCAATGAAAGAATACCATCTTTTCATTTCAACGTTCGGGTTTTTATCAGAGATTGTAAAAGATAAAGATTGATGGTCTGTTTGTATTTCTATACCAATAACTCCATACAAATAATTTCTGAGATTTTTAAGAGCCCAAACTATGGCTAAAAACTCTTTTTTATTTGTGGCATAAAGTTGTTCGGTTCTATTTAGAGTTTTCGATATGAAAGTAATTGGTTTATTATCCTGTGATAAAACCGCTCCGATAGCTACATCTGATGCCTCTGTGGTCAAAGTGAATTTTTTATTATAATCTGGTTGAACTAATTCCACTTGCGCTATTAAATTATCTTTGAGTTCGTTAAAAGCTCTTACTGCTGGGTCATCTAACTGTATTGTGATTTTAGTAGACATTCGTCTAGAAATTTTACCATTATCTCCTCCTAAGTATTTGGTTAAAGGTTTGGCAATTTCTGCATAATTTCGGACAAATTTACGGTAATAGCCGGTAAGGCCTAGAAAACTTCGAAGCTTTCTAATGTTTTTAGGAATCGGATACTTGATCATGGTTGAAACTTTTTCGGGATCTGTTTTAATTACATTGTGAGAAATAATATAACCAAAAAATGATGTTTCTAATTTGAAGAATTTATATTTTTCAAGTGAAATTTTCATATTTGCTTCTTGTAAAATATTAATTATTTGGATTAGATCTGTATAGTGTTGTTCTATTGTATTCGAAAAGATAATTATATCGTCCATATAGACATGACAAGTTTTTCCGACTTGTTCTCTTAATATGTCATCCATAGCTCTTTGAAATAATCTAGGGGCGTTTGTTAATCCAAATGGCATACGTAAGAATTCAAATTTTCCATTATTAATGGAAAAGGCTGTTTTTACAATGTCTGATTCTTTCATAAGAATTTGGTGGAATCCAGATTCCAAATCAATTGTTGAGAAATATTTCGACTTTCCCAAGTTAGATAATATTACAGACGGGTCTTGCATAGGGTATCTGTCCGGTATTGTGTTCTCGTTTAATTTTTTATATTCAATAACTAGTCGATGTTTTGGACTTCTTCGTTTTGACCTTTTTTTGGTACTACCAAAACTGGTGAATTATAAGGGCTTCTACTCGGCCTTATAATTTGTTCCTTTAGCCTTCTGTCAATTTCACTGTTAACGAAATCTGAGACTGACATAGCATAAGGATATTGTTTGCTATAAATTGGTCTGTCATTATCCGTATTTATTTCTCCTCGAATGTCGGTTCGAAAAGGAATTTGCATATTTATTTTGGAATGCTCCTTTTCAATTTTATTCATAAATTTCTTTTCGAAATCTTTTATTTGATTTGAAATTGTAGTTAAATTATGAATTTTATCTTTGTCGGAAAATTCAACGACGGCGTGTTTAGGATTTTTGGATCCCAAACTTTTAGTTTTTTTATTGACGGATAATTCAACGTCGGAGTGCTTAGGATTTTTTGGTCCCAAGCTATATAAACTTCCTTCAACAATTACCGTATTGGTTTTAAATACTTCTTGTTCATCAAAGTATTTTTTATAATGTATTCTTTTAGTGGAAGAGTATTTTCTTCCCCAATTAAACACAAATCGTTATTTTCCGCATCTTCATAATATTCCAGTTTTTCTTTTTTCCCATGATATTCCAGAATACATTTTTCAACATCTATTTTGGCTCCAATTTTCCTTAATAGATTGTACCCAAATAATAAGTCAGATTCTAAACCTTCTATTTCGTAAAATAGATGTTTTGTTTTAAATATGGTTAATATGTGGTAATATTTTATTATAGAGTATCCATGGACTGTAGATACTCTCTTGTAAATAGGTAATTCTTTTTTTTTTCATAAATCCCGCTTTTGATATAGCAAGATGTGGCTCCTGTGTCAGATAATATTTTAAATTGTTTTTTTGTATGTCTGTCTGTTCTTGTTATATGAGGCATACTTCTGTAGGGCTTTGCTCTAAAAAATGATCCTCATCAATGTTATTGATTCTCATACCTTTCTGCGCTGGTTGACTTACTGTTCCAGTGGCTTCCCTTTATAATGGGACTTGTGGTTCAGTTTTTTGTTCTTGGTTTTGATTATAATTATTTCTTTGTGAAAAATTATTATAATTCTGTCTGTTATTATTATAGCCCCTGTTATAATTATTATTCGGACGGTAGTAATTATTATTCGGACGATTTTGGAACTTTATGGAACTATCTACCTCCATTGGTACCGGTGGGGGTTGTACCTTAGAATTGTTATTGGAATTCCAATTATTATTTCGTCCAAGGTTGAAGCTGAACCTCCGGTTGCCATTGTTAAATTCAAATCTTCAAAACTATTTATTAAATTTTCCAGATTGTTATTTTTAATTATTTGTTACAATTGATTTTTTAATTTTGATTTTAAAAATGTATAGTAGCCCTGTATCTTGATCTTGTTTATTATTCACTTTAAATAATATCTTAATATTATTTTTTTCTGCTCACGATACTTTCTGTTGGCGTCTTCCTTCAGTGTAAGTTGTCCTGATTTGGGGTCTTCCTTCAGTTTAGTTGTCCTGATTTGGGATCTTCCTTCAGTTTAGTTCTTCTGCTTTTTATACCATGTACCGTAGGTACAAAGGTATATTAATTATGTGCAAATGTATGTAACAGGCAGAAGGAAGCATTTCCGACCCCATAAATATATATATTCTTGATCAGCATGTTACATACCGCCAAGTCGAAATAGAACCACTGATAAGTCTGTAACTTTCTGTCCGTCTGTCCGATCTGTACCAGATTTTCCGCTATTGATCTCAGCAACTATAAGGAGCCTATGAAAAACCAAAGATCTAGGTATGTAGGTCGCGCAAAACGTTTTTATCGCAGATCAAGTGTGGTTCAGATTTAAAAATTTCCCTCCAACTCCGAAATCAATAAAAAACATTTTGCACCCACATACCGAATTTGGTGGCCATAGATCTTATAGTTGCTTGATGCATAGGCGTTCATATAGACGGACATGTATCAATACCGAAAACAGACATGGTAAAGATCGAGTTGAAAAACTGACAAAAGTTATTTACTTATGGCAGTGTGCTATCTCCTTTAAAATTTGGCAACTATCAACAGGAGCTTTGTACCCACGGTAAATGGTATAACAACAACAAAACTGATGAGCGCAAGAAACTAACTCCCGTGCGCAAAAAGAGAGAGGGGTTATCTCTTTCTCTGTCTTGCACACGCAAGTGCATGAGATGGTGGTGGTTTTGCAAAAAGCGAGTTTGTTTACATTTCTCTAATAGGCAAAAGTCGCGATCAGCTGACTTTTGTTTATCGTTGTCAAAGAGCTAATTCGAGCGGCGATATATTTTGGTACAGGGTATATAACAGTCGTTCACGAACGACTGTAGCTTTCTTACTTGTTTTATATTGGGGTCTTCCTTTTAATTTTTGTATTTATCTGTGGCGGCGGTTTCCCGTCGGGTCTTCCTCCTTCTTGGTGTTCATTTGTTTAATTTGTTTGAATATTTTGGTTGTATATTTGGTTCGCTCTTTTGGTAGGTATTTTGATGCGTTCTGATTGCGTCATTTTTGGATGAGAAATTGTGTTGGCTTGTCTCAATCCTGTATTAATGTTTCAGTCCACGTTTTAAATCTTAATTTCTTCCCATCGGATTAGTTCCATTAATTATTATTATTATTCCACAAAGGCCTTGTTGCACTGCGACCCAGATTACCGTTAGATCTTTTGTGCCGGCCTGTAGGATTAGCTGGGAAACAGGCCCTATAAGTCCGATGAGCTTTTAATAAACTCAGGCATGAGCGCTGCCTGACTGTTAGAGAAGATCTAATTGTGCGCCTTGCATTTTCCCTGGGGAAGACAGTTCACGAGCACAGATTTTGATGTCGACGTCTGATTGGCGAATGGGCTCTTACATATGAAACATTTTTCTGATTTCTTCAAACTTGCCCCTAAATCTAACGATACCAATCTGTAGGTGCCCGTTTTATTTCTTCACAAGAAAAATTTTTTTAATTTAATTTTTCTTAAAAACCCTGCAGTGTATTATACCTTTTAGTCAGAAGTTTTCAACGCAGTGAGGAACATTTCCGCTATTAGGTAGCCTGTTCCACGCAAATTTGCGACCAAAATTTTTTTTTCGCTCTTATAGTTTTTTTTTCAGTTATTACTTGAAAATATGCGTTATGTTTTTTTTTATCGCGTCAATCTGAGTCTTGGAATTTTAGAGAAATAATTTTGCTATTTTGTCTCAACCGCATATACTGTCGGTAACCAGTGAAGATACAACAATTATCTCCAAGATTGAAACTTGCGCCATTTCCTGAGCTTTCCAATATTGTAAAAAAAAAAATCTTTTTTAAGAAAATAAAGTCCACAAAAAGGCTCAAGGCCGATAAATTTGGTTTCATCGCTCCCTTTATTTTTAAAAGGTAGCCTGCCAGCTCGTTTAAATCCTATGAAAACTTTCAGAGTGCTCTGGAACCGAACCTACCTTAGGGTGTAATTTTGAATCACCGCTCGCGTGGTCGGAAACAGTTCTCTACAAGATCACGAAATCAGTTAAAATAACTCGGGTATAGGCCACTATAGAGAAGATGTAAATCCGTGCGCCTTGCGTTTTCCTCGCGAACGGCGATTCAAAAGCACAGATTTCCAAAGCATGTCATCTCTCCATGGAAAATGGTTTCATAGGATTTGAAACATTTTTCTTTTCTTCAAACTTGCCTCTAAATATAAACAATACCAATTTGTATGTCCAAAGTTTGATTTCTTTACGTAATTTTTTGTTAAATTTAATTTTATTTTTCTTAAAAAATTTTTTTTTTAATTTTTTATTACTTAAAGGGGCACGTTTCATGTCTTGACAAACATCGCAATAGTTTTTTCAGAAGAAAAGTATCTTTTTAAAAATTTCGGGAAACTTTAGAAAATTATTTCCCAAAAATTCCAAGTATCATATTGAAATAAAAAAAGAATATTTTCAAATCAAAACTGGAAAAAAATATAAAAAAAAAAATTTTGGTAATAATTCTTTTCTATACAAAATTTTGTTTCTTCAAAATTGTCCGATTTTTCCTATGCCAGCTATATGAAATAGTAAACCGAAATTCTAGAAAAATACAAAATGGCCATGTGTCCAATTATAAAAAAATATCTTACCAATTGGTAAAGTTTTTTTCCCTACTAATTTTCCGATTGTTCTTATGGCACCTACATATATGATGTAGTAGTCCAATATTGATAAAACTAAAACCGTAATTCTAGAATATTACCAAATGGCCATATCTCTAATTATAAGAAAATATCTTAAAAACTGGTTATTATTTTTTTCCTCAAAAATTTCCGATCGCTCCTATGGCAACTATGTATATGATATAGACGGCCGATCCGGCGCGTTCCGACTTATATAGCAGTGAGAGCATATAGAAGACTATCTGCAAAATTGCATTTAGATAGCTTCAAAACTGAGGGACTAGTTGCTGGTTATAATGTCTCCTTCACTGCGTTGCAAGCTTCTGATTAAAATTATGATACCCGGAAAGTGTATAAAAACATATTACCCTAACTTGAAAACAATCAAAAAGTAAGTGAGGAAATATCGTCATGTGAAGGGTTTACGGGTCAAGGGTATTCGATGGATGAGATTATTGTTTTAACCGAAACACCGAAGCCTTAAACTTTTTCACTAGACGAATTCCGCCGCTGCTATGTTTTTGTAGTTCCCACATGTCCGTTAGGAAACGAGAATACAAAAACCTAATTAACAATTTAGAACAACATTCCAGCCACGAAACACAGAAACACTAACGTCAGCGCCACCGCGGGACCGACGACGACCCCCAGGTCAAGTAGGGCTGGTTGAGGGAAGTTGAGTTAGCTAGCGACTGACAACCCGGAAAGGGAAGCGACGGGACGGATGGGGTGATGCAAGTACAGGACCCTCCCTCGGGGAAAAGCTGACATGTTCCGTGCAGGCTACAGACAACTGTAACAACTACTTCTCACTCAACAATCACAGCCCCAGCCAGCTGCAGGAGCTGGCCAAGTAATTACCAGAGGACATGCCAAGAAGGCGCACTCTCGTGTGAAAGGATTCAGGTCGGAAAGGAATAGCTGGGGGACGGGGGAGGCAAAGTCGTGCTTTTGCGGTTACTATCAGCATTTAAATGGGAAAATTGTTAGTTGAAGCAAACAGGACCATGATTTCTTGAGTGTCTCCGGGTTAACATGAGAATTACCCCAGGAATTATATGAGAAATGCAGTGGGTGCTTTTGTCCTTGTAATAACCAAGAAGGCAAAGTATGTCATTGGCCAAGACAAAATAACGAGAACTACTCCGTTTCGGGAGAGTAAAATGCTGGTGTTATTGTTTCTGACATGTAAGACCGACTGTCATAATCAGGAAAAGTTGCACGCGGGGAATCGGAAGCTAAAATCAAAAGACTAACAAGGACGATGTTAAAGGTTGTTTTGCTTTACATTTTACTCCTTAAGTTATTTAATTGCACAAATATTTAACGATTTTTTTCTAACAGGATTTTTACAAAATATTTATACATACGTTGTAATGAATTGTGAAGTTTTCCGGAATTTGTTATTTTACCTGTCCGAGTTGAATATTTTTCTGTGCTATTTGTTGTTAAGTTGGTTGTCCTTAATTCCACCACCTTGTTTAAAAAAATTGGCCAATAAAATTGAACAAAGAATTTAAATCAAATTTTGTGTTTTGAACCAAATTGAATCGTTGCGAATGTTAAAAAGGCTTATGGTGAGTTCTTTAATAATGTTCGTCCCTGTTCCGATCGTCCTTCCGACCATATTGGAAGTTGAAGTTAAAGCCAAAAGTTGTATTCGATCTGGCCACGTCCACACCTACCGGCCTCGTAAGCAAAGATATTATAAGAAGTACCTTTTATTAAAATTTTTGTTACATGTATTTTTGATTTTATGTCCTTGCAGAGTTTTATAATTTTATTCAGAAGTGAAGGAGACATTTCCGACCCTATATTATAACTATATGCATTCTTGATCAGCATCAATAGCTGAGTCGATCTAGTCATGTCCGGCTGTCCTTCTGTGCATCCATCCGTCGAACACTTGCCGGAAAGATACAGATACTAAACAAAAATCTTATTATTGATGAAAACGGAAACGTGAAATTTGTTATTGCATTCGACAGGTAATAGTTCAAAAGGGTTGAATCCAAAAAATTATTTAAATCGGTTCAGTATTTTGGAAGTTACACGTCTTCAAAGTTGAACCTCTTTTGGTTCATGGCATGTTGTTTTTTAGAAAAAATCTGACTGAGGTCGATTTTTAGGTAAAATATGTAACCGACCGGCATGGTTATGGTCTCTATCGAAAGGGTCATCAAATCTCGGTAAAACCAATGTAGAATAAAATGATAATATTTGTTTTACCGAAGTACTAATTTTTACCTATTTTTCAACTTTGATGGAATGTCAAAAATGTTATTACGCTTTATTATTGGTTTGGCGTATGAGGTGTAGTTCTTGAATATGTTCTTTATCATATTCAAAAAAGATCGATTACCTTTCATATAAGAATTATGAAAATATCTCAACTGGTTCAAGAGTTATGATTTTTGTAACCCTAAAGTATCTAAGGCGCTACTGTGCGTCGCACAATGGCGCAAAAGATACAGATACGTTGCAAAAACCAACTTTTTGATGACAAGGGATCGTAAAATTGTTTTATTGCATTCGACAGGTAATAGTTCAAAAGGGTTGAATCCAAAAAATTATTCAAATCGGTTTTTACACGTGTTCAAAGTTGAACCTCTTTTGGGTTGCAAAAAAAGGATGTTATTTTTTAGAAAAATTCTGACTTTGCGGTCGATTCTTAGCTAAAATATGTAACCAACCGGCATGGTTATGGTCTCTATCGAAAGGGCCATCAAATCTCGGTAAAACATAGAAATAATAAAATTATAATATTTTTTGCACGTGCAGGCATACCTGTTTTACCGAAGTACTAATTTTTTACCTATTTTTTAACTTTGATGGAATGTCAAAAATGAGACTACACGAGATGATGGGTTTGGCGTATGAGGTGTTGTTCTTGAATATTGTCTTTATCATATTCAAAAAAGATCGACTGCCCCAACCCGCCCGAAGAAATTTCAAGGCAAAAGATACTTTCAACTCAGCGTAAAAAACGCGCGGTTTCGTGCAAAATCAGCTACAAGCACAGTCGCTGCGCAGCACAGTGGGCGATTTGGCCAATCTAGCGAAAGAAAATGAATAACTCAAAAAATAAAAGATTTTTCAAAAGAAAAATTTTTTTATCGTAATAATAACTTTAAAAGCCATACAAAAAATTATTTTTTTTTTAATTTAATTTTTTATTTTTAAAAATATAAAAATAGAATATTTTATTTCTTAATTTAACAAAATTTTTGTTTTCTTTTTTTCGTTTCTTATTTATTTTTAAGTATACAAAAAATTATTCGGAGTCGCTGCTCCAATCAGATCCTGATATTTCGCCCTCCTTTACAAAGCCCAAAAGCAGCAGGCCATACTGAAAAAAGGGCGCTTCTGGACCAATTACATGATTTCTGCAATATGAAAAATATTAGATGACGCAGCTAAGTTTGGACATAATAATATAATAAATAAAATAATATAATTAAAGAACATCCTGACACAATCTCAGAAGTGGGATCAAGTGCAAAATTTTTCGCGACCTACATACATACATAACAAAACAAAAATGAATTTAGACTACAATAAAGTAAAAGTGCATCCGGAAATCGGGATGGCAGCGAAAGTTCTCAAAAATCTTCAACAGCAGATCGACAGTGCTGGTTCGAAAACTAGAAGCGCGCGACTTAGTGGCGCCACGATCGACGTGTTTGATCAAGAAGGAGAGAAAGAGATGGCGAGCGAAGCAGCAGGGGCAGAGGAGACGAAAAGGCGCAACTTAGAAACAGCAGCGGCAGAGACAACGGTTCGGAGAATTTGGCACAGCAAAACAATAAAAACTTCGAGAATGCAGAGCAACAATGCGACAGAAATTTCGAGAGTTTAGAACAGCGACGCGGGAGAAGTTTCCAGATCAGTCAGCGTAGAGGCGACGGCACAGGCGATGATGCCAGCGTTAGCAGAGACGTCAGCACAGAAAATTATGATGAAATGCTAGAGCGGCAAGACAATAAATTCGAAAATTATGGATTTTTGTCGCCCGGATTTAATATGGCCAAGGAAATGCTGATGAACTTTGAAGGTGAAATCTGTGTGCGATTCTGGATCGCACAATGGGAAAACATTTCGGCGTTTTTTAACTTGTCGGACGTGCAACGACGTGTTTTGCTGATCAGCAAATTAAAGGGAAGTGCCTCGCAATGGATGCATGCAGATGCAGGACGGTTTTCAAAACCAATAAACGAGCTACTTGAGCAATTGAAGTTGGCTTTCGGCGGAATGGAATCAAAGTGGACATTAAGACGCAAATTTAAGGAGCGAATTTGGTTAGAAAATGAAATGTTTGCGGTCTACTCTGAGGAAAAATGCAGGCTGGCTCGAGAAGTCGGTATGAGCAAGGATGAACTGCTGGATGAACTCGTGGAGGGCATTCCAACATTAGATGTGCGTACACAGGCAAAGATCAGATGTTTTGAGGAGCCGGAAAAAATTCGAAAAACTTTTGCCGATATTAGACTTCCAACAAGGGTTGCAAAAGCGGAAAAATTATCAGCGGCGAAGTCGGCGTCAGCGAGTAGCGAGACTCGTTGTTTTAATTGCAACGCAAAGGGACACTGGAAGAGGCAGTGCACCAAACCAAAAAGGTCACCAGGTTCGTGTTATGGATGTGGCGCAGAGGACCACCGGATTGCTGAGTGTCTCCAGAACAAGAAGAAGGCGGAAAATAATTATGTAAGATTGTTCAAAATTGTTTGTGTTGAAAATCCGAGGCAGCCAATAATTACGGAATGCTTAATAGATTCAGGAAGCCCAGTTTCATTGATAAAACGATCTTATGTACCAAAAAACGTAAAATTAGAACCACAAAAAGAAAGTTATTGGGGAATTAATAGAAGTTTATTGGAAAGCATTGGTAAAATCTTATGTTATATTTGGAGAAAAGAGATTAAGATTTTATTTAAATTAATTGTGGTGGCTGATTAATCTATGGGCTGCAATATTGTACTGGGAGACTTTATGGATGCTTGCGACTTAAATATTGATTTAGGCGCGTTAAAAATGGTTACGGTAGAGAGTATTGAAACTGATGACAAGGAAAAAACAACTTTGAAAGAACTTTCCAATAATTGAATGGATATTAGCGGCTCGGAGATTAATGCTGAGAATCAAGTAGAAAATTTTGGAAGAAATTTAAGTTGTAAAAACTTAGGAACCAAAAAGACAATTTAGGTACGTATTCAGGAAAAAAGGCCGTAGGTGTAATTGGTTAGGAAAAAAGAACGGCGTTTAGGTAAAAGTTTAGATGCAAATATTTTAGGTAAAAGTTTAGATGAGAATATTTTAGGTAAAAGTTTAGAAAAGGATATTTTAGGTACAAGATTAGATGAGACTATTTTAGGTAGAAGATTAGATGAGAATATTTTAGGTACACAGTTTAGATGAGCATATTTTAGGTACACAGTTTAGATGAGCATATATTAGGTACAAGTTTAGGTGATAATGTATTAGGTACAAGCTTAGGAGAGGAACATTTTAGTACATATTTAGGAAGAAATTTAGGGACAAGATTAGGAGGAAAATGTTTAGGTACATGTTTAGGTGAAAAATGTAAGAGAAAATGGTTTAGGTACAAGTTTATGGCATAACGGTTTAGGGACAAGCTTAGGGAAAAACGGTTTAGGTACAAGTTTAGAGCAGAACGATTTAGGGACAAGCTTAGGGAGAAACGGTTTAGGTAAAAGGTTAGGTCAGAACGGTTTAGGTAAAAGTTTAGCTCAGAACGGTTTAGGTAGAAGTTTAGATCAGAACGGTTTAGGTAGAAGTTTAGGTCAGAACGGTTTAGGTAAAATTTTAAGTCAGAACGGTTTAGGTAAAAGTTTAGGGCAAAACAGTTTAGGTAAAAATTTAGGAAATAATGATTTAGGTACACATAAATTAGGTGAACAAATAGGAGTGTTGGAGGAAAACTTTGAGAAGGAAATGTTACAAATAAATATTTTAGAAGATGATAATAATGAAGTAGTGTACAATATTGGGGATCAGGTTAGTTATGCGGATAAAATGAAGCTTATAAAAATTTTAGAGTCGAAATATATTTATGTACCGAAACCGGAGGTACCGAAAAATAAGTGTGAAATTAATATAATATTAGAGAGTACAAAACCGTTTAGTTGTGCGCCTAGGAGGCTGTCGTATAGTGAAAAGGAAGCGTTGCAGAAAATGTTAGACGAATACTTAGAAAAGGGTATTATTCAGAATAGTAGATCTGAATATGCTTCGCCAATTGTATTAGTGAAGAAAAAGTCTGGGGAATTTAGATTATGCATAGATTTTAGAAGGCTAAATAAGGTTATGGTCAAAGATAATTATCCCATCCCCTTAATTGATGATCTTTTGGATAAATTAGTTGGTAAATCGGTATTTACAAAATTAGATTTGAAGAATGGGTACTTTCATGTGTTTGTAAACAAAGATTCGGTGAAGTATACATCGTTTACGACGCCATTAGGGCAGTTTGAGTTTTTGCGAATGCCAATGGGATTGAAAACGGCACCGCAAGTATTTCAAAGATTTGTGAATGATATTTTTTATGATATGATACGAGAAAATAAGGTTATAATATATATGGATGATATTTTAATTGCAAGTCAAGGCGTCAAAGAACATTTAGAAATATTAGTAGTAGTGTTTAGAAGATTAGTAGAGAATAAATTAGAATGGATAAATGCAAATTTAAAGCTGATGAAAAGGGATTAGAGGCTATACAAAATTTTCCGGTGCCAAACAAAGTACAAGCTGTACAAAGCTTCTTAGGTCTATGTTCTTACTTCCGCCGGTTTATAAAAGATTTTTCGATATTAGCAAAACCGTTATATGATTTACTGAGAAAGGATAGAGCTTTTGAATTTGGAAAAGTAGAGTTAGATTGTTTCACACTTTTGAAGGATAAATTAGTCGCAGCCCCAGTGTTGGCTTTATATGATCATAGGGATGAAGTAGAGCTTCATTGCGATGCGAGCGCGTTAGGTTTTGGGGCGGTATTCCTTCAGAGAAAGGAAGATAGGAAACTGCATCCGATATTTTACTTTTCAAAAAGGTCCACGGCGACGGAAGCTAAATATCACAGCTTCGAATTAGAGACATTAGCTATAATTTATGCACTTAGGCGATTTAGGATATATTTACAGGGTAAACCTTTTAGAATTGTCACATATTGTAACTCTTTGACTTTGACGTTGAATAAGATAGAGTTGAACCCAAGAATCGCAAGGTGGGCTTTAGAACTGCAAGAGTTTGATTATGAATTGAAGCACAGAGCGGGGAAACAAATGCAGCACGTGGATGCGCTTAGCAGGTGTAACAACATTATGATAATTGATGCAAATACATTTGAGGATAATTTGATAATTTGTAAGTCGAGAGATATTAAGATAGAAGAAATTAGGAAAATTTTAGAAAATAGGGAGCATAAATGGTTTGAAATGAGAAACGGTCTCATATATAGGAAAGATAATAACAAAAATGTAATGTTTTATGTACCAAATCGAATGGAGCAACATGTGCTATATAAATATCATGACGAATTAGGACATATTGGGAGGGATAAAATGTTAGAGGCAATTAGTAAAAGTTATTGGTTCCCGAACATGAAGGAAAAGGTTTGTGAACACATCCAGAACTGTTTGAAATGTATAGCGTTCTCCCCTAAAGTAGGAAAGGGAGATGGGTTACTGCACAGTATACCCAAAGGGAATAAACCATTTGAAGTTATTCATATCGATCACTATGGGCCAGTAGACAATAGTAGATCAAAGAAACATATTTTAGTGGTTATCGATGGATTTACGAAATTTGTTAGACTTTACGCTACAAAAACAACAAACACAAAATAAGTTTTGAGCGCATTAGCAGACTATTTTAGGGCGTACAGCAGACCAAGGTGTATTATATCAGATCGAGGAAGTTGTTTTACGTCAGCGGATTTTGAAAATTTTGTCGAGGAAAGGAATATAAAACACATAAAAATTGCTACAGGGTCACCACAAGCCAATGGTCAAGTTGAGCGAGTAAATAGAAGTTTGGGACCGATGATTGCAAAACTAACAGAACCGGAAAGAGGATTACATTGGGATATAGTAGTGGAACAAGTAGAGTATTCGTTAAATAATACATGGCATAGCAGCATTAGACATCTCCCAGTGAAACTTTATTTGGAATAGCTCAGAGAGGAGAAGTTAGTGATGAATTAAGGGAGAAGTTAGGAGAGGGAGTAGAATTTAGAGAAGAATCAGAAGATGAGGATGAAATTATTGAAGAAAATAGGAAAAATTTAGAAGAACTTAGACGAAAGGTAGAAGGATGCCAAATAAAGGTTCAAATAAGGAATGAAAATTATTACAATGCGAAAAAGAAAAATAATTTGGAATACAGAGAGGGTGACTATGTTATGGTAAAAAATTTTGATAGCACCGCGGGAGTTAGCAAAAAATTAATACCGAAAAGCAAAGGGCCATACGTTATTGGGAAAGTCTTAAGAAATGACAGATTTTTGTTACAAGACATCGACGGGTTTCAATTATCTCGAAATCCATACCAAGGGGTTTGGAGCGCAAATAATATTAGGCATTGGATGCATGATGAAAATAAATGTAGATAATTAGTGGGTAATAAAAATATTAGTAAAAACAAGAAAAATTTGTAAATTAGAATTGTATTAGTATATAAGTTGTATATGTTATTAAATAATAGTAAGAATACGTTAAGACATTGGAAGGCCGAGATAGAGGGCTATCTCAGGGTCAGGACGGCCGAGTTGTAGCAGGCCAATTAGGATGAGTATGCTCTGGGCACACTATTTTGTTACGCTCCGGCTCTCTCAAACAGAGGCAATGTATGATTTGGGGGTTGACAGAGAACTGCCGGAGAGCAGCGGATTAGTGATGCAAGTTCGACCGAAAAAAAAAAACGTATATAATTCTCTTATTTATGTATAACAAAAACTAATATGGATACTTACTTTGGCATTGCTATTTGCTTTTAACATTTTTTTTTTAACAAGATCCAAATTGACATTTAAACTTCTTCAGGCAATATAGGCAACGATGTTTCGTCAAACATCGATGCATCGCCTAACATCGACATCAACAAAAACATCGAAAAACATCGGAAAACATCGTTAAGGAAAACATCGATGTTGAAAACAACGATGTTTTCAGCATCACTACAGCGGATCACTTCGGTACGAGCACGCAAACAAGAAAGAACAAACAAGAGCTTAGTGAAACGATAATTAGGACGAACAAGAACAATAGAGAAAACGTGTAAAGATAATTAGAAAAGACAAGTAATTTAAGAAACATTGTAAATCATAATATAATAACCAACGGAATACATATAATAAATAAAATAATATAATTAAAGAACATCCTGACACAATCGGGATATATTTTCTCAAATCATTATTTATATATATATATTCTTATAATTAAGGCATGCATTTCGCTTATAAATACTCACAGTAATTCAACTCTCACCGATGTATCATTGGGCCCAAGATGACTCCGATGTACTTGCTGTATAATTTAGGAAGTATATATTTCTCTCTTTATCTATATATATATCTAACATATAGATAAAGAGAGAAATATATATTCAAATGATTCCCATCTTCATATTGCTCAGTCTTACCACTAGTTTTCTTTAATTAATTTATGCGTTAGTTCATAGTTTAAACAAGAAAGAAAGCTACAGTCGTTCGTGAACGACTGTTATATACCATGTACCAAAATATATCGCCGCTCGGATTAACTCTTTGACAACGATAAACCAAAGTCAGCTGATCGCGACTTTTGCCTATTAGAGAAATGTAAACAAACTCGCTCTTTGCAAAACCACCACCATCTCATGCACTTGCGTGTGCAAGACAGAGAAAGAGATAACCCCTCTCTCTTTTTTGCGCACGGGAATCAGTTTCTTGCGCTCATCAGTTTTGTTGTTGTTTTTTGGCATGCACATGTTGCTAGCCGCCAAATAGATAGCACACTGATAAGTAAATAACTATTGTGTTTTTCACCCGATCTTTACCAGATTTTCGGTATTGATACATGTTCTACATATGCATGCCTATGCAAAAAAAGAAAGATCTATGGTAATATTTGTGGCTTCAAAACGTTTTTATTGATTTGCGGGGGAGTGGGGGGGGGGAAATTTTTAAATCTGAAACAAACTTGATCTGCGTGCAAAACATTCCGACCTACATACCGAATTTGGTGGCTCTAGCTCTTATAGTTGCTGAGATCTAGGCGTTCATACAGACGGACAGACGGACAGACAGACATGGCTATATCGACTTGGCTGTTGATGCTGATCAAGAATATATATACTTTATGGGGTCGGAAATGCTTCCTTCTGCCTGTTACATACATTTGCACAAAATTAATATACCTTTGTACCTACGGTACATGGTATAAAAAAAGAAAAATTGAAATGCAAAAACAAGAAGAAGGTTTTAAATTACTCTTTAGCTTAACCGATTATCTTTTTGACTTTTACATTACTTTTTACAAGAACAAAGAAGATTTTTATATCATATTTTCGGCGCAATGACAAAGAGCGGCCGCAGCAGGTGCAATTGTAATTATTTATAGCTCAAAGGCTAGATTAGCACGAAGCCGAGAATCAAAACAAAACGAAAACTCTTTTACAGCTTCTAGACTGGGGCAATGAATTGGGTTCGGTTTAGTTACGTCACAGGTGCTCGCCGATTACAGATGAGGTTATGGAAATGGACCGCGATCTCTGTCTGAGGGGTCCAAACAATCCTAAATTTTCCCTCTTAATTTCCAGACTATATATCCAAAACGTAGGTCCAGAGCTGCTGTCTCGGTCTCCGAGTGCAGTCTTGGTTAGGTAATCCAAAGGTCCAAGGGTCGGCACCGCCTTCGCAAAGTTGGCGAGGTGCTCGCGGCTACAGCCAAGTTGGAAACGCTTGCAGATAAAGCGTATAAACTCTTTGGCTCAAACCAAGGGCCAAGGCTGAATGCCTGCATAAAGTAAAGTTAGAACTCAGAACTTTCGTTCGATCTGGAAACATACCTTCTGCGCTGACACTAACACTTATTCACTTTATTTCACTCCACTTTCTTGATGGTTTTGATGTTTATTTTTATGCAATAGTTTATAGCTGATTAGCTAATATTAATTTGAAAATTTAGACCACGTGTGTACCGTTGAGCTGCTTATGCCACGACCATATATAGACTATAGGTCTTTATCGCTTCGCTGAATAAAATCGAATGATTTGCACGTGAAGAGTTCGTATGCTCTAAACTCCCAAATTTGGTCTTCGCTTAAAGCTTTTCCATAGCGGTGAAATCGGGTGATCTTCCCGAGTTCTTTCATTACACCAATTATAGCAAGTGCATCAGCGAGGGCGGATACAAAAGTTGTCGTACTAATTGTACCTAACAATAAATGTCTTTAAATTAATCCAAAAAGTTGGACACTACAGGTCTAGGGGGTGGTCTAGGGGGGATCTAGGGGGTATGCCACTAGCATGAGTGGATCGTCCATCGAAAATTAGTGGGGGTCTGTCCTATATTTGGACTCGATTGGGGCTCTCTAAATGGGTCAAAACGGAATTTCCCTACGGATCAAAAGAGATTTTTCTTCGCATCAAAAAGGGGAACATCAGAATGCATTTTAGAGGTATGGTTCTTTGGGCAAAGTTGCCTATTTTGATCCCCAGAACACGAATTTCCGTGACGCATATGTGATTTTTAAATCGACCCGCCCTATTGTTCATATATCACACATACAACATATGACAATCAACACATCAGATTCGTAGTCAACAATGGTCAGATTTGCCGTGTTTCACATCTCCCCACTCGATGTGTTTCATTTCTCCCCATTTGTTACTTTTTTAAAAATCGCACCGCGACAGCAACACAAAAAATATTTTCTCTCAAATTCTTCTGTAAGTTAAAAGCTTAATGAATGCTGATTATTTTTCATACTAACTTAATAGATTCACTTGCAACTGTTCATCAGGATGCCACAAAAGAAAATCATCGAAAAAAACTTTTTTCACGAATTTTAAATACAGTGTGTGGGACTATATAAAAAAGGGTGATAGCGGTGCAAGTGCTCGATCAAATTAAGCATTGGGGTTAACAAAATGTTGACAAAAAAACAACAACAATCGAAAAAGCCACTAAGACAAATTTATGGCCATGTTTCACAACTCCCCATGTTTCATAACTCCCCAATCTCCCCTATTAAAAGATGAAGTCCGGGAAATTTACATGCCTGAATTTCGAGTTCTGCCGCAGGACCTATCACGATTTTTCACACGATTTTACAGCCACTGAAAATTTAAAACGCCTTTATCTCAAAACCACTTTTTTTGATCTAGCCGGAAACATAACTCGAACAAATCTTTACCGATCGATTCCACATTTTTACAGTACGTTTGAAATTGTGTTCCGCATGGAACTAAGTAGGGGTTTTTCGAAAAAGTGAATAGTTTTTTTTTTAACAAAAATGTGATGAATTTCATGGTCAAATTCTGAATTTTTGTTTAACTGTCGCCCTTTTAAGAAAAATTAATTTAAAAAAAAAAACCCTACGTATTTCTCTGGGGACATCAAAATGAATTCAGAAAATGTTTGGTTTTTTGTTCTAGATCAAAAATTGTAGAAGATACGTTTCCGGCCGTAGACCCATCTGAGAAAAAAGATGCCACGGAAGAACTGCTGCGTAGTCACCATTTTTTTTTTTAATTCCTGTATTTTTTTTGTAGTTTAATATTGATATAATAAAATATTTTTTACAGAATTTCAAAACCTCCATTGTGTTTACCTACAGAAATTTCGAAAAGATGCCTTTTTTTTGTGTTTTACAGTGCACTGTACACCACCGCAGTGGTGTAACCCCTTAATGATTTGAAATAAATGTATAATGATTAATTATTCTTCAAAAATATTAAATAATGTAAAATTTGTAAACGCTTGATAAAACTCCGGTGCGACGCTTCGTTTAATTTAGCTTTGCTTTATTCCAACTTCACTCTCCAAGAACCAGCGACCGATTGCCGCGTTTTGCGTCTTCTCCTTTGCTTCTGCTCGCTCATCTATGTGTGTATGCGTGAGCAGACGGTATACAATATTATTTCTTAAAGCTAGCTTATGAGTAAGAGCGAGACGACAGTATTGTTCTTATTCTAACGGGGATTTGATCGTGCGCGTCTCTTTGCCACCATGGGCTTCATACCCTAAACTAAGCTAATACATACATGATACATACATGGTACAGTGGGCCTTATGCGTATCTATCCTACCACAAATTCAATGATTATTTTGAAGAAAAAGTGCATACATGATTGAAAGTTGGTCAAAAATTTGGTCAACAAAAAAGACATTTTTTTTTTTTAATGTACCTATTCTTTTTTTGTTTTTAAACCATTAAATATGCACCATATTAGCATTTTCAGAAAAAAATAAACGAAAAGTATTTTTCTAAATTGGATAAAAATTGAGAAAACTGCCTCAAAAAACATAAATTTGCGAGTATAAAATTTACTATTTATCACACCATATAGTACTTTAAGCACAATCCTTATATAAGCAACACATCTTTTTCGTTGGTCTTTTTCAATTGAATTGTGAGTTTAAAGGAGAAAAACTTTAGTTTCTTAAAAAAGTTTGAGCTCGAAACTTTGAGAAAAGGAAGATTAAAGTGCTGGCTTCTATATTCCGTTGAAAAATCTTGCGCATTTTTGGAGCAGGGGTTGTGATGGAGCGCAGCAAAAAACATACGAGGGCTGCTATACATATATATTTCTGGCCTAGGCAACACTAAGTTTTTCCAGGTCCAATATGACATTTTCATTGGAAAGATTGACATGTTTTAGCATAACATCACTCAGAACGTTTTGTCATTTAATCGCGAATTGTTTATTACGGGGAATTAAAAAATTCATCTCCGCCAAAAAATGGAATTAACTCGTGAACATTTTCGTGCGATCATTTTTCACAACTTTCGACGTGGGTTATCGCGACAAGAGTGCATCGATGAACTTAAATCTTTGTATGGCTATGAAGCCCCATCCCTATAGCACTATGAAAAACTGGTACAACGAATTCAATCGTGGCCGACGCTCGCTCAAAGACGAATTCCGTGAAGGTCGTCCAAAAACAGCCGTTGTGCCAGAAATAATCGATGCCGTACGTGAACTGATAAGGCAAGACCGCCATGTAACATACATACCTTCATGCCTATGCATTTCTTCCACCAGCATACATTCGATATTGCATGAACACCTGGCCGTAAAAAAGGTTTGTTCTCGTTGGATTCCGCACAATTTGACAATCGCTCAAAAAGAGGCTCGTGTGGATTGGTGTAAAGAAATGCTAAAAAAATACGATCGCGGTGCTTCAAAAGACATTTATAAGATCGTCACAGGTGACGAATCATGGATCTATGCGTATGAGCCAGAAACAAAACAGCAATCGACCGTGTGGGTCTTCCAAGACGAGTCAAATCCAACGAAAGTTGTTCGTGGAAGAAGCACGTCGAAGCAAATGGTCGCCTGTTTCTTCGGCATAACTGGACATGTTGCGACAGTTCCGCTTGAGCAACGTAGGACGGTCAATTCTGATTGGTACACCACCATTTGTTTGCCTGAAGTCTTCGGAGAAATTCGAAAAACCAACCAGAGAAGACGAATCATTTTGCACCATGACAATGCGAGCTCTCACACATCGGCTCAAACCAGCGCCTTTTTGACCGGCCAAAACATCGAATTGATGGGTCATCCGCCGTACAGCCCTGACTTGGCACCCAATGACTTCTTTTTATTCCCACACATCAAGAAAATAATGCGTGGTCAACGATTTTCGTCGCCAGAAGATGCTGTTGAAGCATTCAAAAACCATGTTTTGGAGGTGTCTCAGTCGGAGTGGAAAAAGTGCTTCGAAAATTGGTTTGAGCGCATGCAAAAGTGTATAAATCTTCATGGAGAATATTTTGAAAAACAATAAAACCATTTTCGTTGATAAATATTCGTATTTTCATTATTAGGCCAGAAATATATATAGCAGCCCTCGTATAAGCACAAATATTCATCATCAGACGGTAATGACGAAAACCTTATTAGCACTTGTATGGTGCCTATTCAATTGAATTATAAAGTTGATGGAGGTAAACAAATTATAGTTTGGCAAAATCCAGCACCTTCATCTACAAGATACTGCCGCCCAATTAGGCTAAACTTTAAGAAAGAAACCACTGAATTGATATACGATGAAGTGACTTTGGTGAAAAAAGAAATTTAAATGCTTCAGCTCGTTAAAATTAAAGTAAACAATTTCTATGTAATCGTGAAACCAGTATTTCTGCTTACCATGATAGATGGCAAAATTTGTAGTGCCTTATCTAACGTAGCGTCAACTCAAACATATTACATATGTGGCGCCAAACCTTCAGAAATTAACATGCCAGAAATCATTTTAAAGAAGCCCTTAAATGATCAAGCCATGAGTTTCGGATTATCTTCATTACATTCATGGATTCGATTCATGGAATGTTTACTTCATGTGGCTTACAGGCTTGATAAAATTAAAGGTTAAAGCCAGAAAGGAATTAATTCAAAAAAAATTCAGAGAAAAACTAGGTTTACTGATAGACGTCCAAACCCCACAAGCAGGAAATACTAATGACCGCCAGGCGTTTTTTTAGAAATTCAGAAATTACTGCTGAAATAACAGGTCTTAATCTGAATATCATACACAGATTCCACATCCTTTTGGAAACTTTAGGGTCAGGGTTTTCCATTAATGTAGCGGCTTTCGATGATTATACGAAAGAAACCAGGAAAATGTACTTAAAAGAATAATCTTGATACAACATGCCGGTCTCAGTCCATAAAGTCTTATACCATGGAAAAGATGTCATAGCATTATGCATTCTCCCAATTGGACAGCTATCGGAAGAAGCGCAAGAGGCAAGGAATAAGGATGTTAGAAGATTTATGGAAATGTTCACCCGGAAAACATCAAGAATAGATACCAATACCGATCTTATACATAGATTGTTAATATCTTCGGATCCATTCCTTGCCAGCTTGCGGAATGTTCCCAAAAGATCCCGGAGTCCTATGGAGCATGACGTTTTGGAATTATTGGCCTTATCAATAGCAAATGATTAAATCCTTTTTTATTGTTTCATAATAATTTTATTGTTATATTGTTTTGTAATTTCGATTTTTTTGTTTGTTTTGAATTAAATTGTATTTTTTTTGATCCCAATAAAAGAATTTTGTATTTCAAATAAAAAATTATACATAACAATGAACAAAACAATGTTTTAGTTTTAATCAAGGTATATCAGTCAAATAAATAAAAATGTTGATTTTCCCACACTGTGCGTCGGTCCGTTTATACTCAAACAAGTGCTTTAGTTTTGAAGCTAAGTATTTGAATGAAACTTTGCAGATAGCCTTCTATACCCTGCAGTACTATTCAGGACCAATTCATCAGTAATTTATCAACACAAAGGGTGAGATGATGAAAAGTTTATGAGAGCCTATACAATTTGTTGTGTCCGTTCTACCGATTGATGGTATCGATAGAGGGCCAAATTGGTAGTACCATACATAAGCGGCTAACATCGATGAATCGGTGATGGGCAGCACGGGTAAACAGGCTGCCAACCGAAGCCAATCCCAATGGTTTTCGAACTCGGGTTCGTTCACCCGATAAAAGGGAATAGCGAACCTAACGGAGTTCGAAATCGGATGTTCTTGATCTGCTTGTGTTCGGTTGGAACGAGAGTGCGCAACGGCAGCGGATTTGAATAAGACCGAGTGGAAAAAACGTTTTCGCCCACGGGACATAGTTTGTTGAAAAGTATTACAAATTAAATAAGAAAAAATAAGGAGTGAGTGAAATGAAATAATACCACACTAAGGCTCCAATGAGCAAGGAGAAACCTGGGAAGTGAGATCGGCGAAACCAGAAGGTGAGTGGTTAACGACAGGTTAGGGACGAGTAGGGACGGAGGATAAATTAATTTGTTTTTATAGGAGTCGACCAGACCCAGGGACAAGGAGGAAACGCCAGGCCGAGATCCGGGCCTGGCGCAGTTTTTTTTTGGCGGAGCCAAATTTCGGCTCGGCTGTCCAATATTTTGGAGCATCCATCTTCGACGGCCACATATTGTGTTTGCGGTCCATATTCTTCCGTCGGCGACGAATTTTCCCGAATTTTTATGGCTGACACGGGCGAAGATAAGTTCGAGTGATCTCAGCAGATGTGTGAACAGAAATTGAGGCCGAAACTCTGAGCCCATCTAGTGTCCCCAATTATTTTGCTTAGCCTTGGCATTGCCACTCCATTGCCGCTAGATTGCCGCTCAACATCAGTCGCAAGAAGACCGGCACGCCTTCCGAGAGGCGGCAACGGGAGCCACCGAAGGCTTCAGCTATTTTTTTTACCTTGTATTTTTTTTAAAGTTATTCGTCTTTTGTTAGTTTTATTTATTTTATTTATTTATTTATTTATATTTATTTGTCTATTTATTTAATCCGTCATATACATATTTATTTCAATTTTTATATTTATTTAATTTTCCTATTTATTTCAACTATTTATTTAATTATATTATTTCATTATATACTATATATATTGTTTGCGGTGGAAACCTAATTTTTTGTGAAGATATAATTTTCTGTGGTCTTGTTAAAACAGCAAGAATTTCCCTGGCAACTTGCCCCGTCTGAGCGCTCAATCGGGTAGGAAACTAAGCATTCGTTGTCTGTGTGGGAATTAATTTTTTTTGTATTAATTGGTTTATTTGTTGGTTATAATAATTTCTGAAAGAAATTAGGTGTCTCCACATGAAAAGTCTAAATGAAATTCAAAGGATAAAAAGAAAAAAACTATTGTCTAATTTTAAATGAAATATATGTATATGTTTGAAAAGGAAACGATGAATATGGAGTAGAGTTTTAATATGAGAAGGGGGAGGGATCCATGGCGTTAAGGTAGAAAAATGTGTGTGTAAGGATATAGGGGCAGCTGCAATAGGATGTCTGCACGCGGCTGCTACGGCAGGGAGGGAAGCAGAGGGTCTCGAAAACCATCAAAGAGTCCCCATTGTGTATGGCCGTTATAAATATGTAGGTGTCGTTAAATGTGTGTCGTTGAGTTTCGAAGTTTGTGCAGGGTTAGTGTTGTAGAACGTCTAGTCCTCGTAAGAGAGCTAAATGTTCGAATTTGTCTGTTACGCGTGTCAGTGGGCCGGGTTGAGAACCCGCGACAATCGAGATGAGCTAGCCGAGACATGGCCCAAGCCGGTGGCTGCACGCGCAGGACCTTGTTTCGCCATAACAGATATGGCGCCCAATTTGAAAAGCAAAGAAAATATAATCAAAAAGGGTATATCACCGATCATTGTATGGAAAAGGGGCTTCTTGAAGCAGACTTGAAGTCATCAAGTAAGAGGCCAAGCCAAATAACTTGATTTGCGCAAGTTACTGCTTAAAAAAGTCTCCAAACTGTGATATTGATCTGTGATATAACCTTAAGATAGTCTTAGTGAATAGGTATAAATTATAACTAGATAAACAAACGGACAGAAGGAAGGTCACCGGCGACTATGCCTAGCAAAAGAGCAAAGGCATATAGCGACCGGGGGCAGAAGAAGACGGCCAGGTTCGACACTGTCCAAAATGAAGGAACAGTTTGCGAAACCTTGGTATCGACATCGGACAGAAATAACAAACAGACCAAATCAGTTAAAAGGAAAGCAATTTAAATAAAAGGGAGTAAATTAAACTAAAAATTACGGCTAAAAAGTCGTAATTTTCCCAGGTGAAAGACAGGTCAGCGACGGGCGACCCAGGGCTCGAAGTATGATGACCTTGCGCAGCGACCCGTCGAAGAGATGATGACCTTTGCTCCAAGTGAGAGATAGAGTCACACTCAGTTCATTGATCGAGTCTAACACACCTAAAATGGGAAAAAGGGGAACAAATTAGTTCGTTTTTTTTAAGTATTAATAAAACATAAATACCGCAACTATAGTATAGTCTACATTGCACCTTGTTATAGGATACGTTATATAGATATACGTCATATAGCCAATTATTAATATAATTTATAAATTCACATAAATTCGTACATAACTAATTTTGTATTTTTTTTGGGACAATACAGGATAACCTCTGTCGACCCAAGTCCTAAATGTATGGAGATTGCGCAGCGAACAGAGGGAAAAACCTTGACTTCAGCTTCAAGATAGAAGACTGGATAGCATAGGATACAATTATCCTTGTAAAGCCACCTAAGAAAAAAACAAATAATTAGTTTTCGAATTTGTGTATTGGCGACTTGACTATCAAACATCATGGTAAATTATGTTTAGTATAGTCGACTGTGCCAAAAGACAATGTTGTTTTCTTTGTCAGAAGTCTTTGTACCTTCATGTATATATAACACGTCACAAAAATAAAATAACACACACACACCTAACGCCGGGTGAACTACTACCTTCCATATGCATATAAATATAAACAAAGATAAGGATTTGGGTGGACTTCCGCCAAATTAGCGTTTCACATATATAAATTTGGTGATTATTTTTGTTATTTATATCAGTGTCTCTTATTTATATAAATAATTTTAAGTATTTAGCATCAGGAAATTATAGGGATTATTTTGGAAGGCATATGGGTGGTCCTGGAATATCCACAATGCAGGAAGAAGGTCAAGCAAGGGGTCATGAAGAAGAAGAGTCGCAAAGACTTGGAGTAGCAGGGGGCAGGGATCTTACAGGGACACAGCGAAGGGGCGCCAACCCGAGAACACTGAATCTAGATCAAGCCTCCACTCCTTACAGCGCATTTTCCCAAATTGTTCTTGACCCAATACAAGAGCAATATAGCCAAGAAAACGCAGAGGCATACGGCTCGTTTAACCGGAGGGAATTCCAGGCCTTGATCCAAACATCCCAGGAACAATTGCGGGTGGATATGCAGCAACTGATAGACACTAGGATAGACCAATGCATTCAAACCGGATTTTCTAATCTAATGAGACGACTAGACCTTAGAGATGAAAGTTCCGAAACATCCAAGTCATCCGGTTCATCAACGGCAACCCAACGAGCAATTAGGCCAACAGGGAGTAAAGAACTTAACACCAAAGTTCCGAATACGGGAGAGGGTCAAGGCGGAGAAGCAGCTGCAGAACAATTCCCGGTCCCGAACGAAGGCGGCGAAAGAGGAAATATGCCCGGCCAACCAGCAATGAGTACACTGCCACAACAAGTGACAAATGGAAGAAATTTCAGTCAACCAGGGAACGGTCAAGGAATGGGCAATTGGAGGAACCCACAAGCTACAGGAAGTAACCCTCATTTGGCCCAAGGAAGGTCTTCAAGGGATCATTCGTACCAACGGCCAGTTGATAGTAGAGTGCTAGGTATTTCCCAAAACCTTATGGTCGAATTTGAAGGGCAACAGTACCAGGATTATCGAGCACCCGGGAATACAAATGGCAGCTTGTACGGGAGAGGAGCAGGAGCCGGGAGGCCAGGAGATCAAAGGCAGTTCAGTCGGCCGAGGCATTTTGTTCCCCTGGACAAGTGGGGATTCCAATTTGCGGGCAGTGGCGGCACTATGAGCGCGGAGGATTTCCTATTTAGGGTGGAGCATCTGCAGGAGCACTATGGGATGCCGTGGCCAGACCTGCTACGGGACTTCCACCGGCTGCTCACCGAAGAGGCATCCGAATGGTACTGGCTGCAGATCAGAACCAAACCACCGAGGAATTGGGAAGAGCTGAAGGAAGCCCTACAACGGCGCTATTGTGACAGTCGCAGCAATTATGACCGGATCCAGGATATCGCCGAGAGGAAACAGCGCCCAGGAGAATCCTTAGAGGAGTATTTTACGGCACTCCGACGACTAGTGGCATCGGTGGGCGGTAGAGTAGACCAGGAATGGGTCATAAAAACAGCAAAGCGCAACTTGGCGGAGCCGATGAGGCAATGGATCTACCCGGTACGCGTGTATACCCTGGAACACCTCCATGACGAGTGTAAGGAGGCGGAACGCATGTTGGATCCAGGGCGTGAAAAACAGAGGACGCAATTGCCCATGGCCTATAAACCCCGGCAGGAACACCGACCCAGTAGAGTTGAGGAACTCCGATGTTATACAGGGGAAGGCCAGGATTCCACAGACGAGGCAGAAAATGCTGTGGAAGCGTTGGCAGGCGGAGCTACGAAGAAGGCACTGATCTGCTGGAACTGCCAGCAGAGTGGTCACACGTTTTTCGAGTGTGAGGCAGTGCAGCGGAAGCTGTTTTGTTACAAGTGCGGCTTGCAAAACACGGTAACACCCAAATGTCCGAACTGTAGACAGGGAAACGCATTGCGGAACGCAGTGGGGACGGGCGAACCGCGTTCCGCGAGAGAGACCGAAAGGAGATCCCGACCCAACTAGGCGATCAAAATATAGCTGAACACCGGGCTAAGGAGCAGGGAGTAGATCGTGCGTTCTTAACTTTAAGTGAGCGAGTCCGAAGGTATAAGGAAGCACGTCAACGTATATTTGGGGAAAATCAGCTGGCAGGAATGACAATAATAACGAAAAGGATTCAGAAGGCAAGAGACCGATTCAAGAAAAGGAAACAAGAGAGAGGCAGAGTGAAGCAGTCGGTGAATGCCGTACGAAGCCAGAATGGAAATGGATCCCAGACCATATGCGGAGGTCAAGATCCTTGGGAAGATGATGCGAGGCTTATTGGACTCTGGAGCATCTGTCAGCCTCCTCGGGAAAGGGTGTCGGGAGCTTTTGGAAACATTGGATATATCATGGAAACCTTATTTTGCACAAGTAAGAACTGCAAATGGGGCAAAACAGCAGATTTTGGGAAAGGTTTCTATTCCAGTGGAATTTAAAGAGAAAACAGCCACAATAAACCTATTTCTGTGTCCATCTCTCGAACAGGAGCTATATCTGGGCGTGGATTTTTGGAAAATTTTCCAGATAGCACCGGACATTTTCGAGTTGGCGGCGATACAGGAGAATATAGACCCACATCCGGTAAATAAAGAGGAACCAGAACCACACGACTTAAACGAAGAGCAAAAGATAAGGTTACAGAAGATCCGCGAGTCCTTCTTTACATTTGAAGCGAATGGCTTGGGGAGGACCACAAAGATGAAGCACTCAATCGATCTGGTTGAGGGAGCAGAGCCTGTCAAAGACCGTCACTATCCGGTGTCTCCAGCAGTCCAAGCGCTTATTTATGAAGAAGTAGACGAAATGCTTCGACTAGGCGTGATAGAGGAAAGCGATAGTGCCTGGAGCAATACCATCACGCTGGTTAGGAAGCCAGGGAAAAATCGGCTATGTCTCGATGCCAGGAAGCTTAACAAGGTCACGATAAAGGATGCTTATCCTCAACAGAGCATAGAGGGTATATTAAGCCGCATAAACACAACGAAATATATCTCTAGCGTGGACCTGAAGCATGCTTTCTGGCAGATCGAGTTGGAGGAAAAAAGCAGGAGATATACGGCATTTACCGTGCCAGGACGCCCTTTATACAATTTTGTAACCATGCCCTTCGGATTAACAAACGCTGCTCAACGCCTGTGCCGGCTTATGGACAAGGTGGTGCCAGAGAGACTGAGAGAAATGGTATTCATGTACCTGGATGACTTGCTGGTAGTATCTTCGACATTCGAGGAACACATGGAGACACTACAAGAAGTGGCAGGGCTCCTGAGGGAAGCAGGGTTGACAATTGGGTTAAAAAAATCTCATTTCTGCTTTAAAGAACTCCGATACTTGGGATTTGTCATAGGTGGTGGAGTGCTAAAGACAGACCCAAAGAAGGTGGAAGCCATTCAAAACTTAGGTATCCCCAAAAGTACGAGGGAAGTGAGGAGTTTCATGGGCACGGCCGGTTGGTACCGGAGATTTATAAAAAACTTTGCAGAGCTAGCAGCGCCGCTGACAGATACTTTGAAAAAAGGACAAAAATTCAAGATGACAGCGGAGGCGGAGCAAAGCAATTAACTCCCTGAAGAAGGCACTCATGACGGCGCCGGTGCTCACTCATCCGGATTTCACCAAGAGGTTTTTTGTGCAGTGTGATGCGTCAGATTCCGGGGTAGGAGCTGTATTGTTCCAGCAGGAAGAAGACGGTGGCGAGCGTCCTATTGCGTTTATGTCTCAAAAGCTAAACCAGTGTCAACGGAATTATAGTGTGACCGAAAAGGAATGCTTTGCCGCCGTTTTGGCGATTCAGCGGTTTCGGCCTTATATCGAGCTCATGGCATTCACGGTGATAACTGATCACGCAAGCCTGAAGTGGTTAATGTCGCTGAAGGACTTGAGCGGGAGACTTGCAAGGTGGTCGTTAAAACTGCAGGCGTACGACTTTGACATACAACACCGAAAAGGCTCAGAGAACGTCGTGGCTGACACTTTGTCAAGGATGGTGGAATCAGTAGAGCACGATAAGGACGACTGGATGCTAGGATTCCAGACCGTGGAGTTCGAGTCGGAGGAGTACCGCGAGTTACGTGACGTTATAGAAGCGGAGAAGGATGGCCGGCCGGATATCAAGGTGGTGGATGGATTTATCTTTAAACGCACCATGCCAAACGAAAAACCGGAGCTAGAAGAGAATCGCTGGAAATTGTGGATCCCATCATCGCTGACACAAACATTGATAGAGCAAGCGCACTCACCACCAACCAAGGCTCATGGGGGAATGGCAAAAACTCTGCATCGCTTGAGGCAATCGTTCCATTGGCCAGGTATGGTGGCTCAGGTACGGCGATTCATTCAGGACTGTCAAGTGTGCAAGGAGACAAAACCTTTGTATGGTGGTGCAAAGCCAGGACTGGGAGCCGAAACGATAACGTACAGACCGTTCCAGAAAATTTATATTGATTTTTTGGGAAAGTATCCTCGGTCGAAGAAGGGGCATGCCTATATTTTCATTGTTGTGGACCATTTTTCTAACTTTGTTTTCCTCAAAGCGATGAAGGAGGCGACAACGGTGGAAGTAGTCAAGTTCTTGACCAGAGAGATTTTCCACACGTTTGGAGTGCCAGAGGTCGTACATTCGGACAACGGGAAGCAGTTCGTGGCGAAGAGATTCCAGGATATGATCGAGCAGTATCAGGTAAAACACGTAAAGACGGCAGTGTACTCTCCTCAGTCGAACGCAGCAGAACGGGTTAACCAGTCGGTTCTAAATGCGATCCGGGCATATCTAGAGGAAGACCACCGGGATTGGGATCTATATCTCCCGGAGATAGAGGCAGCCTTGAGAAGCTCCATACATCAAGCTACGGGGGGTAACGCCGTATTTTGCTTTGTTTGGGCAGAATATGTTCATGAACGGAGCGGATTACCAACTAGCACGGAGGCTACAGTCATTGGAGGACAATGAGCTTGAGGGTCTAGAGGCAGGAGAAAGAGTTGCACTGCTGAGAGACTCAATACGGAGGAACCTGCATGAGGCGCATGAAACCAGCGCAAGATACTTCGACCGTCGGACACGAAGAGTCACATTTCACCCCGGGCAGGAAGCGTTCAGGAGGAATCATGTCCTGAGCGACTTCGGAAGGTGCTTCAACGCAAAGTTTGCGAGGAAGTTTTTGAAATGCCGGATAAGGAGGCCCATAGGCAACCACATGTATGAGGTGGAGGACATGAATGGGAAACTGGCAGGGGTGTTCCACGTAAAGGATCTGAAGCAGTAGAACAAGCTTGGAAGGGGATACGACCAACGATGAGGACCTGGAAGAAAAAGAAGAGTATAAATCGGACTTCTGTGAGCGAACGGAATCACTTGCTCTGGAGGGTGACGCTGGGACAGGGCACAAGTTGAGGATGTTCTTGATCTCAGGTTCGTGGGTGGTCTCCCGCGTTGGGCGCTGAATGATGCCAATGTCCTGCGCTAATCCTGCACGTCAGTGCTCTTCCTTTCTGTCGAAAAAGCCGAAATACGGACATTTTTTTCACTGCCATCTGTTTTGCTTTTCATTGACCAATGTCAGTGTGGTGTTGTGTCCGTTCTACCGATTGATGGTATCGATAGAGGGCCAAATTGGTAGTACCATACATAAGCGGCTAACATCGATGAATCGGTGATGGGCAGCACGGGTAAACAGGCTGCCAACCGAAGCCAATCCCAATGGTTTTCGAACTCGGGTTCGTTCACCCGATGAAAAGGGAATAGCGAACCTAACGGAGTTCGAAATCGGATGTTCTTGATCTGCTTGTGTTCGGTTGGAACGAGAGTGCGCAACGGCAGCGGATTTGAATAAGACCGAGTGGAAAAAAACGTTTTCGCCCACGGGACATAGTTTGTTGAAAAGTATTACAAATTAAATAAGAAAAAATAAGGAGTGAGTGAAATGAAATAATACCACACTAAGGCTCCAATGAGCAAGGAGAAACCTGGGAAGTGAGATCGGCGAAACCAGAAGGTGAGTGGTTAGGGACAGGTTAGGGACGAGTAGGGACGGAGGATAAATTAATTTGTTTTTATAGGAGTCGACCAGACCCAGGGACAAGGAGGAAACGCCAGGCCGAGATCCGGGCCTGGCGCAGTTTTTTTTTGGCGGAGCCAAATTTCGGCTCGGCTGTCCAATATTTTGGAGCATCCATCTTCGACGGCCACATATTGTGTTTGCGGTCCATATTCTTCCGTCGGCGACGAATTTTCCCGAATTTTTATGGCTGACACGGGCGAAGATAAGTTCGAGTGATCTCAGCAGATGTGTGAACAGAAATTGAGGCCGAAACTCTGAGCCCATCTAGTGTCCCCAATTATTTTGCTTAGCCTTGGCATTGCCACTCCATTGCCGCTAGATTGCCGCTCAACATCAGTCGCAAGAAGACCGGCACGCCTTCCGAGAGGCGGCAACGGGAGCCACCGAAGGCTTCAGCTATTTTTTTTACCTTGTATTTTTTTAAAAGTTATTCGTCTTTTGTTAGTTTTATTTATTTTATTTATTTATTTATTTATATTTATTTGTCTATTTATTTAATCCGTCATATACATATTTATTTCAATTTTTATATTTATTTAATTTTCCTATTTATTTCAACTATTTATTTAATTATATTATTTCATTATATACTATATATATTGTTTGCGGTGGAAACCTAATTTTTTTTTGTGAAGATATAATTTTCTGTGGTCTTGTTAAAACAGCAAGAATTTCCCTGGCAACTTGCCCCGTCTGAGCGCTCAATCGGGTAGGAAACTAAGCATTCGTTGTCTGTGTGGGAATTAATTTTTTTTGTATTAATTGGTTTATTTGTTGGTTATAATAATTTCTGAAAGAAATTAGGTGTCTCCACATGAAAAGTCTAAATGAAATTCAAAGGATAAAAAGAAAAAAACTATTGTCTAATTTTAAATGAAATATATGTATATGTTTGAAAAGGAAACGATGAATATGGAGTAGAGTTTTAATATGAGAAGGGGGAGGGATCCATGGCGTTAAGGTAGAAAAATGTGTGTGTAAGGATATAGGGGCAGCTGCAATAGGATGTCTGCACGCGGCTGCTACGGCAGGGAGGGAAGCAGAGGGTCTCGAAAACCATCAAAGAGTCCCCATTGTGTATGGCCGTTATAAATATGTAGGTGTCGTTAAATGTGTGTCGTTGAGTTTCGAAGTTTGTGCAGTGTTAGTGTTGTAGAACGTCTAGTCCTCGTAAGAGAGCTAAATGTTCGAATTTGTCTGTTACGCGTGTCAGTGGGCCGGGTTGAGAACCCGCGACAATCGAGATGAGCTAGCCGAGACATGGCCCAAGCCGGTGGCTGCACGCGCAGGACCTTGTTTGGTCATAACAAATTTACAATTTACAGAAGAAATACGGGTGTTGCCCGTACTGTCGACTTGTTTGCCCGTACAGCCCGTGTACGAAAAAACCGGAAAAAATTGATATCTAGAAAAATATCAAGCACTGAAGTTTTTTAAAATGTTTCGCGCCACATTGTCGATATTAGCAATATTGGTAACGTTGGCACTCGTGTTTATCGATACTATTCTGAGTTCGAGTTATTTTAGTATTTGATTATTATCGATATGAAATTTCGATATCATAAACAATCATAAACGTTTACACACCTAACCTTAAAGTAAAGTTGTTTTAGATCCCAGAAGCGGATAAGAAAATTAACAATTTATGTGATATAATTGTGATTATACAGTCTTTCTACATATCAGAAAAAGAACATGGAATTATTAGGCGTTTTACTAACATGCTTAAATGGGCACAATAGACCCTAGTGGTCGCAGTGCACTAACCTCATGTAACTATTATTATTAACATGCTTGAATTCATATATTTCAAGGTTTGACAGTTCCTTGTCAAGAAGAATTGACAGTTGTGAATAACTTTTTGATGAATCGAGAAGCCAAGACTGACGATGGGACAAGACTAGAGGTACTTTTCAGGTATCGTGCAGCTTTCCAAGAAACGTTCGAATTAATGCCAGATGTTGAGACATTCGGTTGTAGTACAGCAACTTGCGAATCAACGTTTTCAACATTGACTGCGATCAATAGGCCCCAGAGCCTGTCAATGGCCCATGCTGATCTTGTTTACTTGGCTTTTGAAAGAAATAGAACGAGCGCATTGAATATCAACATGATTCTAAGAAAATTTAATGATAGAAAAGATCGTAATTTGCAGTTGTATTAGATTTGCGCAACTATATTATAATTTCAAGAATATATGTAAACGTTTTTTATGTATCATTCTTCAAATCATTTATTGCGCATTTATAATCCTGCCCGTCCTTCATTACTTTGTGCCCGTACTACCAGTTAGGTCTAGCTACGGGCCTGCAGGAAATTATATTATTATCATCTTTATAGGTTTCTCAGATGAGTCAGCCTAGCCATCTACATAAAATTACCAGTAAATAAATATAAAAGAAAAGCAAAAATAAAATATTTGGCAAAAGAGCATTAAAAATCCGCGTAAAACATTAAATCTCACTGTTTTCCTATAATTCTACTGTTTAAAATTAAAACGCAAATGAGAAACGCTTGTTTGTTAGGAGAGAGAGAGAGTTTGAGATTGGGAGAGTTTGAGAGAGCATGCCTACGTGCCGTTTTTATACCCTTGCAGGGTATAATTTTAGTTTTGCATTTTAGTTTGCAACGCAGTGAAGGAGACATTTCGACCCTATAAAGTATATACCTATGTATATTCTTGATCAGAATTAAACCCCGAGTCGATCTAGCCATGTCCGTCTGTCTGTCCTAGTTTGAGGAAAGAAATTATAACTTTGCCAGTTTTTAACATATTTTCATATAATTTGAGATATGGCCATTTTGTATTATTCTAGAATATCTGCCATAGGTACAATCGGAAAAATGTTAGAAAGAGTATAACTCTGCCAGTTTTCAACATTTTTGCATCTATTTTAAGCACTTCTTATTATTGCTGTAAAATAAAGCTGACATAGAAAAGTTAAAAGTTAAAAAGTACAAGATTAATTGAAAAAGAAAAATGTTCATTTCGCTGTTTTTTCAACATATTTTTATCTGAACAGAGATGTTGAAATGTTGTATTTATTTAGCATTGCGGGTTTAATCTGTGGAAAAAGGATGGTTATATCTTATAGCTGACATAGAAGGGATCTTTAAAAGTTGAATGAACCACTCCAGTCGGAGCTAGGTCGCTTGTGTGCATCTTCAGTCGTATTATCGCTGGTTAAATTCGAAGCCAATCTAGGACATAAGTTCGATTACCTCGTGTGAGAGAACTTTTCTTTAATTTTTTGTTAATCTTCTCGGGTGAAGGCTGGACAATAAAGGATCAGAGGAGTTCATGGAACTGTGGAACACATCCATCATGTAATTTAGCCTTGAATTCTGTCGGGCATGAGATAATTTTTATAAAACTTATTCCTTGCATCTGACACACTTGTGCCTAGACAGCCAAGAGTAGTAGTAAATATTTAATTATGTCTGCCCCGTGTACTATAATTTTAAGAAAGATAAATGACTCTGGGTTCCACTGATACTTTGACAAATAAAATTTATCAGTTGCTTCACAGAAGTCTGGAAACGTTTCAGTATTATTTTAAATCTTTTAAATATTTCAAAATCAATCTATTAAATATTAGAAATAATTGTACCGTATTAAACGTCACGTGCTTCCGTCATCAGTGTTTCCGCATAAATTTTGTTTTGGCTAATCAACATTTAGCCCCATTACTTTTGACATTCTCTTGAATTCTCATTTTAGAATTGGAAAATAATATTTGAAATGAACGCTTTCCAACAAGTTTCTTGTATTTCTACAATGTTAAGGTTTGTATTAATAGAAAATAAATTTTTTGTATAATTTTTTTACCCATCATATCTGTTTGCAAGCAAGAAACAGGGAACGGTTAAAGGAACATATTGTTTTTCTAACCTCACAGAAAAGCACAAATGTCGGCAGGAAAGAGAAAGCATTCACCAAGTGCCACCCTAAACGTCAATGCACTAAGGTTGCGAATATCGTCGAAAGCAATACCTCCAAAGAGCTCGTTAAAGCAACATGTATAAGTTTGTACAAATCTGGAAATCGCAGTACTTACATCCGAAATGGTTTCAATGGTTACCACAGAGCCGGAATCAACTAATAAAATTAAAAGAAGTTTTAATCAAAAGCATCCTTTAAAATATACTCCTGACAGTGCTTTTCGCCTTTATATTGATGGCGATTATACCAAAAGAACGTATAAGCTTTTGAAAGCTGGAAAAAATGCATATAATTTTCAAGTTACGATTTTTTGTGTTCCGACAAGAGTATGGGCTATCCTGATTCGGCGAAAGTGGAAGAGGATTTTGCAGAAGTTCCTTTGCAAGAAATGCTGGACCACATAATAACCAGAATTGTTCAATCCCACCCTGACAATTTAGGCCAATTTGAAAACGGTGAATATAAAAATTGCTTGCTCTTTTCCATATGGGGTTGCGGCGGAAGATCGGGGCACTGTTCACATCGCCAAAGTTTTAGCAACCCAGAACTAAAAATGGCTTATGAGCATATATTTATAAAAACTGAGGGACTAGTTTGCGTAGAAACGGACGGACAGACGGACATGGCTAGATCGACTCGGTTCTTGATGCTGATCAAGAATATAAATACTTTATAGGGTCGGAAATGTCTCCTTCACTGCGTTGGAAACTTCTGACTAAAATTATAATACCCTGCAAGGGTCTAACAACAAGGTAGTCTAATATGAACAAGAAAGGAAGCTAACTTTGGCACGTCGAAGTTTGTATACCCTTGCAGCTTACAATTGGATCGTTATAATATAATCCAATTTGATCAAATGAAAAAAACACGATCAGGAATTATAAAATCATAAAAATTTGTTTTTAATATTTTTCTATTCATATTACATTTAAAGTTTTACAGTTACAGTTTTACATTCATTGTTTTGCAATTTCATCTATATTTAACGATCGTTCCTTTGCCAGCTATGTATATGATATAGTAGTCCGATTTTCATCAAATTAAAATCAAAATTCTAAAATAATGCCAAATGGGCAAATGGGCATGTCTCAAACTAGATGAAAAATGTTAAAAACTGACAAAGTTAATTTTTTGTTTCTTCAAAATTGTCCGATTGTTCCTATAGCAGTTATATGATATAGTTATCCGATTTTGGTAAATGAAAACCGAAATTCTGGAAAAATACAAAATGGCCATGTGTCAAATTTGAATGAATTAAAAACTGGCAAATTTATAGATAGTATTTTTCCTCAAACATTTTCGATCGTTTGTTCGTCTTCAATTATAAGAAAATATTTTAAAAATTGTCAAAGTTATAATTTTTTCCCTCAAAATTTTTCGTTTGTTCCATGGCACCGATATTGATAAAATTAAAAATGGCTAAGTTATAATTTTTTTCTCAAAATTTGCTGATCGTTCCTATGGCAGCTATCCGATCGGGCTTATACAGTGTGAGAGCATATAAAAGACTATCTGTAAAGTTTTATTCAGATAGCTTCAATTTTGCGTAGAAACGGACGGACAGATGGACATGGCTAGATCTTCTGGGAAACTTTCACCGACAATTGTATTTTTATAATTTTCCCTTTTCTGTGTGAGTTTCTTTTGCTATCTCATTTGTGTTGCTTCTCCAGCAGACCGTAAATATGCACGCAAGACACAATCTAATTAAGGCAAGTGCAGTTAAAGAGTGTGAAGATGAACTAACCGACCCGACGCGACCCGGAACTCCACCCGAATGCGCCACCACAATGGGTTCATAGAGTGGTTGCTTTTTTCGACGTCCTTGCTACATACGTGAGCATTCCTCTTTCTTGCATTTGCATTTGACTTCGAAAAGGTCAACAATATCAGCTACACTTTTTATACCCATCCAGGGTATTATAATTTTCACCATACATATGTTTAAACTGCAGTGAAGAAGTGATTTCTGACTTTTCAAAGTACCTAAGGTGCGTATCAAAATGATAGCACACCGCGTATTTTTTAAATTATTATTTTTTAAATAATTTTCAAGATATATTGCCGTAATGCATGAATCTTCTCTCACTATATGAAAACGATGTGGTTAACCGTTTTTAACCAAAATTATTTATTATTATAACTTTTATACTTATTTTTTTTAACAAAATAGCAAAAATTGGCTTTTGCAACCGTATCAAAATGATAGCACACTTTTCATTTTAAGTCTTAAAATTAAAGAAATGAACAATAATACTCCTAAAATCCATTTAATAACATTAATTAAATATTTATGGTCGATCCCCTGGATTTTCCGACGTTGAAAATTCGATTTTTCATTGAATCTATAAGATTCGCCAACAACTGGGGTTCTAGGAGGTCCCACTCCCTCAAAATCGCGCTTTTAAGGCTGCTTACACATTCGTATGTAGTGTTATCCTTATACACTCTTCTGGCGAGAATACCCCATATATTTTCAATGGGATTTAAGTCCGGTGAACATGCTGGCCACTCCAACAGCTCCACTGAGCTCTCTTGCAAAAATGTTTTTGTCATGCGACTGGTGTGGATTCTTGCATTGTCTTGCATAAAAATATACGGGGCTTCACGATTTTCATTCAAAAATGGAAGTAAACTGTTCTCTAAGACTTGAATATAGTCTGCACTATTCATCCTGGAGCTTGTAAATTGTAAATCAAGCTTGCCAAACTTGTTAAAAGCTCCCCATACCATTGCAGATCCACCACCAAAATTTCTTTTCGAAAAATACAAGGGCTCCTTTCTTAAATCGCGCCAGTAATGGCGAAATCCATCTGGACCATCCAGATTAAATTTTTTTTCATCCGAAAAAATAACCTAAATAAAATATATTTGATTAGGAATGTAGAAAAAAAAGTACAATTTTTTTTTTACCGAGGCCCAGTTTGTTGCCAAGTTATTTTCTGCAAATTTTATCCGAGCTGCCTTATGACGGGCTGTCAAATAAGGTATTTTTTTTTGTTTAGCTCTCACAATGTGGTCAGACTTATTTAGCACTCTCCAAACCGTCATTTTGGACACTTTTCTTGAACTTAACGAAGCAAGTCTGGAGCACGACACAAAAGAATTGCTGGCTTTTTTGACAATGCGTCGCTTGGTACGGTTATCTATGACTGGTTTTCGACCGGTACTGCGTTTTTTGCCATATTCTCCTGGATTCTTTAAAAAATTGGAGATAACCTTGCGACTGCGACCAATTTCACGCGATATTTCGCTTATATTCAAGCCAGATTTCGAAAAGGCAAGAATTGAGCCTTTTCTTGTTCACAAAGCAGTGAACCACGACCCATTTTATTTAAAATTAATTAAATTGCTATTGCGAATTTAAAAGAATTTGAAATGACTTAGTCTTAACAATTCGGCGTCTGTTTTCGTTATGTGTGCTATAATTATGATACGCTTGCAAGCTAGCAAATTTCTAAGTATTTACGCAAAAGTAACGGCATATTTCCAACTAATGCTCAAAATAGCCAATAACGGTAAATTTGCATTGCTTATGCCTTATCCTCTCTTTCGTCATACTTGCTTTAAATATATTCCAGTACAGGCAAATTTTACGAGGGAAGAAACGCAAGTTATGAAAGTGTGCTATCATTTTGATACGCACCTTACATATACAGGGGTGCCACAGAAACCACTTCCGCTGCAAAAACCCTGAAAAATGATTCTGAGGTGCCACAGCTCTTCCATTCAAATATTTTTCGGTTATTTGTAATCACAAAACGTGACGTCATGCTACTACATCGATAGATCTAAATTTCGAACTCGGGTTCAGTGATGCCACATTTTGCAGTCAGAACTCGATATTGGGAACTTTTATTATTTTCGCGCCAATAATTTAAACTTTTTTTTAATAAAAGTAAAAAAACCTAAATTTATTACCAAAATAGGTTAAATAACATTATTTAAAGAATAATATAACCCAAAACCTACCATTTTACAATAATTTAATTTAAATGTTTGCTAATCAAATATATGCGTGATTCATCTGGCAACATGGCAGCCCTGCCAGCCAATATCGAATGGTTGGTGAAAAAACTAAAAACACAAAACTTATCGATGTTGTATGGCACCAAGAAATTGGTTTAGCAGAAATGCCTTATTCAGGGGTGCCATGCAAAACACAGTGCTTTTGATTTCCACAAAAAGGCATTTCCGCTAAACCAATTTCTCGGTGCCATACAACATCGAATAAGTTTTGTGTTTTTAGTTTTTTCAAAAACCATTCGAAATGGCTTGCAGGGTTGCCATGATGAAATCACCCATGTGTTTTAGCAAACATTTTTTTGAAATGACTGTAAAATGGTAGGTTTTGGGTTATTTTATTCTTTAAATAATGTTTCTTAACCTATTTTGTTAATTAATTTAGTTTTTCTTTTACTTTTATTTAAAAAAAAAGTTTAAAATGTTGGCGCGAAAATAAATAAAAGTAGCTCGACAGCTCTACTAATCCCGACTTCAAAATTTCGAATCTATCGATGTGGTAGGCATCGAAATTGACGTCAAGTTGTGTGTTTTCAAAACCCCGAAAAATATTTGAGTGGAAGTGCTGTGGCACCGAGAAATCATTTTTTAGGGTTTTTGCAGCGGAAGTGGTTTCTGTGGCACCCCTGATAGTATAAATCAAAACCACTGTGTTTTGCATGGCACCCCTGATATACATACATACATTGTGACCAGAAGGTTTCCGGAATTTGGTAATAAAGCGAACATTATTTTAATCTTTACTTACATATATTGTCGACTTCAAAATGTGGACATATGCACTGCCAGAAATCGCCTTCAATTCCGTCTGGGAATTTTCTTTTACGGCCTCAAACGAGTCAAAGCAGATTCCTTGACTCTTTTTTTAACAAAAAATAGTCACTCGGGGGTAAACTCCGGCGATGGTTGCAAAAAAGATCCGCTCTTCTGGAACAACCCGCGTTGCGACCCAAAATATCGCTCAAAATCATTCGAGCTGCTTAAGGGCCGATGTTCTTTTTTGATATTATCGTCAAGGGTAGACGGCGAAGAATGACCACACGAGGCGTGTCGTTGACGGTTTCTCGAGCAACAGGTTGTTCTGTTTCCTTCTAAGGTAGATCTGTCAGAAAAAATGGGAAAATGGCAAAACCAGTAAAACTATACATTGAAATTTCTATCAAAAGAAATAAATAAATATTGTACGTTAATTAGGCCAAGCATTGATGGAACTACAGAGCCTAGGTTTATAAATGATAACTCACTTTTGTGTAAAAATAATCAAAATATTGAAATCATAATAAATGCATATCGGGTTCACGTTTTCAGATGAGTCTCTTTCCTAAAGAACTGTGTAGAAAACAATAACCAGTGTATTGCCCATGTATTGCCTTTTCCGACAATCTCTTGTCATGATAGATTATTACTTAATTAAATTGAGTGAACCAAAAAACAGCATCCAACCAATAAAAAAATTACAAGTCCATTGAACTTTAATGCAGACACATAAAAATGTCTGACAGAGATGAATATTTGCAGTCCTCATCCCCTTGCAACGCCCATATCCAATGCTTAAAATGGCCACGCTCATCGAATTTATGTGAAAAGTTTATTTACCGCAAATTGTTATAAATCGAATTTTAAGTATGAAAAAGTGCTCACCATGGCGGAAAATGCAAATAAAAATACGTGTAAGAATATGATAAATTACGCATACGACGTGGGCTCTTCGTTATCTGCCTTCTCAACTGCGCTTTCAAGAGAGCATGCAGTTAATTGTCATTTTTACCAAACAGTTTGCCGATAAAGTTCGTATCATCGCCGTCATTACCATAAATGTCTGAGAGTTGCTTGCGGTTGTGTGGAAATGTTTTTCTCAAAAAACAACTTCGAAAGTTGGCTAACATGCATTACACCATTGAAGTGTGTAAAGAGTTCATTCGTTGTAATCGGGTTATTTCGCTGAGAGTAGAATAGAGCTTTTCTGACGAAAGATATATTGCCACAGCAAAAATTTTTCTTGCCTGAGCCACTAAGCGATAAATTATTATAGTATAATTTACTACTAGGCATTGGCTTTTCAGTGATCCATATTAAGACCCTTTTAAATAAATTTCCTGACGATTAGATGACTATAAATTTAACACTTTATTGTGGCGTCGTGCTCCTCAGCACTCTTTTTAAATCATACAAGCCCTCTGACAAACACAATCTTAATGCTCGCCAGTCAGTGAGAAGTCAAACATATTTTTGACTATTTACACAAGTTGAGCCTTAGCCCACTCACTCCTCATAGATAAACAATCTTGCAGATTCATGTGAGACCTGTGCCAATAGTGAGAAGGTATACAATACCGTGTCACAACAAAAAGCCCTGCGGAGAAATTACAAACGAAAATCGAATTTAGTCCTTTCCACCTACCAGACAAAGATGGGAACACTTATGGTCTGACTTGACCGGCGAAGTTGTTTGAAACTTTTTTGGTGGCAGAAATAGAAATCGAACACGACTGTGTTCTCACGAAGTGAGGAAACCATAAAGAATTTCCAACTCCATATATTCGCTAGCTCAGCCACATTCAACGAGTTTATACGGCAAATGGACATATGGCCACCAAAGATGAACCGCGCCCTCGAAAACTTCAGAAACTTAGGTCCTTTCAGTGGTGGTATAGTAGACAGAGGACCTAAACGTAAACTTTTAACCGGCAGCTGGTTCTGCTCGTTTTCCAGTCTGATGATTTCAAGCAGTTTGATGTGACTCCTAATTTTAAATGCAGAGGACCGAAATTCGTAGTCGTCGACTGAGCCTTTGCTGTCTAGAGGTTTATTCTGATTAGTCCAGCGAATTTGCTTTAAATCGCGCGATTTAATCCAATATTGGGTGTGTATGAGAAGACCAGCTTAAATGACTCCTGAGGAAAGATATGTATGATGGGTGTGGTCCCGGCGTGTAGTTTGGAGTTCTTCCCAGCCCTCACACCTTGTTTATTATTTCTAAGCAGCGCGTTTCTAATTGGCGGTTTTATAGTTAAAGCTTGTAATGAAATTTCGACAGGCAGGGACTACCGACTGGCGAGGTGTCGAACCACGCACCTACCACGATACCCATGCGGGATTGGGCACTTTTTTACTCCCTTACAGAACACCATCCTCCCTTATTGATGATTGGCATCTGTTAAGGTGATTAGAGTGTACACAAATGATGATGTGCTGGGTTTAAAAAGGTGTGGTGTGACTAAGGGCGGCTTTGTTGAAAGCATCTCCGCGAGATGTTAACATTTAAAAGACCAGGTACAGGCCACTTCTAATTTAATGGGAGGAAAAGCCAGTATAAAGTTAACTAACTGTGAAAACCCAATGTTTGCAATTCTTTCACTTTGTAACTGGCCAAACCGAAGCTATTGGCGATTTTTATAAATTGTTAAACGCTCATGTGGCAGCTATTAATATTGTAATCTGATTTCGATAAAATAACATAATATGTTAAACTGCTACTTAATACAGTCAAAAATGATTCGCAGCAAACATTCAACTAAAATCAAATGTAAATCTATTGCATAATTAATTCAAATCCATATGTTATTTTATAAACATATGTATTTTGTAGTTATAATAAAGTTTTAAGCGCATAGCCATTTTACCATTCAAATTATTTTCAAAATTAGACAGAACAAGTTCTAGGGACTTGTGTCGGTTGATTACTAGTAAAGTTGCAATAATTATATTTGGTTATTAAAATTTTGGACTGTACTACAGTTTACTTGACTGTTTGGCCATTCAAACAAGAGAACAATTATTTCTAACATGGAGGCTAATGTTCGCGTATTGACAAATATTATGGATTATTGAAAAGCTCATTATTTCACTAAACAGAGTTCGCGGACAAAATAGCTCAAGAAAAGCACGATTTATTTAAATTGATTTATAATAATTGCCGCGCATGACTATTCATGAATTTATGCATAAAGGCAGAGGTTACTATGACTATTAAAGGTGAAGCAATGAGCGAGTCCGAATTAGCTGCGTCCGAATTTACTTCATGTATAAAACAATCGGGCAATCACTTTGGAAAAGCATGTGCAAACATATTCTTAAGGGGGCATATATGTACCTAAGGGAAATAAGTATATGTGTATGATTATTTTTACTGCTTATGAGCCTATATCTTCTATAATCGTAGCTTTCAATCTATTATTGGTATGCAATACTCTGCAATACTCTTGCCTTCTGTTCTTACAATGCAAATGCAAAATTCTGCTTTGCTCACAATTCGTAGCACCGTTATAGCAAATTTGTGTGCCGCGATTTTTTTTACTTAGGGTAAATTGATGTTAATTGACTGTATTTTAAAGAAAATAAACTAATTACACAAAAATAATAAGTAATCAATTAATCGCATGTATCACTATAAAAAATGCAGTTTTTTTCTAAGAATGCCTCGTGGAACGCACTTGTTTGCCGAAGAGCGCGGTCTGATTATGGGTTTTAGCGACAGTGCACAGTGGTTGATCATGTATGGGAAGTGCGGCCAAAAATACTTCCCGTAGGAATATCGAGCTGAAAATTTGTACACTGATTTAGAGACCGAATAACATAATAAATATTAAAAAACATTGGCAAAAACCATAAGTTAAAGCCCGAAAATTAAAAAAAATAACATTTTTACACAAAAATTCCATTGCATACTTTCAGGGGCAGAAAAATCCCATATTATTAAATTCTATTTTATTTAATTTTATTATCTAAATACAAAATAAAACAAAAATGGGATGTTAAAATTCATAGTAGGCTTATAATACATTATAATAAATTAAATAGAACAATGAGAAAAAAAAATTATAAAAAAAATTATTCTTAAAAATCAAAAATATAGCAAAATTCAACGAAAATACGAACACAAAAAAGCGAAAAAATGCGAATCGTGCAAAAACGTGCAGCTGAAATTTTAAACAAAGATAAAGAAAACATGTATTAATAATAATTTGTAAGTTTCATGAGGGGGTAAGAGGGGGATCCCAAACTTTTCTTCCTCTGAAATCAATGTATACACAAAAATTCAGCACTCGGGAGGTCACTGTTGAAAAACTAACTTTAAAAAAATAACACATCACATAATGACATGAAAAATACTCAGTTTTACAGTACACACCTTGTTTTCCAATATTCATTTTAATTGACGTTAATCCGACACGATTTAATATCAAAATTTAATTTTTTTGTCAGAGCTAATTTTTACACTGCGTTCACTTCCGCGACCACGATATTTTGTTGTCTGTTTTCTCCCTCAATTTGTAGCGCGTACGAATGAGACAGACAAAAACTGAAATAACAGTTAGATTTATTGGTATGTTAAGATGTATTTTTAAAACAAAGTTTGTCCAATTTCAAAAAAAAATTTTTTGATTTTTGGCCTATGAAATCAACCACAGTGCAGTGGCACCAAAATTTCTCAAATAGCTTCCAGACTTTCGAGACATTCAAATACGGGTGCAAATTTCATAAAAAACGTGCCGAAAAGCCGAACGCAGTGGCAGACCTAGTACCGTCGACGACAGAAGCAAGCGCGAGATTAAGCGTCTAGCTGTTACCAAGCAAATGTCTTGTTACGACATTAAGCGCCATTTGAAGTTCAAAGTGTCTAGGAGACGGGTTCATCAGCTTTTGGCAGAAAATAAGACAGTTAAATATAGTTCTCGGGTGCCTGTAACAATGCTCCTACCACGTCACATAAACACACGTTTGTCATTTGCCGAAAATTACAAATTTTGGACCGAAGAATTCCGCAGTGTTATATTTTCGGATGAGAAAAAGTCTAATTTGGATGACCCAGATGGGTGTCATAAGTATTGGTGTGATTTACGACATCCCCGAGAGACACAACACAAAAGGAACTTTGGCGGCGGATCACTGATGGTTTGGACTGCTTTTGGATATGCAGGAAAGTTTCGCATTTGTTTTATTCCAACTCAATCTCATTTCCGAGATATACTAGGTGCACCGGTATCAAATGAGCGTTTTTTTTTTTAAAGGAAACCACAATTATTAATGGAAAAGTTACAACATTTTATTTAAAGTATTGGCCATTGCTTTCTACACATTTTGACCACCTTTTATGGCAATTTTTGGATACCACGCCAATAAAATTGTTCGTCCTTTGAAGCAAACCAAGCAGACGCCCAGTAGTCCTGTCCTCGTAGGAATAAAAGTGCTGCTCAGCCAATGCGTGTCCCATCGATGTAAACAAATCGTAGTCGAAAGGAGCCAAGTCTGGTGAATACGGCAGGTGGGGTAGCAGCTCCCAGGCAAGTGCCTTGATAGTATCCTGAACCGGTTTTGCTTTGTGTCCAGGAGCATTGTCATGGAGCAAAATTACCTTGCCGTGTCTTCTGGTCCATTCTAGTTGTTTCTCGATCAATGCATGGTTGAAATTGATCATTTGTTGTCGGTAGCGAACAGTATTAACTGTTTCAACAGGTTTAAGGAGCTTGTGGTACACCGCACCTTTCTTGTCCCACCAAACACAGAGCATTGTCTTCTTGTCGAATCGATCTGGTTTTGCAGTCGATGTTGATGGTTGTCCCGGACTAACCCATGATTTTTTCCGTTTAGGATTCTTAAAATAAATTTGTAACTAGAGGTGGAGAAACATCGATGTTCGTGTACATCGATGTTTCCGATGTTTTTTATAGAAAACATCGATGTTTAAAATAAAATACAATTCTTTTGAAATCAGAATTTCTTCATATTTTTATTTAAAAATAGCAGTTTGTCCACTTTTGTGGAGCGCAGCCTGGTTCGTCGTTCTGAGACGAGCTGTCCAGCTTTGCTGAACATTCTCTCCGATTCACAGGATGTTCCTGGCACACATAGATACTTCTTGGCAACAGCTTGCAGAGCCATCTCCTCGGTACTCATCTGAAATGAAACAAACTATTATAAGTCTCATCTATTATAATACAATTTTGTTAATAGAATTGACAACCTCACAATATTTTAAAGGGCAGCAATTTTCGCCTTTGTTCTCCTTTGATATGTGGTTTCTTAGCGTAAGTATTGCGTCTGCCCTGGACGATTGAATTTTTAGGAACGAAAACTTATTATGTGTATCTTCTTTGGGTGGTGATGACTGTTGGCTTGGTGTCTTCTGCATAATGTGGATAAGTTCCTCCTCAAGAGCTTTGGCTGCCTGGTCAGCATTTGATGGGAGCAGAAATCCATCCTTTTTGAAACGTGGAGCGATGCGTGGGATCGTTCGTGTCTTAAAAGCATTACAAACTGCAATTCCAATATTTATTACCAATTTTGGCTGAATCGAATTTATTTTGTGATATAGCTCACAAATTGTTGGAATAATTATAAAAATCGACACTGCCTTATCGGTTGACACCATCACAGTTGCCTCCGCGAAAGGTTCAAGTAAATCGCACAACTCATTAAGTGCGTCGAATTCTTCGGCAGTTATTGGTGAAGGAGCATTACGACTATTTATTAATATGGCCGATTTGTGATCCTTCATTTTTACTAGCCGTTTTATCATATCGAAGGCACTGTTCCAACGGGTGGACGTTTCTTGAATTAATCCTAAGGGATCGTCTACAGCCTGAGCCATCTTAAATTTAGCATATGCTACAGAGCTTTTTTTAAAAAAAGTTACGACACTCTTGGCTTTTACCATAACCGGCTCTAAAATTTCTAGTTTTAGAATATCTTGTACTAGTAAACTTATAGTATATGCCACACAAGCTAGGTGTTTTAATTCAAGCAGATCGCATGCCTTCCTCATTGTACTATAGTTGTCTGTCACAACGGCAACAACCTTTTTTGTGAGGCCCCAATCATGTATTACATAAGTAGCTCAGCGATTCTGCAACATTGGCAGCCGTGTGATTGGTTGGGTTTAAAAGCTGTGCCGTGGACAGTACTGCAGATTTTAGTTCAAAAGTCTCACTCACAAAATGGCACGTCATGGTTATATAACCGGTTGTTAAAGCAACATATTCATTACTGTCCAATACTGAAAGAAGCCTGGCTTTGACAGCATCGTATTCCTTGGGTAAGACTACGTCACGGAAAAATGTCCTACTTGGAAGCCTATATCGCGAGTCCATTTCTTTTAATAAGTCAATAAATCCTTCATCTTCCACTATAGGAAAGGGTTGCACGTCTAAGGCAATCATCCTCATCACTTTCTGGTCAATTTTGTTTTTTTCACTGATTCATTGCTATAGGATGGCTCCGTATGCAAAAATGTTTCCATAACTTTTGGCATGTTTTGCACTTTTTCACCTTTAAGCAGAGCTCGCAAATAACAGTTGACCGTTTCTTGCAGTCACCAAATAACTGTTTTTTGCGCACCACATACGCAAAAATGTAGAGAAGAGCCGTTCACCAGTTGTCTCTTAAACGAACGGTCTTTGCTCAACCAAACATCAATTTCGTGTTTCCCTTTTGCTCTACATACATATATGCGAATCAGTCTACTTGAACACGAATACTTGAATCACACTTTGTTTTGTGGATTCGGTGCGTTTGGAGTGTTTTTATTCCTGGATAGCGAAGGGTTTCGACAGATATTAAACCCAATTTATAACGCGCTTTCGATGAATCCCATAACTTCTTGAAAAGTTATGGAATATGTGACTGTCAAAGAGCAGACCATTAAAGAAAATATAAAAGCGCTTGTAAAGGAAAAGATTGTATCACGGAAAATAGATGTTGCTAGAAGAATAGATAAGGCTATTTTGGGCGTGAATTTACAGATGATACAATCTACTATGTCTAAAGCTGAGATCGTCATCAAGACTTTAGGCATGATACAGCTTCGTCATTCGCACACTGGAATGTACATTAAAGAAAAAGTTATGGAGATCATAAATGACTACGGGATAACCCTCGATCAAGTCTTCAGGTAAAATCTTATTTGCAAAATATGTTTTAAATGACTCTTATTGAAAACCTAAAACTACTATAACCACAGCATTACATCGGATAATGGAAAAAACATGAAAAAAGCCATTCAAATTCTAAATGATGAATCGGAGTCTCTTTTGGACGAAGACACACGAGATGACATTAACGGTGAAAATGTGATGGGAAAACTGGATGCCATACAGCTGGCGAATACTCACCTTGTAATGTGTGCTGCGCACTCCCTTCAACTGTGCGTAATGAACATAAACATACTAGATGAGATCAGCGAAAAAGTTTCATGTCGCAAAATTTTTAAGTTATTGCGTACAGAATAGGTATAGGTACATAGGTACATAAGTCAAAACTTAAAAATTTGTTAATATTTAATATTTTTTAAAATATTCAACCTGAGCAGACGTTGGTTGAACGAGGGCAAAAAAAACGTACCATGTCCCGATGTTGTTACGAGATGGAACTCTACATATTTAATGATAGTAAAATTGTTAGATTTAAAAGAGTTCCTTGCTGTACACCCTTGCATTAGTATTGCTGCGGACTGGGATTGGCTGGAGATATATATTGACGCGTTTAAGGACACATACGATGCGACTTTAGCTTAAGCTAAAGTGCGAGAACAGCCAAAATTATATTAAAAAAAATTACTAGGACAGATCAAAATTCGAGAATGTAAGTTACTAGAAAATGATGCGATGTTAGCTGCAATGACCAGCAAAAATGCTTGGCAAAGATAAATCTAAAAAAAATAGCATATCGTTTATTTGAGCTAAAACAAGTAAGGCTACGTGTGTTTGAAGTTAATGTCCTGTTTTATTGTTGTTAATTGTTGTTATTAAATGTTTTAACAAAGTATATCGTCCATATCAAAAACTCACAATTGTTCTAAACTAACATTGCAAAAAATATGTTCTAATTTAGTTTTTATTTTAGGTGCATTCCCCAACACAAACTGCGCCATAATGTAAGGTCCAAGACCAGAAGAAGGAGTTCACATCCGACGGTGCACATTGGGCAAAATGCCCGATTTTTTGGAAAAAACCCAAAATTTTCATGGAAAGCTTTTCGTGTTTTGATTTTGTATTTTGTAAGTAGATACTCTAAGATCATTTATGCGCTAAATTAAAGTTGGGAGTAGTGGCAACCCTGGTTTTGTACCAGGGCGTCAAAGTCAAACATGTGTTCAGCGCTTTGTTTACATGTGGAACAATTAGAAATTTCGCAAAGTTTAAACGTCTGTAACTATTGGAAATAAAGTCTTATAATTATTATTTTTAATGGAAAATCAAGATCCAGGTATGTTTAATATAAATTGTATGTTAAATTGTTTATTATATGTTATTTGCTTTATGTGTGTCTTGTGTTGTTGACCGATTTTATGTTCATAACTAAACCCGTGTGCTCGTCTTTTATGGAATAGAACTTTTACGGCGCGAATTTGCCGCCAAAAATGAAATATGTTGCGTTTTAAATAAAATTATAAGCAGTTTTAGAGGGTATGATTTTCATTTGCGCATTTTTGCGCATTTTGCAAAAATTGAATGTGTTTGCAGGTGCTTTTGTCTATATCAATTTACAGTTACTTGAAGCATGGGGAAACATCCGCACGGAAAATATTAATAAATATGTTAATAATTTGAGAAAAAAATTATATTGTGCCATATTGTTTCTTAATTACACAATTTTGTTATCAATAGGCTTCTCTGCAGACTTTACAAACTTTAAAATTACGCATACGCCATGTTGCCTTTTTGGGCGGTAAGAGTAGGGGTCACCAAAATCGTCAAAAATTTTATTTTTTAATTAGCGGCCTATAAATATAAGGTACGCCAAGTTTCAGCTTCCTAACTTCATTATTTTAGTTTTTTCCAAAAATGTGGTCATTTTGCCCAATGTGCGGTGGTAGTAAATGTGCTGACAAAGAGGAGTCTCTATTTTACGCCTATTTGGATGGCGTAAAGACAATCTCCGAAATTAAAGAAGAGCCTGCTTCTAAAAAACTGCTCCAAATCTATAATGACATCCAAAATTTCGAGCCACTAAATGCGAACATTTTGCAGTACTTTACTGATATTAAGCTGGAGTCGCCACACCTTAATGCGCTCGCACATGTTGTACTGGCTACACCGGCGACTCAGGTGTCTGTTGAGCGGGCTTTTTCAGCGCTTCATTATATTTTAAGCGAGCGACGAAGCTCTTTAAGTGCAGAAAATGTAAATTCTCTACTAATTGTAAGGCTTAATTCCGAATAAATAATAAATATAATTTAGACATTTAATAAATATGTTAAAATTGTTTTTAAGCTTTATTTAAAAGGCACTGAAGACAAAAGACCGTTTATGATGAGCATCTTGTGTGTTTGCTCTTCTGCTAACCCTCAATGAGCGACCGTTCAGTTGGATTGCTCTCTCTGAGTTGTTGTTGAGTCCCAGTCGGATTTGCCACCAAGAACCCTGTGCGCTTTTCATACAGAACTGCTCATGGGCCTGGGCATACCCGTTTATGTAAAGCCCTAATTCGCTTTTATACATGGGCGGCCGGGGTAATTCATGATGCCACCGTCGCTGCTCGGCTCGCCATGAAATTCACCGTGAGCGCTCTGTAGGGTAATTCATAGTGAAACCGTCGCTGCTCGGCTCACTACGAAATTCACCGTGAGCGCTCACCATAAAATTCATGAAAAAAAAAAAATAAAAAAACGTTTTTTTTCATTAGTTTATAAACTTTATTTTTTCATATTATGTTTTTGTAGTAAATCCATTTATAACTCATCACATTGAAAAACCATACTCACAATTTTTTTTGAATACAAAAGATCAATCAAAAGACCACGCACGCGTATTGGTTTAAGTCGCTGATATACAAATACATGCATTCAGCGACTGAAAGGGACAATAGGTTGCAACCCCTAAGGACAATTTTTTTTGCTCGGATTGATATTTGACTTCGCCGTCCCGAAGCGATCGCGACGCATGGCCTAGAGGTTAGAGCATCCGCCTAGGAAACAGGCGGCCTCGTGTTCGAGTCCCGATTCCGATAACTTTTTTTCTTATTTTTTTTCTTAATTTATTTTATTTTTTTTAATCTTTTTAAAATAAAAATTAATAGTTTTTTAATTAATGCTTGTTTTAATAAAGATTGACAAAGTAATCAATTTATTAATCATTTGTATAAAAATGGTTTTAGCTATGATACCCTTTTTATTAATGTTAAATTAAATCGTTTTCTTTTTAAAAAGTAGTTAAACTTTCGAAAATTTAAGTTCCTATAAATAGGATAATATTCTTTTGACCATTTCCAATTTTCAGATTCATTAAATTTTGATCGACTAAACAAAAGAAAAAACACACGAATTGCCGAGAATTAATTGCGAATATTTATATTTCACTCATTTATATATCGATAAATCTTATTATGTAATAGTTTTATTCTAAACAAATATATTGAAATTAGCAGGAAACCAGTTATTTTGCTTATTTTCAACCTAACCCCGACCTGAAAATTTAAAATTATTTTACATTCCTAAAACAAAAACACTTTTTATGTAATTCTACATTTTTTAAAAAGCAAATCGTAAGATATTTGCGGAGAATTAAGCACTGTTTTATCTGCGCGTGTCGTAAAAAAAAAAATCCCGAAAGGGAAATATCGCCCTGAGCAAAAGCACAGCATTTTATCATGAATGGAGCAGCGGTCGATTCAGGTACCTGAATCGCACATTTGCCACCATGCTGAACTGGGGATCATACGAAAAGCCATCCCCGTTCGGCATGGATTTCTAGGCAGAATCTGTTCACGACGTGAAGCAAAGTCCGACTGGGATCTTACTAAAGGTTGCGTGCAGCGACGAGAAGGGGGGAAGGGAAAATCACATCACACACTCGGACAAGTAGACTCTCTCCCTACCGCACAACAAATGGTCTGCGCCCTCAGATGTTGTTGAGGACACGGGTTGCCCTCCCTGCCTATGGTCATCCTTTCCAATTTCATCCTATTCAGCTTCTTGAATGACCCCTATCAGCGGTTACGGGAACTTACTGCGGGTGGAGGCAAATGATTTCAATTATTTAAAACATTATAAATGGATTTATTAAACTAACGAAAACGTTTTCCTAACAATAATGACGCCTAGCATAACTAAAAACTTAAACATGCAAATTTATGTGGTACTGCTTGAGCTTACAATTAACATATAAACTAAAATTATTAAATTATTAAAATTCTACAAAAAACCCTGGAACATAACAAAAGTACACGAGACATAAATTGATAATTTCATGGAAGCAGAAGAACGGAAAGAAAGAGTTCGATTGGTTTAAAAAGAGTGAAATAATTTATGAGCCAGCTTTAGTTCCCCGCTCTTAGATTATTTTGGCAGCGGTGGTACATTCTCTTTTCCTTTTGCTAGTTTCTTTATGGAGCTCGTCTCAGCGACGAATTAATTGCAGGAATATTTTGAATTATGGGCGGCTCCCCTTTATTTTATTAACCGTAACATATTCAAATATGGCCAAGATCGACACTTACAGTTTTTGCTCCTCCATCGACGAAAGCGCTTTCTTCGGCAGGTAGCTGTGGAATGTATGTAATAAAATAAAAAGAAATGCCCCTTCAATCAAACATGGCACACCAGGGCCAATCAGAAAAATAACAATAAAAACTAACGAAAATCCACATAGTCAAGGAAAACAAGAAAAACCCCAAATTGAAAAATAATCTTTGGACTCTTCACTTCGCCATCTTGGCTTCCAATCTCTTTTTCTTTTCTTATTCCTCTTCCTCCTTGGTTTAAATTCTCGCTTTTGTTCCCTAGTATATAAACTAAAAAAAAAAGGTTATGCTAAATTAAATTAAAAAAACATCCGGCCTCCTTGGCTTAATTCTGTGGGCTCATCCGCCTAGTCAGCGGCTCATAAATCGGCCGCTCGCTAGCTAATTTTTTTCTCCTCAATGCGAGCGCCGAAAATGGCAAGCTAGGCTCGCAAGCGGAATTTGCCGCTCTCTATCTTTCTTTACAGCTTGACCGCTGAACCTTTCTTTTCTGGCAATTCCTCTTTGCGCTGCCTGCTCAGTAAAGGGATCGAGAACTCAAAAAAAAACTTATTTATTCCGCCTTCTGGCGGCTGCTTGGACCGCTGATGCTGCGCTGCCGACGCTGAGACCGCTCGGGCCGCTTGGAGCGCTGATGCTGGCTGCTGCTGCGCTGCCGACGCTGAGACCGCTCGTGCCGCTTGGACCGTTGATGCTGGCTGCTGCTGCGCTGCCGACGCTGAGACCGCTCGGGCCGCTGATGCCACTAAGGCCGCTGACGCTCTCCTCGCCGTTTGCAATAAAAGGATGACGGCAAAAAAAATTGGGCTCTTGTAAAGCGCCAAGCCTAACGGAAAATGTTTCCTTTTAGTTTCTTTCCTTCTACACATTTTCACTTTTTCATTTGCTCACCCTGGGGACTCAGCGCTATTATAGGAGTAATATAAATTGCTTGCTTGCGGTGGCAGCGGCAACGCGGAGTAATTATTCTATAGATTTTTATTTCACTCGCGTTTCTCTTGCAACTTTCGATTTTCTTAAGAATATAAGTTTGACAAAAATCCGAAAAGCGCACTTTACTGCCTGCTACCAAGACCGCTAATGAAAAGGGAGACGCCCCGAAATGCGCGGGACCCCTCTCTATATTTCTTGGCGACCTTCGGGTCTGAGCCGAAAGATGACATTTGCTCCCTTGAGGTGGATTAGCCTCCTCAGCTTCGTTCAGCACCTATAGATCGCCAAAGCTCTGTGCTACGCTATTGTCTCCTAGGTGGCGCCAGCGAAGTATCTCATTCTGAAACTGACTCAGGCGCTACAAACAAGAGCCACACAACTGAGAACAGTTAACCAAGCACCAAAAGAAAGAGACACGAAATGTTATGTTCGGACCGAGGGCACACGTGCATCGTCTTTTATGGTTGTGTTAGTTGCAGACCGCAAAACAAAAGACGGTTGAGAGTTATTTGCAAGCTCTGCCTTTAAGACAATCCGGATGACACCGTTTGAGGTGATCGGACAAGTTTGTCGTATTGCCGGCCGTCTTTAGGTGCTTACCGCAATGGTTGCAAATTCCTTGATGTTTATCCGTTGTTTTTTTAAAGTGATCCCACACCATAGATGCTTCCCGCTTCCGTTTAGGCGTTTCATTCTCCTTGTCAATTGTCGCAGCTCTTATTAAAATTATATAAACTATATTAATTTGCTCTGGTTCAAAGCTCGACATGTTTAACACGATGAAAAAATATGATCTTGTCTGTTCAATGACTTGATTTATCATACATATACTAAATATTTTTCACACATGTCATAGCAAGCAAATAAAAAAAAAATAACGGCTCTATGACAACAAATCTTTCCTATCGAGACTTTTGAATTTTGGCGCTCACTTCATACCGGTACACCTGGTATACCCAGTTGCTGGAAGAAGAGTTAATAGACTTTGCAACGGAGCTTTACGCCGATAACTGGGCTTTTCAGCAGGACAACGCTTCAATACATACATACCTCACGTGCTACAAAAACATTTTTTTCTTCAAAATCTATACCACTTCTGGAGTGGCCAGCGATTAGTCCGGACTCAATAGGGATTGAGGACCTCTGTGGAATTCTTTCAGCAAGAATTTATAAGAATGGAAGGCAGTTTGACAATATCAGACAATTAAAAGACGTTTTGGTTGCAGAGTGGGAGCTAATAAGCAATGAAACTCTTCAAAATTTAGCAGACTCTATGCCAAATCGGATTCATAAGCTTTTTATGGCTAAGGGAAAGCATATAAATTACTTAAATAAAACACAATAAGTGAATACATAAACAATTAATAAGATAAAGATAAGAAAATGAAAAATACACGTATACTTATTTCCTAAAGACTTGTTGAATTCAATAAAATATCTTTATAAGTTTAAATAAAACTATGTCTTATTATTATACATTCTGTTAGCTTTTCAAAAGGCCTATAAATTAAAAAAAAGCTTGACCGGGTTCCCTTTGTTGAAAGTATACTGCTTTGAAAAAAAAATGCATCCACATATACTTATTTCCCTGAGGTATGTACATATGTATATAGGTTCACAAAAATCGATTTTTCAATTTTTTTATTTTCTTAAAGTGTGATATCTTAAAAATGTCTGGTGCAAATATCAAAAAGAAAATAAGAATGAATTTTGCCTGAAAATTGCTACTTTAAGACTCTGCTTCCTACATTTTTTATGTAACCACAGCTGCTCCTTGTCTGTTGACAAGATATTTTTGTTTTTTTCTTTTTTTTTTTGTAATTATTTAAGTTTTTATTAAATTATCAGGGGTGCCATGCAAAACACAGTAGTTTTTATTTCCACAAAAAGGCATTTCCGCTAAACCAATTTATTAGGGGTGCCACAGAAACCACTTCCGCTGCAAAAACCCTGAAAAATGATTCCTCGGTGCCACAGCACTTCCACTCAAATATTTTTCGGGTATTTTGAAAACACACAACTTGACGTCAATTTCAATGCCTACCACATCGATAGATTCAAAATTTTGAAGTCGAGTTTAGTAGAGCTGTCGAGCAAATTTTTTTAACTCGCCAACATTTTATACTTTTTTTTTAAATAAAAAGTAAAAAAAAACTAAATTAATTAACAAAATAGGTTAAATCACATTATATAAAGAATAAAATAACCCAAAACCTACCATTTTACAATAACTTAAATAAAATGTTTGCTAAAACACTTGCGTGATTTCATCATGGCAACCCTGCCAGCCATTTCGAATGGTTTGTGAAAAAACTAAAAACACAAAACTTATTCGATGTTGTATGACACCGAGAAATTGGTTTAGCAGAAATGCCTTTTTGGGGAAATCAAAACCACAGTGTTTTTCATGGCACCCCTGTATAGATGCCACACAACATCGAATATGTTTTGTGTTTTTAGTTTTTTCACAAACCATTCGAAATGGCTGGCAGGGTTGCCATGGTGCCAGATGAAATAACGCATGTGTTTGATTAGCAAACATTTTATTTAAAGTATTGTAAAATGGTAGGTTTTGGGTTATTTTATTCTATAATAGGCATCGAAATTAATGTCACTTTTTGAGTTTTCAAATACACAAAAAATATTTTTGTGGAAGTGCTGTGGCACCTCGGAATTATTTTTCATGGTTTTTGAAGCGGAAGTGCTTTCTGTGGCACCCCTTGGGAATATCAAAACATTTGTGTTTTGCATGGCACCCCTGTATATAAAAGTGGAAATAACTTGACATTTCATACTTAATTGTCAGAATTTGTTTTTAAAGTGCCAACACTTCAAAATATGAAAAAAATTAATTTCGATATTATCAGGGGTGCCATGCAAAACACTGTGGTTTTCATTTCCACAAAAAGGCATTTCCGCTAAACCAATTTATTGGTGCCACACAACATCGAATAAGTATTGTGTTTTTAGTTTTTTCACAAACCATTCGATATTGGCTGGCAGGGCTGCCATGTTGCCGGATGAATCACGCATATATTTGATTAGCAAACATTTAAATTAAATTATTGTAAAATGGTAGGTTTTGGGTTATATTGTTCTTTAAATAATGTTATTTAACCTATTTTGGTAATAAACTTAGGTTTTTTTACTTTTATTAAAAAAAAGTTTAAATTATTGGCGCGAAAATAATAAAAGTTTCCAATTTCGAATTCTGACTGCAAAATGTGGCATCACTGAACCCGAGTTCGAAATGTAGAATCTATCGATGTGGCAGCATCGAAAATGACGTCACGTTTTGTGTTTTCAAAAACCCGAAAAATATTTGAGTGGAAGTGCTGTGGCACTGGGAAATCATTTTTCAGGGTTTTTGCAGCGGAAGTGGTTTCTGTGGGACCCCTGTATATTCCAAATTTGTGGTTAAACTTTGAGACAAGTTTTAATAGAAACAGACGGACAGCCGAATTATAATTATAAATAAAATTATAATTCGCTGTAAAAGTATTTTAAAAACTTTTTAACAATTAATTTTAATTTATCAGGGGTGCCATGGAAAACACTGTGGTTTTGATTTCCCCAAAAAGGCATTTCCGCTAAACCAATTTCTCGGTGCCATACAATATCGAATAAGTTTTGTGTTTTTAGTTTTTTCACAAACCATTCGAAATGGCTGGCAGGGTTGCCATGATGAAATCACGCAAGTGTTTTAGCAAACATTTTATTTAAGTTATTGTAAAATGGTAGGTTTTGGGTTATTTTATTCTTTATATAATGTGATTTAACCTATTTTGTTAATTAATTTAGTTTTTTTTTACTTTTATTTAAAAAAAAAAGTTTAAAATGTTGGCGCGAAAATAAATAAAAGTAGGTCGACAGCTCTACTAAACCCGACTTCAAAATTTCGAATCTATCGATGTGGTAGGCAACGAAATTGACGTCAAGTTGTGTGTTTTCAAAAACCCGAAAAATATTTGAGTGGAACTGCTGTGGCCCAAAGGAATCATTTTTCAGGGTTTTTGCAGCGGAAATGGTTTCTGTGGCACCCCTGTATAAATTAGATTTTATAACTTTATCGTTACGCAGATACTTAAATCTTTATTCAAAAGTAGTCCACCTTGTGTCAAGTGCCCCACTGTAAGAACTGGATTGAAGTCCATTTGGGCCTCTTTTACGGTTCGGAATATTTAGCTGCTGACAGCTGCAAATATACGCAGTCCGGTATGGCGTCCTTTGGCAATGGTGACAGTGAAAGACAATTGTGCGGCTTTTTGAATTGTAAATTTCACTCGTCAAGTGCCGGCGAAGAAAAGACTGCCCGAACGAAGCGGATGAAGGGATTTTCGGTTGGTTGGATGGATGAAGGCGATGGCTAGATGGGTGTTCACCGAGCCTCCTTTGCCAAATGTGACGCCACACTGTCGCCACCAGGCCCAACACGGTCGTTCCAATCCGCCTCTCCACTTCACCCAATAGAACATCCGGCATCCTTCATTGTCTATTTGCATTCATCCCTTAAAATTTCTATCGCCTCTGCAACTGCGTTGAAATTTACACTTGAATATGAAATGTTGCATATGTCGTTCCAGCCATAAAAAAGGACATGAAACTGCAAATCTGAAGCGGAAACCGAGCGATTGGGGATGCAGTGAGTTTTATCGCGAGGCGGACTTGCAAAGCAACAAATTTCTATGCGAAAAATGCAAAAACTCTCGTGCCCCTGTTCGTCTGCAATTGCGCATATTAATTGAAAATTTTCACGCAAAAAAGAACTACAAAATGGGTTCAAAATATCTATGCACGATCCACCCTTTTCTTCCCCACATATATGTATGTACATAAAGTTGCCCCAAGCATTTTTTTCAAGCATAAAATACAATTTCGAATCGCAAACCATAGTATTTTAAAACCACTTTTAAGTTATTCCAATAACAAAAAACTATTCTTAAAATTCTTAAAGCAAAACATTTGTTAATATAAGAACTAAACAAAAAAGGAAGCTAACAAAAGGAAGCTAACATCGGAACTCCGAAGTTTGCATTCCCTTGCATTGGAGAATTATAATTTAATCCAATTTGATGAAATGAAAAGAAAAACTAACAGGAACATACATATAAACCTTTTAAAGGAAAGGATTAATTAAGTTTAAAATAAGAAATTTTTAAATTGAATTTCTTTCCTATGTCAGCTATATGATATAGTAATTTAATCCGTCATTCTAGAATAAAAAAATTGCCATGTCTCAAATTTTACGAAAATATGTTGAAAACTGGCTAAGTGCCATGCAAAATTTCACAAACCATTCGATATTGGTTGGCAGGGTTGCCATGTTGCCAGATGAAATCAAGCGTATATTTGATTAGGAAATATTTTATTTAAATTATTGTAAAATGGTAGGTTTTGGCTTATTTTATTCTATAAATAACGTTATTTGACCTATCTTGTAATTTAATTTCCTTTTCTGGCTTTCATTTAAAAAAAAGTTGGCGCGAAAATAAATGAAAGTTGCTCGACAGCTCTAGTCACTCACTGCCTGTTGACTGTACCATGATGGAATTACTAAGAGGTGATCTCGTTAGAAAAAGCTTGGCTTATGGGCAAAGAGCTTTTAAAAGCTCTCAAAAGAGCTCTTGCTGCCAGTTTTTTGCGTTTAACCCTTAGTCTGGCTGTATGTATGTATAAGTACAACCCACTGCAGAAACATAAGCTAAAATGCTATAAATAATAATAAATAACTCAAATAATTTTATTAATAGGCAAGCAAATAGCTCTGATGGCGGCAAGCGGCCGCCGGCAACAGATGTGTTTCCGAAATCTTTTCATTTTTATCATTTTTAACCTTAAGCAAACCTCGGAAAAAACAAATTTTAAATATTCAGGAAAACCGCAAAACACAAAGAACAATAAAAAGTTAACACAAAAGTAATAAACAAGTAGGAAAGCTACAGTCGTTCGTGAACGACTGTTATATACCCTGTACCAAAATATATCGCCGCTCGAATTAACTCCCGATTATAAATAAAATGGGTAACCAGGGAACACCACGTGGAGGCCAATGCATTGGACCCTATACCTAAGCTTTTAATAAAAGAGAGCACTTTGGTAAGGTCTATTTGTTGCCAAATCCTGTAGGGGGGAATAAGTTCGCCTCCTAGATGTTGAAGTCGACGTCTGATTAGCGATGGGCACTCACATAGAATATGTTCTGATGTTTCTTGCTCCATCTCGCAGAATCTGCAGGTGTCGTCTTCTGAAAGTTTTAATTTCTTAAGGTGATACCTAAGGTTGCAGTGACCCGTTAGGTAGCCTGTTAGAGTGCGAATTTCGCTCTTTGGTAGGTTGATGATGCGTTTTGAGCGCGTCATCTGGGGGACGAGAAATTGTTTGGCTTGTCTCAGCCCTGCACTGTCGGTCCAGTGACGATTTATCTCCGCTTCCTCCCATTTCCTGTGCAGTTCTCTATTGTGTCCTTTCGATAGTCGACAGAACGGCTTAGGGCCGATAAAAGGTGTCATCGCCCCGCGTTTAGCTAGGGAGTCTGCTACCTCGTTTCCTATATGGTCTTCGTGCCCTGGCACCCAGCCCACCGTTAGAGTGTTTTTGGAGGCAAGGGCGTTCAGCTGCTGGAAACAGTTCTCTACAAGTCCGGATGAGATCGTAAAGGAACTCAGTGCTATGAGCGCTGGCTGACTGTCAGAGAAGATGTAAATCCGTGCGCCTTGCATTTTCCTGCGAAGGCATAAATATATAAGACTGAGACCCACTCCCTGTACCTTTCTAGCCATTTGGTTGCTCTCATCCTTTTTACGCTTCTCCTTTGTCATGTCTTTGACAACGATAAACAAAAGTCAGCTGATCGCGACTTTGCAAAACCACCACCATCTCATGCACTTGCGTGTGCAAGACAGAGAAAGAGAAAACCCCTCTGTTTTTTTTTGCACACGGGAGTTAGTTTCTTGCGCTAATCAGTTTTGTTCTTGTTTTTTGGGATGCTCCTGTTGCTAGCTGCCAAATAGATAGCACACTGATAAGTAAATAACTTTTGTGTTTTTCACCCGATCTTTACCAGATTTTCGGTATTGATACATGTTCTACATATGCATGCCTATGCACGAAAAAAAAGATCTGTGGTAATATTTGTGGCTGCAAAACGTTTTTATTGATTTGCGGGGGAGTGGGAGGGAAATTTTTAAATCTGACTTGATCTGCGTGCAAAACATTCCGACCTACATACCGAATTTGGTGGCTCTAGCTCTTATAGTTGCTGAGATCTAGGGGTTCATACAGACGGACAGACAGACATGGATATATCGACTTGGCTTTTGATGCTGATCAAGAATATATATGTATACTTTATGGGGTCGGAAATGTTTCCTTCTGCCTGTTACATATGTACATTTGCACAAAATTAATATACCTTTGTACCTACGGTCAGGGCCGCCGAGAGAAAATCGGGGCCCGGGGGTAACCAAGTGCCGGCCTCCCCCCCGCTTGACATTTCTGAAAATCTCGGGCCCCTTTTGAAAATTACGGGCCCCCCTTAAAACTACGGGCCCGGGGGTAATCCCCCCGTCATTATTTATTATTATTTTTCATGGTTTTTGCAGCGGAAGTGGTTTCTGTCCCTACCCTGATTTTTTCCCGCACTTCTCCCGGGCCCCGAATTTCTCTCTGCCGCCCTGGACATGGCTAGATCGACTCGGCTGTTGTGGTGATCAAGAATATATATAAATACTTCATAGGTTATAATACCCTGTAAGAGTATAAAAACAAGGCGCTGCACATTGGTCCAGATTTCGTTTTTTGCTATAAAGTCAAAATTTTAATGTTCCTTGATTAAAACTAAATGTTTTTAGTTTTTTTTCATTGTTAAGTATTATTTTTTAATTGAAATACAAAATTATTTTATTGGAATCAAATTAAAAATACAATTTAATTAAAAACAAACAATCACAAAAAAATCTAATTTAATTATAAACAACAAAAGCAAAATAACAAAACTATTATGAAACAATAAAAAAGCATTCAATCATTTGCGATTGATAAGGCCAAAAAATCCAAAACGTCATGCTCCATAGGATTCCGGCAACTTTTGGGAACATTTCGCAGGCTGGCAAGGAATGGATCCGAAGATACTAACAATCTATGTGTAGGTCGGTATTGATATCTATTCTTGATGTTTTCCTCGCCTTTTGCGCTTCTTCCGATAGCTGTCCAATTGGGAGAATGCTATGACATCTTTTCCATGGTATACGACTTTATGGACTGGGACCGGCATGTTATAACAAGACTATTCCTTTAAGTACAATTTTCTGGTTTCTTTCGTGTAATCATCGAAACCCGGTAACGTTAACGTTAACTCATTTTCTTCCATTTTAAGATTTTCTAATGAGTTCAGTGCTTCTTGTTGAGCCAGGCATAATCGCTGGATAGTATTATCAAGCAAGGATTGAACAGTATAACATTCTGTTTACACTCCTTAATTTTATCATAGGAAGGTAAAAGATTTTTAACGATTTTATTAATACGTTGAGTATTGTGTCATATTGATTAACAGATAAATAAGCATCTTAAATCATACTCAACGCATCTTCAGAAGATATACATAGATGATTCACTAAAGTTTTGAATTTGAAAATTGTTTAAGTTTATTTGGTGAATTAAGTATTAAATCCTTAACAAGTTGCGTATTACCTTCCTTAAATAGGTTAGCTTGTTTTGCAACTGCAATTTTATCAGGGCTGGTAGAATCAATAAGATCTTGTACCTTTCTTCTTTTGGTCCGATCGCAGAAATCCTCAGCGTTTTCTTTTGGTCTCCCAGGCTTCGAAAAAGAAGAAATTCCTTGCGATAAATTGTGATAAATTCACATTTCCACTCAACCAAACTTTATTTTTGTTTAAAGAGCGTTTCTCATTACGACAACATTGATTCCATTTAATTTCGAATTGTAAACACAAATTTTTAACAAAGCTTTTAAGTCCTTGTTAGAACTTTCAGAAAATGTAACTAAAGGATGATAATAAAAAAAAAATGCACAAACGGCATCCAAACGCTAGTTTTTGTCACTTGTAAGCAAATATCATAAATTTGTTTTTTCGTTAACTGCGTATACATTGTAAAAAATAAATAAAAACAAGAAAGAAAGCTAACTTCGGCATGCCGAAGTTTAAATACCCTTGCAGTAAGTAAGACTTTTTCGTTTTCTCGGGTACTGACATAAATGTTGCTAACGAAAATGTTGCTAACGTAAATGTTGCGAACAAAAATGTTGCGAACGAGAATGTTGCGAACAAACTAAATGAATTTATATATGTATATATTCCTATGGCAGCTATATGATATAGTGGTCCGATTTTAATCAAATTAAAACCGAAATTCTAAAATGCATGAAATGGCACAAAATGGCCATGTCTGAAATTTCATGAAAATATATTGAAAATTGGCTAGATACGATTTTTTTTCCTAAAAATTTATCGATCGGTCCAATGGCAGCTATATGATATAGTCGTCCGGTCCGGCACGTTCCGACATATATAGTAGTGAGAGCATATATGTAAAATACTATCTGCAATGTTTCATTCAGATAGCTTCAAAACTGAGGGACTAGTTTGCGTAGAAACGGACGGACAGACAGACAGACGGACATGGCTAGATCGACTCGACTGTTGATGCTGATCAAGAATATATATACTTTATAGGGTCGGAAATGTCTCCTTCACAGCGTTGCAAACGTCTGACTAAAATTATAATACCCTGCAAGGGTATAAAAAGTATCGGTGCTGCAAAAATGCGCACGATATTTCAACGAAATGTAAGAGCTAGCACTGCAATCTTCCTTTTCTAAAAGTTTAGAGCTCAAACTCTTTTAAGAAACTAAAGTTTTTGTCCAGTAAACTCACAAGTCAATTGAAAACGACCAACCAAAAAGACGTGTTGCTTAGATAAGGATTGTTCTTAAAGTACTAAAGCTCTAGTTTTGTTTACCCCTCCTTAAAGAAACTGTGATTATAAAAATGTAAAGAAAAAAACAACAGTTTGAGCTTCGAGCTTTTGCAGAATATACATAGATACACTGACAAGCAAAACTGTAACACGAGTTGCATATGGGTAACTCTCTGATGTCGAACGCGACATTCGACCACATTCGAACTTGCAAAAAACGTGTACCAAGATTTTTTGTAATTTTTACAAAATATGAAACTTAAAGCTCTTGAGTAGCACTATATATGGTGCCAATATCGATTTTGAGTATAGGTTCGTTTTCGAGATATTCACAAAAATGTAAGGTATTCGCACGCGACACAGATAGAAGTCACTTTTTTGAAAACCAGTTCAAGCCCCGATTTCAGCGAAACGTGACGGACGATTTTAATGCAAATAATTTTAAAGTGTAATGCATTGATTTTTATTAATAAAAATGTTAGTTCCAATTTAAAATATTAAGTAGTTTTTTTTTTAAATTGAATTTTAATCACTGTCGCACGCGACATTTTTTTCCATCGTACTTTTCATGATGTTTTTTACTATTTAGGTAAATCAGAGAAGTATGCATTTGGTCTCTTTTGACTCCTTGCGATCTCCCAGTAATCATAGAAAGCAAACGTCCAAGCATAGTTCCTCTGCGTTTGAGATTTTTATCAAAACACAACATGATCTTTTTTATGGTGTTTTTCATCAAAATGATGAAAAATCGCAATTTGCGCGAGTTTGCATTCGAATATTTCGAAATTTGTTTTAGAATATGATAACGGCTTTCTAATTTTATCCATTGGAACATTTCTTAATGTTACTATGTTAATAATATAAATTTTAGAGCATTTTTTGTGGTTTTTGCGCTGGTAGACATATTCTAACTTCAGTATCTTCTCTCCTATATTATATATGTACGATAATAATCGTAGTCTTGTTTTGTCAATTGTCAATTATTACAGTTTTACACGAACATTTTATTTGAGATTATTTTAATAATGAGTCCACAGCCCTTTTGAGATTTTCAGCTCCCTTGTGAAATTTGGCATACTTTGGGTATAGCGTAGCACCATTTTGAGGAGGAATAGCTTACCAGACGTCCTTGAAGGGACTGCATATTTTGCCAATTGGGATTTTACATGGCTCCACAAATTTTCTATGGGATTCAATAAGGAGATTGCGGTGGCCACTTCAGCGACTGAAAATGTTGCTTTTCAATCCAATTTTTTAAGCAAAATCTAAGTGTGTTTGGGATCATTGTCTTGCTTAAATATGCATTTATTTTAGCAGCAACACCCATATTTTTAATTATGTACTTTTTGAAGATTTTATTGCAAAACGTTTAAATACTGTTCCTCCCGCATTATTCCTTCAATTAAGACCAGGGGACCAAGTCCGTTTTTGTATATACAGCCCCAAACCATTATTTATCCGCCACCGCACAATGGCGCAAAAGATAGAGATACGTTGCAATAACCAACTTTTTGATGACAACGGATCGTAAAATTTATTATTGCATTTGAAGGGTTGAATCCAAAAAATTATTCAAATCGTTTCAGTATTTCAGAAGTTACACGTGTTCAAAGTTGAACCTCTTTTGAGTTGCAAAAAATTTTTTAATTTTTTTTTTTTTTTTAAAAAATTTTTTTTTTATATTTTTTAAAAAAAAAAAAATTTTATTATTTTTTTTTTTTTTTCTTTTTTTTTTATATTTTTTTTTTCCCTTTTTTTTAATTTTAGAATAAAAATTTTGTTTTGGTTTGAGTGTTTTAATATGTTCTTTATCATATTCAAAAAAGATCGGCTGCCCGAAACTGCCTGTACGAATTTCCAAGGCAAAAGATACTTTCAACTCGGCGTAAAAAACGCGCGGCTTAGTGCAAATTCTGGTACAAGCACAGTCGCTGAGCAGTACGAAATTGTATGGCGGGCATACATTTTTTCCTGTATTGGCGGCTTGTTTTTCGATTCCTGACTTTGTAAGGACACTTAATGATTTGAAATTAATGTATAATGATTAATTATTCTTCAAAAATATTAAATGATGTACAATTGAACGATTATTTTGAACAAAAAGTGCATAAATATTAGAAAAATGGTCAAAAAGAACAATCTTCAAAAAAAAAAAAAAATTTTTTTTCATTAAAATTTATTAATTTTGTTTTTAAAAAATTAAATATGCACCATATTAGCATTTTCAGAGAAAACAAATGAAAAGTCTTTTGCGGAATTGTATAAAAGTTGAGAAAACTGCCTCAAAAAAACATTAATTTGCGAGTATAAAAATCTACTATTTATCACACTATATAGTATGACCACTTAATGGAAAGGTATTAAAATTACCTTTCACTGAAAAAAAAACGATGAAAATATCTCAACTGGTTCAAGAGTTATGATTTTTGCAACCCAAAACTATCTAATGCGCCACTGTGCGCCGTGCTTCACGGTTTGCTTCACGTTACTTGATGACTGGATTGTGATTCGAAACGATTAATATTAATATTAATAAAAAACTTTCACAAAAAAATAATTATTCATGATTTTTTTTTTTTTTTTTTAACCAAAATAAAACTCAAAACCAATTCACGGAGTCTGTGTAAGACTTTTTACCAATATTAATTCATATTCTTGTAAAAGGACCGCAAAGCTACCCTTCAGTACAAAATTTGCAATTTAATAATACTTTTTTAAGGTTTTTGTGCTGTTTTTATACCCTTGCAGGCTATTATAATTTTAGTCCGTTTCCTCCAGTTTGAAGCTATCTGAATGAAACTTTGCAGATAGTCTTCTATGCTCTAACTACTATATAAGTCGGAATGGGCCGGATCGGCCGACTATATAATATAGCTGCCATAGAAGGGATCGGACATTTTTGAGAAAAAAATTATAACTTTACCATTTTTCATTATATTTTCATATATGGCCATTTTGTATTATTCTAGAATTTCGGTTTTAATTTTATCAAAATCGGACTACTATATCAAATAGCTGCCATAGGAATATTTATATCAATTAATTTATTTTGAAGCTTTGTTGCTAGCAACATTTAACTAAATGTTACTAAATGTTAACTAAATATAACAACTGTTACGTAACATTTTTCACTGTCAATATGTTTCGCTCAACATTTATACATATTATCTAAGAAGACGCAAATGCGAAAAAAAACACAACGGGATTTTTGCGGCGGTCACAAGGCCAATGCATTTTCTACTTCCTTCCTTCCATAATCATATATATTTATATTTATTCATATTTATTCCAGATGATCAAATCGTTTCGTATTTTAACCAGGGTCCGTAATCATTATAAGTTTTATTATAAAAATCAAATGATAATGATTATATTTTGATTTTTTTCGTTATTTTTCAAAAATAATCATTACATTTGAGTAAAAAAAATGAATAATCATTAATTTTGATGAAAATTAAAAACTTTCAAAAATAATGATTATGTTGGGATTTTCTCCCCAACGCAGGTACATAGGTATCCAAAATGATAAGCACACGTTTATCCGTTTAGGATTAATATATAATGTTTTATTGATAACTTAATTTGTGAACAGATAAGTATGCGCGATCGTTCCTTCCTTGCTTACGTTCGGCGAGAGAGAGCCACGAGAGACTTAAGTGTGGCCAAGAATACAAGTAATAGATGCCCGAAAGGGAGTTACCAGATTGATACTTTGGATACGGCGCTTAATTCAAACACACCCCCTCAAAGTAGCAATCGTAAACTTAAATACTAGTTATACCCAAAGAAAAGATACAATTATTGTGCTTGCTACTGCTAAACCTTTGGTAAGGACATCAGCGGGCATCTTCTCAGTGGGCATGTATGCCACCGTGATATCACCACTCTTTTCCTTCTCTTGTATAAAGTGGTGGCGGACATCTATGTGCTTAGTCCGTGGATGGAAGCCGAAACCCTTTACCAGCTGTTGTGCGCTCTGGTTGTCGTTGAAGATTTGGACCGATTCACATGTCAATCCAATCCGGTTAAGAAGAGCCTTCAGATATAGCGCTTCTTTTACAGCTTCCGACATCGCCAAGTACTCTGACTCAGTACTCGACAAAGCCACGGTGCGTTGCTTGCGCGCCTCCCAAGATATGGAAGCGCCTGCCAGGATGAATGCTTGCCCTGAATAAGAGCGGCGGTCGGATTGGTTTGACCCCCAATCTGCATCCACAAGGCCGTAGAGGTCATCTCCAGTCTTCTTGAAGAATAACCCCAGCTTCTTCGTACCTTTTAAGTAACTTAAGATACGTTTCGACGCCTTCCAGTGCTCGGCTGAGTAGTTAGAGTTGAACTGACTCAGAAAATTGACTGCAAACGCGATGTCTGGTCGCGTTGAAACTGCAAGAAACATAAGAGAACCAATTAAACTTTGATAAGGATACCGTTTCATCTCCTCCTCGTCTGGGTTCTCTGGCCGCTTTAGTGCTGACTTCGCCTCGATCGGTGTGATGGCTTGCTTGCAGTCTTCCATTCCGAATTTTCGAAGAATAGCGTCAATGTATTTCTCCTGGCTCATGAAAACTGTCTGATTCCTCGCATCCTGTTTGAATTCGATGCCCAAACATGTCTTGACTGGTCCAAAATCTTTCATCTTGAATGATGCTCCCAGGTGCGATTTGGTTTCATCCAACCATTTAGGATGATTAGACGCCAAAAGCAAATCGTCTACGTATATGGTGACCATTAGACATTTTCCATCTCCTCGTTTGACGAACAAGCACGGATCTTGCTCAGGTGGGATAAGTCCGATTTCCTTAAGCTTCTCTGTAAGCTTGCAATACCAACGGAGTCCTGATTGACGAAGTCAATAAAGTGCCTTTCGTAGTAGACATACAGGATCCTTCAATTGTTTTAAGGATTTTCTCCAAAAACATGCTGCCTTTCTAAATTCTGCCGATGGTATTTCCTGCTTTGATCCCATTTTTGCTCCCGATTCCAGTTTTCCCATGAAATCGCTAAAACTCTCAGGTATATCCATAAATACCTGCTCCTCCAGCTCACCGTTGAGGTAGGCAGTGACGACGTCCATTTGATGAATTTCCATTTGAAATTCCGCCGATAGAGCAACCAACAGTCTCACAGACGTAAATCGCGCTACAGGTGAGTAGGATTCAAAGAAATCTTCTCCTGGTTTCTGAGCATATCCCTTAGCAACCAAACGGGCTTTCTTTTTTCCCAAAGCGCTGCCGTCATCTTTGGTTTGAAAAACCACCTTGTTTCCAATAGTCTTTCGGTTTTCCGGGCGTTCTGTAACCTCCCAAGTTTTGTTGAGAACTTGGGCCATGAACTCGTCTTCCACTGCGCGTATCCAGTTAACTGACTCTTTCGATTGAAACGCTTCGGCTAAAGTTAAAGGATCCCCTGACACAGCTAAAAATGCCATTTCGCATTCCTCAAATTCGTCCTCAATTGACGTGTCATTTTCTGCAGGATCATTGCTGTGGATTATCGCCTCTTGTATTTCCTGGTAAATTTTACGCGGCCTCCCACGCTGTCCAGTTCTCAGCAATTTTGGGCGTCCTCTGCCCCGGAGGAGTCTCTTCTTCGACATCGCTGCTGCTAGACTCAACTTGTTCGTCCGGTGTAGGAATTTTCATCTGAATGTTAAATTCTTCTTCAGGCTCGTAAAACTCTTCGTAATTACTTTTAAATCCTGATGTATTCAAAAACTTTACATCGTTACTCACCACGATAGATTTTCTCTGAGGAGAGTATAGGCGATACGCCTTTGATTCAGCTGCATATCCTACTAATATGCATTCCTCTGATCTGGATTCAAATTTGCCCTTGTTGGTGCCTTTTATTAATGCATACGCCTTTGTCCCAAATGTGCGTAAATACATTACCGTGGGAATTTTACCTGTCCAAAAGGTGTAGGGTAGCTCCCCAAATAGAGCCTTTGTTGGGCATCTATTTCGCAGATAGCAAGCCGTGCTAATGGCTTCTGCCCAAAATGATGCTGGAGCTCCCGCCTGTTTCATCATACACCTGGCCATTTCTACCAGTGTACGGTTCTGCCGCTCAGCCACGCCGTTTTGTTGTGGAGTATGTGGAGCAGACAGTCGTCGACTAATTCCGTTTTGCCGCAGGAATTCATTGGATTCCTTATTCAGGAACTCGGTCCCATTATCGCTTTGTAATTGTATAATTTTATTTCCGGTTACGTTTTCAGCTAATGCTTTGAATGATTTAAAGGCATTTAGCACATCTGATTTTGTTTCAGAAAATAGACCGAACTATAACGCGAATAGTCGTCTATAAATGTAACGAAATATTTGCACCCACTTTTTGACTGTGTACGCATAGGTCCACACACGTCACTGTGCATAATTTCCAGAGTTTTCTGCGATCTCTTTTCCGTAGCACTTCTATATGTATTTGCTGTTTGCTTATACAAATTTCACACGGCGATAGACTTTAATTTTCTCTTATCTTCATTCCGTAAACTTTTCCACACAAAGCCATTTTCTTTAAATCCTTTTCGTTCAGATGGTCCAACCGACGATGCCATATTTCTATTTCGCTTTGTTCTTCATTCACTTTGTTTGCTTCATTCTTGTCTGTATTCAAATAATACAAATTCCCGTATTTGTTCGCACGAAGCCAAACTTCACCTTTATTTTTCATTATTAGCGCTTCATCTTTACGAAAACGCACTTCGTAACCTTTTTCCGTTATTTTTGAAACAGAAAGTAAATTCTGGCGAAGATCCGATACGTATAAGACTTCTTTCAAAGTAATCTTCTCACTTCTTTTCCCTTTTATGTCGATCTTGACATCTCCAACACCATTAACCTTTGTGGTGTTGCTATCGGCCAAATGCAATGTTTTTTCAACACTCTTTATCTCTCCGAATAAAGTCTTATTGGAACTCATATGTGCCGAACATTCGCTGTCCAGGCACCACATACCATTATGCCCTTCTGCTATGTATGCGTGTTCATTTACGTTAGTTGTCATTTCCTTTTTGTACCGATTTCCGCGAATCTCCCGTTCCTCGCTTTTCACACTAGCGTTTTCTTTCGGTTTCACTCGGCAGTTTCGCGCGATATGTCCGATTTTGTTGCACACAAAACATTTTCTGGTATCTTTTTGAGCCTTGGAGTCTTTGGAGTTTCCTTTCCGATTTGCGTACAAAGCACTCTGCTCTTCACGATCACTTTTCGTTTTCCTTCCCTCCGATTCTTCTAAAATTTTGACACGAAGCACGTCTGGACTTGGTAAATCGTCTCGCGTTTCCATTGCGCACCTAAATGTTTCATATGAATCGGGCAAACTGTACAGTAAAAGAATCGCGAGCAAATCGTCTCCTATTGTTACTCCGATCTCTTTAAGTTTCTTTACTGCATCGAAAAATCCGTTGATATGGAGACGTGCGTCGTCTCCTTCACTCATTCGCGACAATGCAACACGTTTTAACAAGCTGGCCTTTCTCACTGGCCCTTTTGATTGAAATGTATCTTGCAATTTTAACCAATATTCTCTCGATGTGGTACAATCTTCTATTAGACCTAACTCAGATGTACTTATCGACAAAAGTATATCTGCTCGAGCTTTCTCGTCTCTTATGGTCCATTCTGCCAACTCTGCATCATCACTGGGACACTTTACTGTACCATTTACATATGGCCATAGATCGTTTTTCACGAGTATAGCACACATTTGCAATTTCCACGTATCATAGTTCTCCGCGTTTAGCGGCTCGATGCGCATAAATGCACCCGCCATTTTTCACAGCGTCTCTTATTTCACCACTTCTGCACTTATTCAATTTTGTCTTTTGATACTACGCGTCCTGGGCCCATAACCTGTTGGGATTTTCTCCCCAACGCAGGTACATACATAGGTATCCAAAATGATAAGCACACGTTTATCCGTTTAGGATTAATATATAATGTTTTATTGATAACTTAATTTGTGAACAGATAAGTATGCGCGATCGTTCCTTCCTTGCTTACGTTCGGCAAGAGAGAGCCACGAGAGACTTAAGTGTGGCCAAGAATACAAGTAATAGATGCCCGAAAGGGAGTTACCAAATTGATACTTTGGATGATATGATATTAATTTTTTTTGATCAAAATAAAACTCAAAACCAAATCACGGGATATGTGTAAGACTTTTTACCAATATTATTTAATATTCTTGTGTAAGGACCGCTACCCCTCAGTACCATTTTTTATAATTATCGCGGCAGGGTAATGCTTTAGGACAAAAAATGTCAGAAGTGTCAATCAACTGAAGTTTTCGGTGATTATGGAGCAAGAGGAAGTAGAAAATGGATGCATTGACCTCGTGACCGCCGCTAAAATCCCTTTGCGGCTTTTTTTCGCATTTGCGTCTTCTTGCATAACATAAATGTTGAGCGAAACATATTGACAGTGAAAAATGTTGCGTAACAGTTGTTATATTTAGTTAACATTTAGTAACATTTAGTTAAATGTTGCTAGCAACAAAGCTTCAAAATAAATTAATTGATTTAAATATTCCTATGGTAGCTATTTGATATAGTAGTCCGATTTTGATAAAATTAAAACCGAAATTCTAGAATAATACAAAAAAAAATTAAAATATAATGAAAAATGGTAAAGTTATAATTTTTTTCTCAAAAATTTCCGATCCTTTCTATGGCAGCTATATTATATAGTCGGCCGATCCGGCCCATTCCGACTTATATAGTAGTTAGAGCATAGAAGACTATCTGCAAAGTTTCATTCAGATAGCTTCAAACTGGAGGAAACGGACTAAAATTATAATAGCCTGCAAGGGTATAAAAACAGCACAAAAACCTTAAGAACGTATTATTAAATTACAAATTTTGTACTGTAGGGTAGCTTTGCGGTCCCTATACAAGAATATGAAATAATATTGGTAAAAAGTTTTACACGGAACGCGTGATTTGGTTTTGAGTTTTATTTTGATCAAATAAAATAAAAATCATGAATAATCGGTTTTTTGAAAGTTTTTTATTTTCATCAAAAATAATGATTATTCATGATTTTTATTTTTTTTACTCAAATGTAATGATTATGTTTGATAAATAACGAAAAAAATCAAAATATAATAATTATCATTTGATTTTTATAATAAAACTTATAATGATTACTGTCCCTGGTTTTTTTATTTTTCAAAAATAAAAATCAAGTACATTTATAATTTTTTTTAAATTTGATCAAAAACAATCATAATATTTGAGTAAAAAAAATAAAAATCATGAATAATCATTATTTTTGATGAAAATAAAAAACTTTCAAAAATAATGATTATTCATGATTTTTATTTTTTTTTATCAAAATAAAACTCAAAACCAAATGACGGCGCTTAATTCAAACACACCCCCTCAAAGTAGCAATCGTAAACTTAAATACTAGCTATACCCAAAGAAAAGATACAATTATTGTGCTTGCTACTGCTAAACCTTTGGTAAGGACATCAGCGGGCATCTTCTCAGTGGGCATGTATGCCACCGTGATATCACCACTCTTTTCCTTCTCTTGTATAAAGTGGTGGCGGACATCTATGTGCTTAGTCCGTGGATGGAAGCCGAAACCCTTTACCAGCTGTTGTGCGCTCTGGTTGTCGTTGAAGATTTGGACCGATTCACATGTCAATCCAATCCGGTTAAGAAGAGCCTTCAGATATAGCGCTTCTTTTACAGCTTCCGACATCGCCAAGTACTCTGACTCAGTACTCGACAAAGCCACGGTGCGTTGCTTGCGCGCCTCCCAAGATATGGAAGCGCCTGCCAGGATGAATAAGAGCGGCGGTCGGATTGGTTTGACCCCCAATCTGCATCCACAAGGCCGTAGAGGTCATCTCCAGTCTTCTTGAAGAATAACCCCAGCTTCTTCGTACCTTTTAAGTAACTTAAGATACGTTTCGACGCCTTCCAGTGCTCGGCTGAGTAGTTAGAGTTGAACTGACTCAGAAAATTGACTGCAAACGCGATGTCTGGTCGCGTTGAAACTGCAAGAAACATAAGAGAACCAATTAAACTTTGATAAGGATACCGTTTCATCTCCTCCTCGTCTGGGTTCTCTGGCCGCTTTAGTGCTGACTTCGCCTCGATCGGTGTGATGGCTTGCTTGCAGTCTTCCATTCCGAATTTTCGAAGAATAGCGTCAATGTATTTCTCCTGGCTCATGAAAACTGTCTGATTCCTCGCATCCTGTTTGAATTCGATGCCCAAACATGTCTTGACTGGTCCAAAATCTTTCATCTTGAATGATGCTCCCAGGTGCGATTTGGTTTCATCCAACCATTTAGGATGATTAGACGCCAAAAAGCAAATCGTCTACGTATATGGTGACCATTAGACATTTTCCATCTCCTCGTTTGACGAACAAGCACGGATCTTGCTCAGGTGGGATAAGTCCGATTTCCTTAAGCTTCTCTGTAAGCTTGCAATACCAACGGAGTCCTGATTGACGAAGTCAATAAAGTGCCTTTCGTAGTAGACATACAGGATCCTTCAATTGTTTTAAGGATTTTCTCCAAAAACATGCTGCCTTTCTAAATTCTGCCGATGGTATTTCCTGCTTTGATCCCATTTTTGCTCCCGATTCCAGTTTTCCCATGAAATCGCTAAAACTCTCAGGTATATCCATAAATACCTGCTCCTCCAGCTCACCGTTGAGGTAGGCAGTGACGACGTCCATTTGATGAATTTCCATTTGAAATTCCGCCGATAGAGCAACCAACAGTCTCACAGACGTAAATCGCGCTACAGGTGAGTAGGATTCAAAGAAATCTTCTCCTGGTTTCTGAGCATATCCCTTAGCAACCAAACGGGCTTTCTTTTTTCCCAAAGCGCTGCCGTCATCTTTGGTTTGGAAAACCACCTTGTTTCCAATAGTCTTTCGGTTTTCCGGGCGTTCTGTAACCTCCCAAGTTTTGTTGAGAACTTGGGCCATAAACTCGTCTTCCACTGCGCGTGTCCAGTTAACTGACTCTTTCGATTGAAACGCTTCGGCTAAAGTTAAAGGATCCCCTGACACAGCTAAAAATGCCATTTCGCATTCCTCAAATTCGTCCTCAATTGACGTGTCATTTTCTGCAGGATCATTGCTGTGGATTATCGCCTCTTGTATTTCCTGGTAAATTTTACGCGGCCTCCCACGCTGTCCAGTTCTCAGCAATTTTGGGCGTCCTCTGCCCCGGAGGAGTCTCTTCTTCGACATCGCTGCTGCTAGACTCAACTTGTTCGTCCGGTGTAGGAATTTTCATCTGAATGTTAAATTCTTCTTCAGGCTCGTAAAACTCTTCGTAATTACTTTTAAATCCTGATGTATTCAAAAACTTTACATCGTTACTCACCACGATAGATTTTCTCTGAGGAGAGTATAGGCGATACGCCTTTGATTCAGCTGCATATCCTACTAATATGCATTCCTCTGATCTGGATTCAAATTTGCCCTTGTTGGTGCCTTTTATTAATGCATACGCCTTTGTCCCAAATGTGCGTAAATACATTACCGTGGGAATTTTACCTGTCCAAAAGGTGTAGGGTAGCTCCCCAAATAGAGCCTTTGTTGGGCATCTATTTCGCAGATAGCAAGCCGTGCTAATGGCTTCTGCCCAAAATGATGCTGGAGCTCCCGCCTGTTTCATCATACACCTGGCCATTTCTACCAGTGTACGGTTCTGCCGCTCAGCCACGCCGTTTTGTTGTGGAGTATGTGGAGCAGACAGTCGTCGACTAATTCCGTTTTGCCGCAGGAATTCATTGGATTCCTTATTCAGGAACTCGGTCCCATTATCGCTTTGTAATTGTATAATTTTATTTCCGGTTACGTTTTCAGCTAATGCTTTGAATGATTTAAAGGCATTTAGCACATCTGATTTTTGTTTCAGAAAATAGACCGAACTATAACGCGAATAGTCGTCTATAAATGTAACGAAATATTTGCACCCACTTTTTGACTGTGTACGCATAGGTCCACACACGTCACTGTGCATAATTTCCAGAGTTTTCTGCGATCTCTTTTCCGTAGCACTTCTATATGTATTTGCTGTTTGCTTATACAAATTTCACACGGCGATAGACTTTAATTTTCTCTTATCTTCATTCCGTGAACTTTTCCACACAAAGCCATTTTCTTTAAATCCTTTTCGTTCAGATGGTCCAACCGACGATGCCATGTTTCTATCTCACTTTGTTCTTCATTCACTTTGTTTGCTTCATTCTTGTCTGTATTCAAATAATACAAATTCCCGTATTTCTTCGCACGAAGCCAAACTTCACCTTTATTTTTCATTATTAGCGCTTCATCTTTACGAAAACGCACTTCGTAACCTTTTTCCGTTATTTTTGAAACAGAAAGTAAATTCTGGCGAAGATCCGATACGTATAAGACTTCTTTCAAAGTAATCTTCTCACTTCTTTTCCCTTTTATGTCGATCTTGACATCTCCAACACCATTAACCTTTGTGGTGTTGCTATCGGCCAAATGCAATGTTTTTTCAACACTCTTTATCTCTCCGAATAAAGTCTTATTGGAACTCATATGTGCCGAACAACCGCTGTCCAGGCACCACATACCATTATGCCCTTCTGCTATGTATGCGTGTTCATTTACGTTAGTTGTCATTTCCTTTTTGTACCGATTTCCGCGAATCTCCCGTTCCTCGCTTTTCACACTAGCGTTTTCTTTCGGTTTCACTCGGCAGTTTCGCGCGATATGTCCGATTTTGTTGCACACAAAACATTTTCTGGTATCTTTTTGAGCCTTGGAGTCTTTGGAGTTTCCTTTCCGATTTGCGTACAAAGCACTCTGCTCTTCACGATCACTTTTCGTTTTCCTTCCCTCCGATTCTTCTAAAATTTTGACACGAAGCACGTCTGGACTTGGTAAATCGTCTCGCGTTTCCATTGCGCACCTAAATGTTTCATATGAATAGGGCAAACTGTACAGTAAAAGAATCGCGAGCAAATCGTCTCCTATTGTTACTCCGATCTCTTTAAGTTTCTTTACTGCATCGAAAAATCCGTTGATATGGAGACGTGCGTCGTCTCCTTCACTCATTCGCGACAATGCAACACGTTTTAACAAGCTGGCCTTTCTCACTGGCCCTTTTGATTGAAATGTATCTTGCAATTTTAATCAATATTCTCTCGATGTGGTACAATCTTCTATTGGACCTAACTCAGATGTACTTATCGACAAAAGTATATCTGCTCGAGCTTTCTCGTCTCTGGTCTCTGGTCCATTCTGCCAACTCTGCATCATCACTGGGACACTTTACTGTACCATTTACATATGGCCATAGATCGTTTTTCACGAGTATAGCACACATTTGCAATTTCCACGTATCATAGTTCTTCACGTTTAGCGGCTCGATGCGCATAAATGCACCCGCCATTTTTCACAGCGTCTCTTATTTCACCACTTCTGCACTTATTCAATTTTGTCTTTTGATACTACGCGTCCTGGGCCCATAACCTGCTGGGATTTTCTCCCCAACGCAGGTACATACATAGGTATCCAAAATGATAAGCACACGTTTATCCGTTTAGGATTAATATATAATGTTTTATTGATAACTTAATTTGTGAACAGATAAGTATGCGCGATCGTTCCTTCCTTGCTTACGTTCGGCAAGAGAGAGCCACGAGAGACTTAAGTGTGGCCAAGAATACAAGTAATAGATGCCCGAAAGGGAGTTACCAAATTGATACTTTGGATGATATGATATTAATTTTTTTTGATCAAAATAAAACTCAAAACCAAATCACGGGATATGTGTAAGACTTTTTACCAATATTATTTAATATTCTTGTGTAAGGACCGCTACCCCTCAGTACCATTTTTTATAACTATCGCGGCAGGGTAATGCTTTAGGACAAAAAATGTCTGAAGTGTCAATCAACTGAAGTTTTCGGTGATTATGGAGCAAGAGAAAGTAGAAAATGGATGCATTGACCTCGTGACCGCCGCTAAAATCCCTTTGCGGCTTTTTTTCGCATTTGCGTCTTCTTGCATAACATAAATGTTGAGCGAAACATATTGACAGTGAAAAATGTTGCGTAACAGTTGTTATATTTAGTTAACATTTAGTAACATTTAGTTAAATGTTGCTAGCAACAAAGCTTCAAAATAAATTAATTGATTTAAATATTCCTATGGTAGCTATTTGATATAGTAGTCCGATTTTGATAAAATTAAAACCGAAATTCTAGAATAATACAAAAAAAAATGAAAATATAATGAAAAATGGTAAAGTTATAAATTTTTTCTCAAAAATTTCCGATCCTTTCTATGGCAGCTATATTATATAGTCGGCCGATCCGGCCCATTCCGACTTATATAGTAGTTAGAGCATAGAAGACTATCTGCAAAGTTTCATTTAGATAGCTTCAAACTGGAGGAAACGGACTAAAATTATAATAGCCTGCAAGGGTATAAAAACAGCACAAAAACCTTAAGAACGTATTATTAAATTACAAATTTTGTACTGTAGGGTAGCTTTGCGGTCCCTATACAAGAATATGAAATAATATTGGTAAAAAGTTTTACACGGAACGAGTGATTTGGTTTTGAGTTTTATTTTGATCAAATAAAATAAAATAAAATAAAAATCATGAATAATCGGTTTTTTTGAAAGTTTTTTATTTTCATCAAAAATAATGATTATTCATGATTTTTATTTTTTTTACTCAAATATTATGATTGTTTTTGATCAAATATAAAAAAATTATAAATGTACTTGATTTTTATTTTTGAAAAATAAAAATAATCATTATTTTCGGTCCCTGATATATATTCCTATAGCAGCTATATGATATAGTGGTCCGATTTTGATCAAATTAAAATAATACCAAATGGCCATGTCTGAAATTTCATGAAAATATGTTGAAAATTGCCTAAGTTATAATTATATATATACTTTATAGGGTCGGAAATGTCTACTTCACTGCGTTGCAAACTTCTGACTAAAATAATAATACCCTGCAAGGGTATATAAATCACAAAGAAAAAATTGTTTTTCGGCTATGTGAGGTACTTCCTTCCGTAAGTTAACACAGAACTTTACAGAAAGTACATTATTGTTTTTAGTGATGGTTGGCTTACTCAAATGGGGGATCGAAGAGAAATCCTATTTTTCGCCGATGAAGCTGACCAAGAGGCACTGGAACAGCTTTTACGAAATCCGCCCAACACCCAATTAAATCAACCAGACGAATATTTAAATCCAGGGGGTTTTGAAACCCTTTTAGAAAATAATGATACTGCACATGAGTGTTTAGCTAGACCGCGGAGAAGGTCGACTTCCAAAAAATGTAAGATTTTACGAAGATGCAGAATAATTTTCATTCCCAACAATTTCTTGCGGAGCAGTATTTAAAGTTAAAATCCCAAATGCAAAAAAAGCTAGGTCGCAGATTCGCTATTTCAAGTGCGTTCTTATTGGAGGATCGAATTCCAACAGAGAGGGTCGCCCCAGTCTCATGAATTGTACTGGTTTTCTGGTGCTGCACAGTGTGAGAATTTTACAAAAGTAAATGTTTCAACTTTCACCAAATTTGACCATACAAAAATTTTTGAATACTTTATTAAATGTTTATAATTATTATATTAAAATATTTCTAGTTGTCGCACTAAATATAAAATATAAAATCTAAAAAAGCGATTTAGCGAATTCTGTTTGTCACCCATTGTAGAAGAGTGAAATTCCGTTGAATTCAAGTACTTACACTGACGAGCACAACTGTAACACGAGTTGCATATATTGACTTCAACGGTCAGTATCTTCTCTCCTATTTTATGTACGATAATATTCTTAGACTTTTTTGTTGCTACTATGTTTGACTATCGCTTGTTAAAATCAGGGACCGAAAATAATGATTATTTTTATTTTTCAAAAATAAAAATCAAGTACATTTATGATTTTTTTCAATTTTTTCAAAGACAATCATTACATTTGAGTAAAAAAAATAAAAATCATGAATAATCATTATATTTGATGAAAATAAAAAACTTTCAAAAATAATGATTTTTCATGATTTTTTTTTTTTATCAAAATAAAACTCAAAACCAAATCACGGAGTATGTGTAAGACTTTTTACCAATATTATTTAATATTCTTGTAGAGGGACCGCAAAGCTACCCTACAGTAGAAAATTTTTAATTTAATTATACGTTCTTAAGGTTTTTGTGCTGTTTTTATACCCGTGCAGGCTATTATAATTTGAGTCAGTTTCCTCCAGTTTGAAGCTATCTGAATGAAACTTTGCAGATAGTCTTCTATGCTCTAACTACTATATAAGTCGGAATGGGCCGGATCGGCCGACTATATAATATAGCTGCCATAGAAAGGATCGGAAATTTTTGAGAAAAAAATTATAACTTTACCATTTTTCATTATATTTTCATTTTTTTTTTGTATTATTCTAGAATTTCGGTTTTAATTTTATCAAAATCGGACTACTTATCATATAGCTGCCATTGGAATATGTATATCAATTAATTTATTTTGAAAGCTTTTTTGCTAGCAACATTTAGTTGTTGTGCAACATTTTTCACTGTCAATATGTTTCGCTCAACATTTATATTATCTAAGAAGACGCAAATGCGAAAAAAAACCAACGGGATTTTAGCGGCGGTCACAAGGTCAATGCATGCATTTTCTACTTCATCTTGCCCTATAACCACCAAAAACTTCAGCTGATTGACACTTCAGACATTTTTTGTCCTAAAGCTATTACCCTGCCGCGATAATTATAAAAAATGGTACTGAGGGGTAGCTTAGCGATCCTTATACAAGAATATGAAATAATATTGGTAAAAAGTCTTACACGGAACGCGTGTTTTGGCTTTGAGTTTTATTTTGATCAAAAACAATAAAAATCATGAATAATCATTATTTTTGAAAGTTGTTTATTTTCATCAAAAATAATGATTATTCATGATTTTTATTTTTTTTACTTAAATGTTATGATTATGCTTGATAAATAACGAAAAAAATCAAATTATAATCAATATCATTTGATTTTTATAATAAAACTTATAATGATTACGGTCCCTGCTTTAAAGTATTCGTTGACAAACTAGAAACAACTTTATACTATAAAATGTTTCTGTTTTTTATCTCAGTTGACCTGCTGACCTTCAATCGTAGTCACCGCGAGCTGCTTTAAAAAAAATGGTTTTGGTAGAATAACTCCGTGAATTATTTAAATTTTTTCAAGAACAATATCTTGCTTTTTTCTTCATTACGGGAAAGGTGGCAGGTGTGGACATAGTTTTGTTTTTCGCTGATATCTTTTTAACTGGAGCATATTATGCGGACATGTGCATATCAATGGAAAGCTAGAGACCTTAGCTAACTAGTTTTTGAATAATTACAGTGATATCTATCACTGAAAGAAAAATTTTAAAGTTTTTGTAAAATAGTCATTTTTGCCTATTTCAAATTTGGGGGGGGGGGTTGTGGACACCTTTTTAGAATGTGCTAAAATTAGGAAAGTATCAAGTTAAACGTAATCAAATGAAGTTAAAATGGAAGTTTATTCATTTGTAAAGCAAAAAAAAAATCACTACGCCTGACATCATTCCCAATCAGAATCACAATTCGCAGCATATGAAATAGCTGGCACGCATGTCACCACACTTCAAGTGCACTGGCCGATCACAATCATTGCAGTGAACGAAGTTTTGGGCGGTCAATTTTTTTGACAAAACAAACATCGAAGAAAAGAATATAAACACCATTAAAATATATTTATTTATATATCTGTACTTATAATTCGATCAACGGCGATATTTTAAGATTTGTCAAACAAAAAAGTGGGGTCCACAACCCCTACATTTAGGTGTTCACCAATACCTGCCTTAAGCAGTCGTTTTAAAATCATATGAAAAAAATTTTTATTGTGAAAATTTTGTCCAAACTCGGACTGGAATCTTTAACATAACTTAATTTCACGTCAAAAAATCGTTTGCACTCACCTTCTTAATTAACACACTTCACACGGTGACACTTTTAAAAACGTGCAAAAAAAACTTTTGTGGTTTTTTTTCACGGTGAAAAAATCCATTTTCCGCCACACAAAGCAGACGCGTCCGTTCCGTTTGGTATAAGGCACAAAACAATCGAGCTTCAATAGCGCACACATGACATTTGACAGATCCATATATCTGTCCTGTGTCAAAAGTTACACCGGGGTGTCCGCAACCCCCCCCCTGTCCACTGCTGCCACCTTTAGGTAGGTAGGTGTCAGTGGTGAGGTTACTGCTTGTAACCTCCAATTAGAGCTATGCTCCGTTTTGGTCCACACCCTCGTGTTGGTTGTAGTCTGCGCCTCCCATCAGTACCAGCCCGTGTCATTCAGGTAAGCTAGGATGGCACTCACTGGCTGCCTCCCCACTTCCCCTAGTGACCCGAGTTGGTGGGCTCCGAAGTGACGCGCTCTAAGCTGGTTGAAAGCCGGGCAGTGATACAGTAGATGCTCCGGTGTCTCCTGCTCGTTTGGTTCCTTACAGCTTCTGCAGTGTGGGTTATAGGGTAGGCCCATCTTACAGGCATGCGTGCCTATTGGCCAGTGGCTCGTGATGGCTGCCGTTACCCTTCTGATGTCCGTTTTACTCTTGGAGATCAGCTTTGCAGTCCGTCCCCTATTGTATTCAGGCTAGCACAGTTTCGATCTCCTGTGTTCTGCCTTCATCGACCATTCTTTGCTGGCTAGTACTTTGAAGTGGTCGTGGATCTCGGCCTGAACCGTGTTCAGAGATACTTGAATATCTGTTGTTACTGCAATTTCTACTGACCCTTTTCTGGCCAGTTCGTCAGCTTTTTCGTTGCCGGGGATGTCGGCGTGCCCGGGTACCCAGGCTATCTGCACCCTGTTGTGTTCTGCGAGTCTGTTTAGTGCCTCCTTACATTTGGCGACTAGTGTGGATGAAGTCCTTGCTGTTGCGAGAGATTTGATGGCCGCTTGGCTATCTGAGTATATCCTTGGGTATTCTGGAGGTCTCGGCCCAATGAAAGTTCAGCTGCTTTCAAAATCCCGAGGACCTCCGCCTGGAACACTGTTGCTGACCCTGGGAGATGGAAGGACTCTTCTATCCCCCAGGTTTCAGCAAAGATTCCGGCCCCTACCCCGCCGCTCATTTTTGAGCCATCGGTGTAGAGTGATACCTCATCTGGCTCGGTTACACTCCCTCTTCTCCACTCGTCTCTTGTTGGGTATTTCGTAGTATATGCATTTCCGAACCGCATCTCGGTTGTCATGTAGTCGGTATTTACTGTTAACCGATCGTTTATTTCGTTCAGGATCTTACAGTGCCCGGTGTGGTAGTTCATCCAGCTCTGGCTTGCCTTCAGTCGTACCGCGCTTTGGGCTGCTGTGTTCCTTATGAAATGTTCTATCGGTAATATGTTTAGAATGACATTCAGCGCTGCTGCGGGGCACGATCTGAGTGCTCCCGTTGCACCTGCGCATGCCGACCTTTGTATCCTTGTAAGTTTCTGGATGTTGTATGCCCTAGTTAGTGCTGGCCACCATACTAGTGCTCCGTATGTGAGTATGGGTCTTACAACCGCCGTGTAGAGCCATATTATTGTCTTGGGGTTGATGCCCCAATTTTTCCCGAACATCTTCCTGCAGGAGTAGAATGCTATGCTCGCTTTCTTTACTCTTTCGTTGATGTTTTGTTTCCATGATAGCTTTGTATCCAGTATCACTCCTAGATACTTGGCTTGTTGTGACAGCTCTAGCTCTGTACCGTCTATCTTCGGCTTACTGAATCTGGGAATCTTTGTTCTCTTCGTAAAGAGCATAAGTTCCGTTTTGCTTGGGTTTATGCCCAACCCACAGGCTTTTGCCCATTGGTTGAGTTTTTTCAGCGCCCTTGTCATTAGTTCGCTGATGACGTCTGGGAATGGTCCTGAAGCGAGTAGAACTACGTCGTCTGCGTATGCTACCACTTTTACTCCTTCGCTATTGAGTTCTCTCAATATGTCGTCCATGTTAATCAGCCACAGCAGTGGAGACAGAACTCCTCCCTGAGGTGTGCCCCTCTTCACGTATCTCGTGTGATGAGTGCCACTCAGTTCGGCTGTTATCCTTCTGCTCGTTAGCATTGCGCCGATCCATTTTCTGATGCCTACTTCAACTCCAATCCTGTTGAGGGAGCTCAGGATGGAATCTGCGTTTACGTTATTGAAGGCGCCTTCTATGTCTAGGAAGGTGGCCAATGTGTAGTTTTTGTAGACCAGTGCCTTTTCTATGTATCCCACTACTTCGTGTAGTGCTGTTTCAGTGGACTTGCCTTTCCTGTATGCATGCTGTGCTTCGGAAAGGTTTTTCTCCGTTCTTTTCTCTGATATGGATATCTAGTATCCGTTCCATTGTTTTCATGAGGAATGAGGTCAGGCTGATCGGCCTGTAATCCTTGGCTTGGATGTGTCCTCTTCTTCCTGGTTTTGGTATAAAGACTACTCTTGCTTCCTTCCACGGAAGTGGTATGTGCTGTTTTGATGCATGCTTGGAAGATAGCTTGCAGCCATCTGCCAATGCATGCTTTTGTTGTCTGCAACATTGCTGGTATGATTCCGTCCGGTCCCGGACTTTTGTACTTATCGAAAGAGTCCACCGCCCATTGGATTCTTTCCATGGTGACGATCTCGTCGACTCTTTGCTGATGTTCCGCCAATTGGCTTTCCTCTGATCGAGTTTCTTCTTTCTGGTTACCTGGGGAAATGTGTGTCCAGCAGGATCTCCAGTGTCTCTTCTGCTGACGAACTTCCTGTGCCGTCAGATCTGTTTATAAGAGTGGGGCTTGTATGCCCCTTGGCTAGTATTTTGCTCAACCTAGCCGTGTCTTTGATTCCTTCTAGCGATTCGCAGTACATGCTCCAAGAGTCTTTCTTGGCTGCGCATATCGCTTTTTTTGTATTCTTTGTGTGATTTCCTTATACGGCTGCCAGTCTTTGGTTCCGTAACTTGTATTAAAGGCTTTCCTAGCCTTTTTCTAAGCTCGCTCAAGCTCTCTGTTCCACCATTGCGGATATGTCTTCTTGGAGTACGTTACTCTGCACGACTCTTCGTACGCGTTGTTGAGAATATTCGTGAAGTCCTCGACTTCCTTGTCTATTCCTTCCGGGGTGGGTCTTACTTTGACCTTCCTGTTCTTCACCTTTGACTGTACAATCTTTTCATATTTGTTCGAGTCTCTGTTGCGGGGGTTGCGCTTCGGTCTCGCAGGTCGGCATCGAAATCTCAAAGAATATGTATCTATGGTCTGAAAAAGAGTTTTTTGTCGAAACCCTCCATTTTTCTACCCTGTGGTTACTGTGCTCTATTTGGAGCGTTATATCTAGGACCTCCTCCCATCCTTGGAATTCTTCCGTACTCGGAAAAATAAAGGTGGGTGTTTCCCCTTTATTGCAGATAGTGACATCACGACATATAATATGTTCAAAAAGAGACTCACCCCTTTCGTTTGTTTCCTTGCTTCCCCACAGTGTGTGCCTAGCGTTGGCGTCACACCCGAGGATGAGTGTCGTCTTGGAGTCCTCGGCCCATTGCATCACCCTGACAAACGCTTCAGGGGGTGCCGGTTCATCGTGGGCCATGTATCGGATGCTATCAGCATGGCTGTCCCATCCGCTGCTTCAAGCCTGGCCACTGCTAGGTCTGAGTTGCTAAGATTGGGATGTAGAAGAGCGTTAAGGTTGTTTTTAATGATTATACCCGCCCTCGGCCTACCTGTCGAGTTTGTGTATAGTGTTGTATATCCTTTTATAGCCACGCCAGAGATTTGGCCGTCCCTGGTCCATGGCTCTTGTAAGAGGCCGATGTCGATGTCCTCCTCTCGGAGGAGGACTGCAAGATTTGCCGAAGCGTGCGAGCTACGCTTCAGGTTTATCTGCACGACCTTCGGCATTATTGCGGTGTGATGTTGGGGCTTTCATCGTCGATCACCAAGTCATCGAGCATCTGCTTGGTGTCGTCGACGTCGTCTTCCAGGTTGTCGTCTGGCTCGGCTAGGAAGACCTTTATCTTTGCCTTCCTTATGCCGTAACGCACTTTGAACTCCGTTTTCTCTAGCTGCGGCAGGCACTGCTTGTTGATGAGGAACAAGAAAGGCTGGCTTGTCCTCATCTCCCGCTCTGCCTTCAGGATGGCCCAGTCTGCCATGTCGACATCTTGGTTTAGAGCCCTCAGAGTCTTGAGCACCCTATCATGGTTCGTGAGCCCCTTTGGCAACCAGATGCGAGCTCTGGGCCTTCTCGGGATATCCGTGGCGGGGACGAGCTTTAGGCTAAGCCCCTTCCAGGCGCCGCTAATCTTAGCGACGCACTCCGCCAGAAAGTCCTTCGAAGACTCATCGTCGCACCTGATCACCCGGTGCCCTCGAACCATGTCCGAGGAGTCAAAGGATGGTGTCGGACCAGCTGGCTCAGCTAGTATCTTGTCTGATACCATCTCAGACAGTCTGGTCTCAACCTCATCCCATTTCTCCGACAGCAGGCGCCCATCGTCGTTGAACTCGTCCACCAGTGCCATGGCCAGGCTGTCTCTAGCCACCTCGCTAAACTTCTTCGCCGGCTTGACGAAGGACGTCGCTCTAGGGGCTCCCTTGGCGTCCTTTGCCCTTTTTCGGAGCGCTCTCACTCACTTCCTGTGAGCGATTGCGCTTCGATTGGGGCTGTATGAACGCCTCCGGGTGCTCCTTTTCGTATCGCTCGAAATCATCGACCACCGCCTTGAATCGAGCCTTGTCTTTCAAATCGCGCTGGTCCGCTTTGCCCTCTGCCTCGTTCTTGGCTATCTTTGCCAGAATGAAGCGGGGCCTTGCTGGCCTGCGCTTTCCTTTGTTGGTGGGAAAACGACTTTGGCTGGTCGTTACCCCCGTTCACCTTGGCGTGGCTCGCCTTGGTGTTTGTGGTGGTTGGTCGTGACGTTTGGGGAGTGCTCGACTTAGCAGTCCCCACCGAACTCGACGGAGTTAAAGTCTCATCATCCGAGCGCAGTAACTCATCTTCGTCGATTTCGGAGATGGTTTTTTGGGGTTTTACCTCCCCATGAGGTCCGAAGCGGATTGTTGTATGTTGGCCATGATCATTAACGCCCGCGTTGCTCGACGAGGCGAGCGCGGCGGGCCCGAGGGGTTTGGGGCTTTGAAGAAGGTCGACCGTGGCTTCGCCCCTAAGCCACGGCAAGGCTAGTTCCGACCCAGGGTTGCCCGGCCCTGGGAAGGCTCCGTTCGAACACAGCTGGATTAACCCCTCAGCTGCGAACCGAAAGTCAGAGAGCACGGGTCGCGTTACACGCCTGACTTGAGGGGAGGCCGTTTAAAGACTTGCCCAGGTCTCGGTAGGGAAGTGGAGTCATAGGAATGTGGATAGAGGGATTCACGGGATACTGCCGCTCGTATTAGCCGTACCTTGGTACGTTTCCAGGAGGTACCACGCGGAGGACCCTCTCCGAGGAGAGGGTGGTGTCTATCGAATTGATATTCACCTACGAGTCGACTTGATGCACCAGAAAGCCAAGGAATATACATCGGCAAAAACTTTGCTGATCTTGCCTTGGTCTGATGCACCCTTACCACCCGCTGCCACCTTTACCCTATCAATTAATTTATTTTGAAGCTTTGTTGCTAGCAACATTTAACTAAATGTTACTAAATGTTAACTAAATATAACAACTGTTGCGCAACATTTTTCACTGTCAATATGTTTCGCTCAACATTTATGTTATCCAAGAAGACGCAAATGCGAAAAAAAGCCGCAACGGGATTTTAGCGGCGGTCACAAAGTCAATGCATGCATTTTCTACTTCCTCTTGCTCCATAATCACCGAAAACTTCAGTTGATTGACACTTCAGACATTTTTTGTCCTAAGGCTATTACCCTGCCGCGATAATTATAAAAAATGGTACTGAGGGGTAGCTTAGCGACCCTTATACAAGAATATGAAATAATATTGGTAAAAAGTCTTACACGGAACGCGTGTTTTGGCTTTGAGTTTTATTTTGATCAAAAACAATAAAAATCATGAATAATCAATATTTTTGAAAGTTGTTTTTTTTTCATCAAAAATAATGATTATTCATGATTTTTTTTTTTTACTTAAATGTAATGATTATGTTTGATAAATAACGAAAAAAAATCAAATTATAATCATTATCATTTGATTTTTATAATAAAACTTATAATGATTACGGTCCCTGCTTTAAAGTATTCGTTCACGAACTAGAAACAACTTTATACTATAAAATGTTTCTGTTTTTTGATCTCAGTTGACCTGCTGACCTTCAATCGTAGTCACCGCGAGCTGCTTTTATAAAAATGGTTTTGGTAGAATCGCCATAACTCCGTGAATTATTTAAATTTTTTCAAGAACAATAGCTTGCTTTTTTCTTCAAAATATGTGCAATCAATAAATAGTAAGATGTTTGTAATAAAATGTCTGCTACATAAAGGAATCCCTAAGTAAGCATATGGAAAGAATATAGAATGGCTGAAGGCCAACAGCCACTGACTTTTAAAAAGAAGAACAAAAAACTTCCTTTTTAACTGGAGCATATTATGCGGACATGTGCATATCAATGGAAAGCTAGAGATCTTAGCTAACTAGTTTTTGAATAATTACAGTGATATCTATCACTGAAAGAAAAATTTCAAAGTTTTTGTAAAATAGTCATTTTTGCCAATTTCAGATTTTGGGGGGGGGGGGTTGTGGACACCTTTATAGAATGTGCTAAAATTATAAAAGTATTAAGTTAAACACAATCAAATGAAGAAAAAATGAAAGTTTATTCATGTGTTAAGCAAAAAAAAATACAACGCATGACATCATTCCCAATCGGAATCACAATTCTCGCATGTGAAATAGCTGGCACGCATGTTAGCACACTTCAAATGCACTGGCCGATCACATACATTGCAGTGAACGGAGTTGGAGGCGGTCAATTTTTTTGGCAACATTTTAATGCAAATTATGCAAAAGTCCTCATCTTCCTCGTCCGACGACTTGTACTTGGACGACTTGGACGACTTGGAAGGCTGAGATATTTTAGCACGTTTTGCCGGTGTTTTGGCTGGCGTTGATGTGGGACCGCGCTTAGGTGGTCTTTCGGCTGCCGTTGTCGTTGACAATTCCTGGGCAAGCTTTTTGAGTCTTGCCAAATCCTTGGCCGCCTTAGCCGCTGAATTGGCTACTCGCTCGTCAGCCTTCTGCTTCAAAGCTGTTAAAACTTCCGGTGAAGTTAAAACAGAACTGCGCATAGGCTTGCGACCTCGATTGGATCGGTTCTTCGGAGTAACACCATGCAACGGACCAACGTCATCCAAAATTGACAGACTGCTCAGAGATGTTGAACGAGAAATTGAAGATGCAGACGGCCCTGATGTCGTGCAAACTTCTTCGACGTGGCCAACAGCCGGATCAAGCGGTACCACGATGCAGTCATGCTTTTCCTCGAACAATTTATTTGCCATGGAAACTCCAACCTCATTTTTCTCTACAGCTTGAACATAATCAGCATCACTGAAAATGTCTGGATCGTATGGTGCGATTCCTGTTGCCCGAAAACCAGCCTTGATTGTCTTCGGCGTCAACGCAATATCAAGCGTTTTGCTGATTAATCCAGCGAGGTGACGTATTTCCAAGGCCTGAAACGAAGGATCATCGCCACCACTCTACATAAACAAACACTATAATTTAATATTTTTAATGTTATAACTACTAAAATAACTCATGTTGACATCAACGACAATATTTTAAGATTTGTCAAACAAAAAATTGGGTGTCCACAACCCCCTACATTTAAGTGTTCACAACTGCCTCAAGCAGTCGTTTTAAAATCATATGAAAAAATTTTTATTGTGAAAATTTTGTCCAAACTCGGACTGGAATCTTTAACATAACTAAATTTCACGTCAAAAAATCGATTGCACTCACCTTCTTAATTAACACACTTCACACGGTGACACTTTTAAAAACGTGCAAAAAAACTTTTGTGGTTTTTTTCACGGTGAAAAAATTCATTTTTCCGCCACACAAAGCAGACGCGTCCGTTCCGTTTGGTATAAGGCACAAAACAATCGAGCTTCAATAGCGCACACATGACATTTGACAGATCCATATATCTGTCCTGTGTCAAAAGTTACACCGGGGTGTCCACAACCCCCCCCCCCTGTCCACTGCTGCCACCTTTACCCTACTGTTATTGAATCCATATTTCTTTTCAAATAAATCACACTTTTACAATTGGAACTCTTTTAACTTAACGCGCGTACCAATATACACAATGTTGCATGGGGCAGCACGGACAACAACAGTAGAGGTGAGTGCTTACTAGATTATCTTTTATCTAGGGATCTTACTGTTTTCAATGTGGGGGCGAAACCACACTCATTACTAAAACCAGGGCTGAAGTACTGGACATCACTTTCGGGAATGAGGGGGGCTCCCGGTTGATTCGCAACTGGAAGGTCTCCTCAGAACCGTTAATGTCGGATCACAGGATCATCCTGTTCGACATTCATAGCAACCTTAGATTCAGCAGGGTTGTCAGGAATCCACCACGGACTGACTGGCCAGCCTATCAGTCCTGTTTGGGACTAAATCTGAGCAGACTAAATCAGGATCTACTTCAAGAGAAGTAGGAGACACAATCTTGGATACATATCATGCAAGCTGTCCCGAAAAATCTATAGAGTCTAGTAGGGACAATCCCTGGTGGAATAGGAAACTAGGATTACTTCGTGCAGAAGTCAGGAAGCTGTTTAACACAGCTAAAAAGAACAGCGCCATAAAGCTGACGGAATATAACAACGAAATCCGGTACAGTAAGCGTGCTCACTTTTAGAAATTTTGTTTCACCATAGAGCAAGCCGCACCTGCGGCCAGAATGTTTAAGGCAATCTCAAAAGGCAAAGTACTTTCTGAACTTTGTTTAAAGAGGGCGGATGGGTCATTCATTGAGGACGAGAAGGAGAAAGAGGAACTTCTCCTGCAAACTCACTTCCCTCTGTGCAGAACCATCTCCGATATAGACAACAGTTACGAACGGGAGACCCAACTAGAGCCTGGCTGCTGCGATCGTAACTGAACAAAAGATTAGGTGGGCGTTGAGTACACTCAGCCCCTACAAGGCTCCGGGGGTGGATGGAATCATACCCATCCATCTTCAGAAGGGTGTCGAACAGATAATGCTGTTCCTTATAAGTACTTTCCGGGGGAGCCTAGCAATGGGTTATATTCCTAGAGCATGGAGAACGGCTAGGGTGATCTTTATCCCGAAGGTTGGGAAGAAAGACCCCTTTCATCCAGTTGTCGCCTTCACCAATCGCTACAAGCTGAAATCCATTCGGCCCATAGCCAAGCACAGAGATTCCGATCTCCACCGAAGTCAAATATCTGGGAGTCATCCTAGACAAGCGACTAATGTGGAGACAACATGTGGAACATGCTGTTCGCAAGGCCACTATGGCCTTAATAAGCTGTAGATCTCTTCCAGGGAAAAATTGGGAAGTATCTCCAAAGATCCTACTGTGGATGTACGTTGTTATGGTGAGGCCCATAGTCAGCTACGGGGCTGCGGTTTGGGCGAATCGCGCTGACCTTGATGTCACAAAAAGGCAACTGGGCAAACTACAGAGACTTGCCTACACGTGCATCTCGGGCGCTATGCCCACTTGCCCGTCCACAGCTCTGGATGTGCTGCTCGGGCTTCCACCTCTGCACTTGCATATCGAGCACAGTTCGCGCAGATCTACCATGAGGATAAAAGGGGCAAGACCAGCTGACTCGGCCGCGACTGAAACTGACCTGTTATTAGAATATCCACAGGATGTTCAATTGACCATGTTTAGCTTTCATAAGCTCTGCAAAACATATATCTATAATTTAAATATGCTTCTTTTATTTTTTTTTATATTTTGTTCTTGGCGAGCTTGCTGGCGAAAATCTTCCATATGAACTGCTGATTGCAGTGCTTAGCTAAGGCAAGGGTTCAATTCCTTCCGCTCAAACAACCGGAGGAATTGAACCATTTGTCATAGGTGGAGGTGCCTGGCGGTTAGGCATAAAACGTAAGTGGGTGGTTCCCCGGAAAACTAAGCAGTGTATTTCTGAAATGAATACTTAAAACTTTTCAACTTGGGCTGGGATATTAGCCCAAACGTCGCACACTTGCCGGAAAGATACAGATGCTATACAAAAATCTAAATTTTGATGACAACGGATCGAAAAATTTGTTATTGCATTCGACAGGTAATAGTTCAAAAGGGTTGAATCCAAAAAATTATTCAAATCTGTATTTAAAAAGTTACAGGTCTTCAAAGTTGAATCTTTTTTCAGTTCCAAAAAGAGCAGGTAGTTTTTGAGAAGAATCCCGACTTTGAGGTCGATTTTTAGGTAAAATATGTAACCGACCGCCATGGTTATGGTCTCTATCGAAAGGGTCATCGAATATCGGCGAAACCAAGGTAGAATAAAATTATAATATTTTTTGCACGTGCAGGCATACCTGTTTTACCGAAGTACTAATTTTTCACCTATTTTTCAACTTTGATGGAAAATAAAAAATAGAACTTACGCCGGCTTATGGGTTTGGCGTATGAGGTGTTGTTCCTGAATATGTTCTTTATCATATTCAAAAAAGATCGGCTGCCCCGAACTGCCACCCCGAATTTCCAAGGCAAAGGATACTTTCAACTCAGCGTATAAAACGCGCGGCTTAGTGCAAATTCTGGTACAAGCACAGTCGCTGCGCAGTACGAAATTGTATGGCGGGGATACATTTTTTCCTATATTGACGGCTTGTTTTTCAATTCCTGACTTTGTAAGGACACTTAATGATTTGAAACGAATGTATAATGATTAATTATTCTTCAAAAATATTAAATGATGTAAAATTTGATGATTATTTTAAACAAAAAGTGCATAAATTATTGAAAATAAGTAAAAAAGAAACATTTGCAGCGTTCTATTAAATTAGCTACCTGACCCCCTTTTTAATGTAATACCTGGTATGAAATATTGGTTTCGAGATTTGTCGGCGCAGGTAATGAAAGATAAAAAGGGTTGGCTCACATTATTGTTACTACAGGTAATAATAATAATAATACAGGTACTAAAATTGCAAATATAAATACCTGAATTTCTTTGAGGAGTTCAGTCTGTTGCAAATATAAATACCTGCATTTCTTTTACGGAGTTCAGTCTTAATTGTACTTTTAAAATGAAAACAACAGATTGTATCGTTCAACTCCGGGAAAACAATTTAAAATAGTGGATGAAATAGTGAAAACTTAAAGAATATTATACTGGAGTAGTCCAAACAGTGCGAAAAGACGCTAACAAAAAAAAAAACAAAGAAAAATATAATTTAAATGAGCACTCCATTAATCATAACACTAGTTATGATTAATAAAAGTGCTCATTTAAATTAAACAAATACATAAGTGCCACGCATAACAAGCTCGAAAAATGAGCAGCGATCAAAAGAATGAGCGTAGAAGCTCCGTCAACCCAAGAAATGCTTGCTACTCTTACTTCTCAACTCGCGATATAGATCAAAATCAGCAGTCGACAAAGAGCAACTCGACTCTACTGACCGTCGACAGCAAGAGAGCCAGCTCTTGCTCACCCCTCTTTGAGTTACCAATGGCACCCCACCACTCGCCGGCTTCGTGAATGGAGCTCCAACAACAAGCTGGCTAAATTTCCCGCACAAAACACCACCGACATTAACCAACTACCAATATTGCGAGTTCGGTCCCAACGATGCACAACAAAATTGCAACAAAACAGTTAGCCGAAAGCTGTCGGCTATACAGACCGGTATGACTGCTAGTCGCAAGCAAAATCCACTCAACACGGTTGGTAATAAACCAAAGATCAACAAACCAACTAAACCAAACGAAGAGCTCTAATGAAAACCGTTTTCCATCTTAGCAGTCCCAACGGATGCACAACAAAAATAAAAGCGCCCTGGTCAACAAAATTGTTGCGCGTCGGACAGTTTCATGCTGTTCCGCTTATAAAGGGAACATACACGAAACAAAGGTTCAAGAAGTCCAACAAGCCTAAGTATCTGGAAGACACAAAAAAAAACTTCTACCACAATCAACTAAAAAGCAGCAAGGGACTGCAAGTTGTGCTAAAAGGAATAGAACCTGACGTCACCCCCTCTGAAATTCAAGAAGCCCTTAAGGCCAAGGGCTTCTGTGCCAAAAATGTTAGCAATATTGTTAACAGAAACCAAAAACCGAAACCACTTTTCAAGGTCGAGCTCGAACCAGATAGCAAAGCCTTAAAGAAAAACGAAGTGCACTCGATCTACAAGCTGCATCGAAGAATCACCGTGGAAGAACCCCACAAACGGAACGGCCCTGTTCAATGCACCATCTGCCAAGAGTATGGACACACCAAGACATACTGCACACTTCGGACGGTCTGCGTAGTCTGCGGAGACTTCCACAACTCCGTAAACTGCCCCGCAAACAAAGAAGACCCCCAACTGAAAAATGTGGCAACTTTGGAGGAAACCATACGGTAAACTACAGGGGCTGTGCGGTCTACAAGGAGCTGAAGAGTCGCATGCGACGAGCGACAGCTACGCACCAACAACATACGCAAAATGTGTATTACAACTCAAAAAGTACGCCAGACGTATTTTTCGCCAAGGCAGCCAGATCATCATTTGGGCAGCTAAATACAACCAAGGGAATCTCCTACGCCGAAGCACTAAGAACAGGCATGGAAAATCCACCCCAGCCTCACTCAAAAAAATGCTCAGCAGGTTCCAGAGCAGCCGCAAAGCATATTGGAATCTATGATGTTCACCATGCAACAAAGTATGATGGAACTTATGTCATTCATGAAAACAGCCGTGCAAACCCTTGTTCAGAACCAGAACATGGTAATTCAGTTGCTTGTAGCACAACAGTCCAAATAATAAATGACTAACCTACAGATATCCATGTGGAATGCCAACGGTATTTCAAGGCATAAACTTGAAATAACTCAATTCCTAAACGTAAATCACATCGACGCCATGCTGCTGGTTGAAACGCACCTCACAGGGAGATATAACTTCCATATAAGAGGTTATACCTTTTACCGCACAGATCATCCGGATGGCAAGGCCCACGGCGGAACGGGCATCTTAATCAGATAACGCATTAAACACCAATTCATGGACTTCTACAACACTCTGGGGGATCGCTTCATAGCCGCAGGAGACTACAACGCCAAACACACGTACTGGGGATCACGCCTTGTGACTCCCAAGGGAGGGCAACTGTATAATGCACTTATAAAGGTGAGCAATAAACTGGACTACGTTTCTCCTGGTAGCCCCCCATATTGGCCTGCAGACCCAAAAAAGATCCCAGATCTAATTGATTTCGCGGTGACAAAAAACATCCCACGCAATCTAATAAGCGCCATAGCACTACCGGATCTCTCATCTGACCACTCGCCTTTGTTGATAAGCCTTCTTCAAAGCCCAGAAATTACGGACGTAGCACCCCTACAGGCTGACGTCGCACAACACTAACTGGATGAAATACAGAAAGTATGTGAGTTCCCACATTGAGCTAACTCCCCAACTAAATATCGAAGCGGACATCGACTGCTCCACCTCCGCCCTGGAAGAGGTACTCGTCACAGCAGCCAGGATCTCAACCCCTAAACGGGAAGATAGGGAATTTAAGAAGTTCAAAACCAACCGGCAAATTGAACAGCTGGTTCAGGAAAAGAGGCGTCTGCGACGAGCGTGGCAAACCAGCAGATCGCCATGCTCAAAGCAACGTCTTACTGAAGCCACCCGCAATCTAAACCGGGCCCTGAAGCAAGAAGCTGAAAATGAACAACTTAAATATATTGGAAAACTCTCGCCAACTAGTACAAAGCATCCCTTGTGGAGGGCTCACCCAAATCTAAGCTCTCCAATTCAAACCGTCACCCCTATAAGGAATTCTTCAGGGGGCTGGGCCCGCAGCGACAAAGATAGAGCCGAATCATTTGCCTTACATCTCAGAGGCGTCTTCCAGCCGAACCCCGCAGCTAATGATTATGTTCCTCCGCAAATCCACCTCGAAACTGAATCCATGCCAACTATATTTCAGCCGAACGAGATCACTAAAGTCATCAGGGAGCTAAAACCAAAAAAGGCTCCAGGCGGTGACCTAATAACTACAAAAATGATAATGGAACTTCCGTACTGTGCTATTGAGGTCATCTGTAAACTCTTCAATGGAATCATAAGTCTCGGCTACTATCCAAGGAAATGGAAAAAATCAATTATTATAATGATACCGAAGCCCGGAAAAGATCACACAATTCCGTCATCATACAGACCAATAAGTTTATTATCATGCCTGTCCAAATTATTCGAAAAATGCCTTCTAACGCGCATAATACCATATATGGGAGCCCACAACATTATCCCAGCCAATCAATTTGGCTTCAGAGAAAAACACGGAACTATAGAGCAAGTAAACAGAATAACATCAGAAATTCGCACAGCCTTCGAACATAGGGAATATTGCAGCGCGATATTCCTCGACGTATCTCAAGCATTCGACCGCGTCTGGCTCAAAGGTCTCATGCATAAAATTAAAACACACTTGCCCGGGTACACTCATAAACTCCTTGAATCCTACCTCTACAATAGAGCCTTCGCAGTAAGATGTAACACAACAATTTCCGACAGCTACACTATCGAAGCTGGGGTCCCACAAGGTAGCGCACTTGGGCCAACTTTATTCGTCCTTTACACAGCAGATATTCCCACGAGTGATCGACTAACAACATCCACCTTCGCCGACGACACTGCGATCCTTAGCCGCTCCAGATGCGCAGTCCGTGCAACAACCCAACTCGCCAACCACCTCGTGGTAGTCGAGAAGTGGCTATCTGACTGGCGTATTAGAATAAACGAACAGAAGTGTAAGCACATAACGTTTACCTTTAACAGACAAACTTGCCCTCCGCTCTGTATGAATAGCACGCAGATCCCCCAAGTTAATGAAGCAACGTATCTCGGCATCCACCTCGACAGACGTCTTACATGGCGTAGACATATCGAATGCAAGAAACTGCACATAAAACTGAAAGCCAGCAGCCTCCACTGGATTATAAACTCACGATCGCCCTTGTGTCTGGACTACAAGGTCCTGCTCTACAACTCCACTCTTAAGCCAATCTGGACGTATGGCTCCCAGCTGTGGGGGAACGCGAGAAGAACCAACATAGACATCATACAGCGAGCCCAATCAAAGATCCTGCGAACTATCACTGGGGCACCAAGGTATATTCGTAACCAAAACATCCACAGGGACCTCGGCATTCTCGCAGTAAAAGATGAAATAGACAAGCAAAAAGCGTCCTACAATGAAAAACTCTCTGTCCACTAGAGCTGGGTTCGATTCGATTTTTTGACAATCGATATTTTTCACTTTTTTGCCTAAAAATCGATTTAATCGATTAATCGACAAAAATACAATATAAAATATTTAAATACATGTTATTAAAATGTTTTAAAATAAAAATGCAAAATTATTAAAAAGTAATTAACAAACTTATTTATATAGAAATCAATGCATGTATTTCAAATCGTAGTCCTTAAAATTATAAAAATTGTTTACTTCAATTATTACGACTAATAACAAAGGTTCTTAAAATTAAAAATAAATTCTTAAAATTAATGAGGATCAATTCCGTTCACTTTTTTTTTGTGTAGTATGTATGTATATTAAGTCATCATCCACTTATTCTTGTTTAAAAATACCATCATATTTACATTTTTTGGCTTCAATGCAGCACGTCTGTTAATAACCAACCAGCCCTGCTGAAAATCCGTTCGCTCTCAGTAGAGCTGGCCGGAATGCACAAATATTTTTCAGCGCACGCTGACAGAAAAGGCTTTTCTTTAGAGTGGTTCTAAAATATTTTGAGAAATTTAATAAAAGGGTTAATTACGATTATCAGCAGATATTTACCTTCCAATATTCTATGGGGCACGAATTTTCCTCGGCATGTTCATTCGTAAAATATTGCCTCATTGAAATTATTGGATCTACATGTGCCGACTTCGATTTTAGCGCTATATTTTTCGATAAATACGAAAACTTAGATGATGTCGATGGTTTTGGTGGCTCTGTCAATAAGGAGGATTCGGAGGATTGTATCGCAGTTAATTCATTCTCGAGCATACGCGCAGCTTGATCCGCCAAGTTCTTTGACCCAAATGCCTCCTTCTTAAATCTTGGGTCCAACAAAGTTGCCATCTTTGTGGCCGTTCTGTTTTGGTATGGAATCAGTCGTTTGGTAATTTCATTTAATAAAAATTCTGTCACTTGGACGCCTGTCGCAGTTTTTAATTTGACATTTATGTCGGTCATTGTATGGAATAAATGAAGTGTTACTGTGATAACTATTGATATTGTTACTTTTGTATCAAATGACGTTTGCCTTGTGGCCTCTTCAAATGGCTGAAATATCTGGGCCAAATCAATTTGTTACGAGGCTGGCAAGGAATGCACAGCCGCGAGCTGGCTGCCCAATTTGAATTTAAATAAGTTTCAGTTATGGAAAGGGTTTTTATTTGAATTTAGAACGAAGTTAGTCAATACTGATATTGTAGTTTAAAAACACTGGTTTTGCGCGAGAGAGACAACTATAGGTTTAAGCGTCATTGCGAAATTGAAGTGCGGCAAACCACAAGTGTAAGAAAAAAATGTGAAAAACCCTTTATAAGCTAATCTAACCAAATGAATAAAGATTTCAGCCTATTGTACCCGATATCCAGAGGCTTGTTATACGTGGGAGGCACAGGGACCCGTGGGCGTCCCAACATTCTGAAATACTTTGCCATCCGGAAATCTGTGCCAGGAGTGCACAGCTTCTGGAAAGCACTCCCTACCAAGAGTGTGAAGGAGTGAGGAGGAGTACAAAGGATTGTGACAATTAGGACGGTTCCAGCCAGTAAGATCACACAAGGGTTGTGAATTGCTGGCCAGTGAAGAGTGACGTCATGGATGACGTAACAGATCGCGAAGTCGGCGATCAGCGCGCCCAAGCGTCGGGCAATGAGGATGGTTCTGCTGGAAGCCCAGAGTATAGCTTCACAGGAGAAGGATTCGCAGGCTTCTACGATGGAAGCTTGTCTGCACAGACTGTAAGAAACTCCGTTCGGTTCGTGCCCCCTCAAAGTACGAGCACGCCGATCAGTACGAACCAAGCAAGTCACGGCATGTCACAGCCAGATGGGGCTTATCAGATGTTTGCGCATCAAGCGAACACTGGAAGTACCCAATGGAGAACAGCTCCCTATATGAATCAGGGAGTCTCTCTTAGACCAACTATTCCCAATGTTCAAGGGAACAACGGTGCTGCAGGACCGCAGCCAAGAGAGGAAATTAGGCCGATTTCACCATGGAATGCGGCCGAACATATGGTAAATAATGGAGCACGGTTCGTACCACCAACGGGCGCGCCAGGATTCATGCCAAGTGGTGCAGAGCAACCAGTACCGCCATGGAATGCCGCTGGATTTATAAACAACTCAGCTATGTATGGAGGCCAAGGTGGTTCAGCGGGACTTGCCCCGCCAGCCGGTGGGTTGGGTTTCAGGCCACATTTCAGCCCCAATACGGCAGGCTTTTCCCAACCGTACAGCGCAGGATTTAATGTTGGCGGATCTGGTGGATATATGCCACAGTTTGCCGGTCCACAGTTTCCGCAAGCAGGAAACAATGCAGTCATGTTGACGCCGACGCAGATAGCAGCGCGTCAAGTCATATCGAGAGAATTACCCATTTTCTCCGGTAAGCCCGAGGAGTGGCTGTTATTTATAAGCAACTATGAGCAGTCAACGGATAGATGTGGATTTAGCAACGAAGAGAATCTCATCAGGCTTCAGAAGTGCCTTAGAGGATCAGCTCTAGATGCTGTACGAGGCAAGCTCATGGTTCCAGCTATGGTGCCGTATGCGATCGGCACGTTGAGAATGCTGTATGGGCGTTCAGAAATAGTGCACGCTAGCCTTCAACGTAAATTAAGGGACGAGCCGGCAATCAAACCGAATAATTTGGATTCGGTAATACGTTTGGCACTTGCGGTGCAGAATTATTGTGCCACCATGTTGTCGGTAGGGCTACAGGAATATCTAAACGATTCCGCTCTGTTGAGTGAACTGGTAGCTAAGCTGTCGAGCGATTTGAAGCTAGATTGGGGCAGACATCGTTTGGCAGCAGGTGGCGGAAATTTGGCCACCTTTGATGATTGGCTATTTGGCGTAGCAATGTGTGCTACGATGGTGACGCCCTACGATTATCAGTCAAGTGAGAGAGATAAAGGCGGCAGACACGTGAAAGAACACCTATTAAAATAAATAAATAAATGTTGGGGGGGAGATCTCCCTGCAGAGACTTAAGGCACTGCGACCGAGCGATCTTTTGTGCCTATGTTTCTCCCTAATGAGACAAGAGTTGCTCAGCCTCCCTTATGAAGGCAAGCAGGTCTCTGGTCGAGGCTTGCCTGATCTGCGAAGCTGTCAAGAGCTCGCTATGCAGGTGCCTCCTTCTGGACCAAATAATGGCTGGACATTCACAAAGAATGTGTTTAGTCGTCTCGTCGTCTTCTTTGCAGAGCCTGCACTCCGTATCCGAAGACAGACGCATCTTGTGAAGATGGTAGTTTAAGACATGGTGGCCGGTGAGGTAGGCCACCAATAGTCTTAGGTCCATCCTGGAACATCCATTAGTGTTCCTGCCTAAAAGTGGATGTATCAGCTCCTTAGCTTGACGACATCCTGAGCTGGATATCCAATGCCTGGACTTAGCTCCTTTAGCCCATCTTCCAACCATATCGTTGGCTGCGGCCCACCCTAAGCCACAGAAAGGCTCCGGACCGTGTAAAGGAGTCGCTGAGCCGGCTCTTGCCAGCTCATCAGCGTTTTCGTTGCCGGGAATTCCGGCATGACCGGGAACCCAACACAAAGTTACCCTGTTCCCAGTGGAGAGTTGCTGGAGGCTGGTCCAGCAGTCTGCGACGAGTTTGGAGCTTATCCTCCAAGAGGATAGCGCTTTGATCGCCGCTTGGCTATCCGAATAGATATTTATTGTGGCTCCTCTCATTCTTTTGGCAAGGATGAGTTTGGAGCAGGCCTCAATGGCATGAATCTCTGATTGAAAAACACTGGGCCATTTACCTAGTGGAATCGAGACTCTGGTGTTAGGTCCAAAGATCCCCGCACCCGCCCCTTGCTCAGTTTTGGACCCATCAGTAAACCACTGAAGGCTTCCGGGGTCACAGCAAGGGTTGCCATTATCCCATGCCCTACGGTCTGGGATGAGAGTCCTAAATTTCGCCCCGAAGTAGAGTTTCGTGGTCATGAGATCTGTTTGGCTGCAGATCTCTAAGCCAGAAACATTTTTCAAAATCCTAACATGACCATCATCCTCTGTCAGTAACCCAGATGTGAGCTTGATTCTAAGAAGGCTTCTAGCGGCACCTTCTTGTATGTGTATGTGTAGCGGAGTTAGTCCAATGATTTTCTCCATCGCCACAGTTGGGCATGTGCGTAGAGCTCCCGATAGAGATGCACACACTAGCCGCTGCAACTTGCTACATTTCTGAATGGCCGAGACCTGCTGAACCTTGGGCCACCACACAAGAGCAGCATAGGTCAAAACAGGCCTGACCATCATGCAGTAAAGCCACATGATGGATTTGGAGTCAAGGCCCCACGTCTTACCATATAGTCTACGACATGCCCATAAAGCATTAGTAGCCTTGGTAATAGTCTTGTTGAGGTGCGAGTTCCAGTTAAGTCGCTTATCTAGAACAACTCCTAGATATTTGACCTCGCTGGAGAGCTCTACGGGGGTCCCCCCAATGACAAGGTGGCCAATGTCATTGGTGTACCGTTTGGTAAACGGTACGACAACCGCCTTGTGCGGATTGATGTTGAGACCCACGTTTGTGCACCAGTCGAGGACCAAATTGAGTGCCCTTTGCATCAATTCGGAGACAGTGTTGCCGAACTTCCCTGTGACTACAATGGCCAGGTCGTCGGCATACCCAATGGCATCGATTCCCTGGTTGTGTAGTATTTCTAGAAGTTCGTCCACCACAAGTGACCATAGTAGGGGAGACAGCACTCCGCCTTGTGGACACCCTCTAGCCGCGTTTATGCGGACCGTTGTCGCATCTAGCGTGGAAAATATTTCCCGTTGCCGTAGCATGGCTTCTATCCAGGCTACGGTTGCCGCATCAATATTCCTACGAGATAGAGCTCCGGAGATTGACTGATAGCCAGTGTTGTCAAAAGCACCTTCAACGTCCAGGAAGGAGCACAGAGCAACTTCTTTGGATTTGAAGGATTTCTCGATCTTGCTGACTAAGTGGTGAAGAGCGACCTCTGTCGATCCGCCTTTGATGTAGGCGAATTGGGTTTTGTGTAGCGGCTTGGTGGTCTGGAGAGTGCACCTTACGTGCAAGTCCACAAGCCGCTCCGCAGTCTTGAGAAAGAAAGACGAAAGGCTTATCGGTCTGTATGACTTGGGTTGGTCAAGGGCCCGGTTGCCTTGTTTAGGAATAAAAACCACGTTGACTCTCCTCCAAGATTGTGGTATATATCCCCATGCAAAGCTGGCCCTAAGCAGACCGACAAGTGGGGAGATAATTATCTCAATGCTATGTTGTAGCAAGGCTGGAAAGATCTGATCACCCCCGGGGCTTTGAAGGGGCTAAAGGATTTAACTGCCCACCTGACCTTGTCAGGATCGAAGATAATACCGGACAGACTGTTGTCGCGCCTATTCGGTGGAGAGGATAACCCATTTGGTTCGCCATGCGTGTATAACTGAGACCCTGGGAAATGCACCTGAAGCAAAAGCTCTAGCGTTTCCTTGCGGTCCTGGGTGAAAGAACCATCCGTTCTCTTTAGAAGCCCCACCCCATTAGTTGAGCCCTTAGCAAAGACCTTTTGCAGTCTAGCTGCTTCCGGTAGTGCCTGCACACTTTCGCAGTAGTTGCGCCAGTTTTCCCGCTTGGCTCTTCTAATATTTTTGTTATACTCCGTGAGAGCACTCCTGTAAGTGTCCCAGGAGTTCCGATTCGCTTTGGCTCTATTGAAGAGCCTGCGAACTTCCTGTCTCTGATTCGCAAGCCTATCACTCCACCAGGGGACCTCGCGGTTTGACCGGTGACGGGTTAGGACTGTGCTGTCCTGGAAGGAAGTGATTAGCACATCATGAAGCTGGTCAGCAGCCATCTCTATGTCACTCACAGACGCAAAGTTGGTGGTGAGTTGGTCAGCTTTCATAGCCACAGAGGCTGTGAACATGTTCCAGTTGGTTTTCTTCCGATTGTATAGCGAAGTATTGAGTTCCGTTCGACCAGGTAAATCAAACCGGATGTGCTGGTGGTCTGATAGCGTGGCTTCGTCGGTAACCCTCCAGTTCGTTATGCAATCGGATAGAAAATTACTAGCCAAGGTGAGGTCTAGGACCTCCTCTCGGATAGCGTTTATAAAAGTGGGTTTGCACCCTCTATTGACTATATCTAATTGACTACACAATATATATTCAAGAAGGCACTCACCCCTTTTGTTGACATCACTGCTACCCCATATGGTGTGATGCGCGTTAGCGTCGCAGCCGATAACCAAGTGTTTCCCGGCTGTACGGCAGAAGCTGACGAGCTGCTGGACCTCCATCGGCGGAGCTTCGTCGGTGTCTCCGGGAAAGTATGCGGCCGCCACCACTACTTCTCGGACGCCTTCCGCTGTAGCCACCTCTATGGCTGTTGCAACCAGATCCCTGCGGATAAAGTTAGTTAGTGGGAAGTGCTTTACGTTTCCATCCAGAAGGATAGCTGCGCGTGGAGCACCTCCACTGCGGTCATATAACAACTTACTTGAACCGCAGTTAAGTCCTCGAATTTGGCCACCGATCAACCATGGCTCTTGGACTAGGGCCAGGTCGATCCTCTTCTCGGCGAAAGTCCTGCACAGGGTGGCCGACGCCCCTTTGGCGTGGTGCAGGTTCGCCTGGAGAACCCTCGTGGTTCTCACTGCTCGTCCTTCGAGCTTTGGACGAGGCTGCCGCATTTGCCTCGTCGAGAGTTATTCCCTCTCAATCCCTTCGGCGGTCTTGATGCCGCGACCGGCATCGGGATCTTGGCCGCCGGTGCCATTGCCTTGGGTGGCTGGACCTTGCCATCGCCCTTAGCGGTAGCGCTACGCTTTGTAGCACCGCTTGGGGCTCCCTTGGCTGGTGGCTGGCCAGGGGTGGCCTTCCTAGCAAGCCCAGCAGCGGCGCTAGTTGAAGGGCCATCCTCAGGGAGAGGTTCCGCACGTTGGGCGGGGACGGCCTTCTTAGCGAGCCCAGCAGCGGCGCTAGTGGAAGGGCCATCGTCGGGGAGAGGATCTCCACGTTGTGCGACGCTGCTTCCTTCTTCAGACCCAGAGGTCTTCAGAATGAGCCTGGTCCTGCCAAAGCAGTACCAGACTCTGCCGCCGCACTTAGCAAGCGCCCGCAGCGACGCCTGGTCCACCATCATGGCGAGGTGCAGCATCTCACCTTGTGTGTTCCGCTGCACAACCCTCCATTGGGTGGTATCGAGGCCATTCTGCCTACCAACATAGGCAAGAACTTCCTCGTTGGACAACTCTAAGCTGTTGGCGAAGTAGCCTCGCACAAGGCTGGCCCGGGGGAACTGGCCCTCCTCCAACAGCTCCACGTCAAGCTTACTGTTAGCCTTGATAAGGCTAAAGTTGCGCCTGACCCACTCGGCTGCATTGTTGTCATGGCAGACGAGCAACAGCCAACCAGCTCTCGGAACACATCCCTCGAACTGTGGCATCAAACCAGCAGTCTCCGAGGAGAGAGTGGTTTTTAGGATCGCCGCCTTGAGCGTAGCCATATGCTCCGCAGTTAGGGTCGGTGATCCGCCAGTCGAAGCGAAGCCGAGCTTGACACCACTGGCCATCCGACTGTAAGACGGCGCGGTCGGCTCTGAATGAACAATTTTCGGCTTCTTTGACAAGCCAGACTCCGGGGTCGTGTCAAAAGATCTCTCCCGCTTGGCCTTGGCCGCGACGGCCTTGGCCGCGACGGGAGGAGGAGCTTTTGCCGCCTGGAGAGCCTCTGCTCTCGGGAGCCCTTTTGCGATGGCTGCCTTAAACAGCTTCTTTTCGCGGCTTGTCAATTTTACAAAGGCGACCTCGGAAACCAGTCTCATCCGCTGGAGCCAAGTGCCCGCATCCTCCAGATCCAACCCCACGGAGGTTGAGAAGGATGCGTCGTCGGACGATGGCGGAGTGACTTCCTTGGAGATTGAGGCCGATACCTCAGGTTCCCCTAGGGTCACCACGTCCTCCGTCGACGAGAAAGAGGCAGAAGCCACCCGTCCTGAGACGGATGGTGGCGCTTCCGGATCCCCAATCGTGGCGGGACCGACATCCGCGCATATGGGGGTGGGCGCCGGCAGCACATCAGCTGCAGTGCCCTGAGTGGCCGTGACCGTGGAGGTTGAGGCCTGGGGTGATGCGGTCAGAGTCACATCAAGCTCATTTTGTATATTTGTGTCGTCCATAAGATTCCCACGAGTGAACGGGAAGGGAGGTCACCCGCGGCATAGCCCGTCTACCGCGGGAAGTCCACTATTGAAACTGGAGGTGGACAGGTATCCAGAGTCCGCATACTAGCGACCGAGCGCCCCCTCGGCCATGCATCCCTCGGCATATGCTGTTTCACCTTGGATTGGGGAATTTTATAAAGAGTTATCTTCTCTTAGCCCGACTACCATTGGTCAGCACCCTTGGTCGAGACATGACCAACACAAGGGTCTGCTTCCAGCCGCCCTCGCGTGGAGAGTATAGTCGCACTTCCGGCAGTGTGTGCAGATACGGCGCGTACTACCAGAGTAGTTACACGTGATTCCCCTTGCACACCTGTCGGCTGACGGCTGAACACCTATTAGTCCACAGTAAAGTGGAAGGCGATGACAAGGAGAATGTACAAGAATCATCGTGCCCAGGATGTGACGGTGTCCATGAACTTATGAAATGTAAAGGGTTCTTGGGAATGTCAACCAAGTCTAGACTGGAATTAATAAAGGCAAAACGACTGTGCTTCTGCTGCTTTGGAAAGCATATTGCCCGGAACTGCAGATTGAAGAAAATTGCAATGTCGATGGATGCAAGTTGCAGCACAATAAGCTCTTGCACTTTGAGCCCCTTGTGATCGATGAGGAGATCGAACCAGAGAAGAAAGTTAGCGATATAATAACTGAATCAACTGTTTTCTTCCATGACAAATCGACAAAAAAGGCATTGTTTCGATATGTACCAGTAAATTTGCATAACAAATCAAGATCCGTAGATGTTTTCGCCCTTATCGACGAGGGATCATCCTGCACGCTAATGGAGCGCAAGTTAGCTGATGAACTCGGCTTAGAAGGGCCTGAAGAGCAGCTCTGCTTGAAGTGGACCAGTGATGTGACGCAGACTGAAGCTAAATCGAAGCTCGTCTGTCCCAGCGTTTCCGCTGCTGGTCGTCCAGATGTGAAATATGTGCTAAAAGGAGTGCGCACTGTGGGCAAACTGGATCTGCCAGAACAAAGTATCGATGATCAAATGCTTAATGATCACCGACATCTAAGATCTGCTCCTGTCTCGCCGTACTCAAATGCTACGGCTCAAATGATCATTGGATTGGACCATATCAAGATCTGTGTACCACTGGAAGTACGTAAAGCTGACAATGACGATCTTATCGCTGTCCGATGCCAATTGGGATGGTCTGTTTACGGCCGTTATGGATCAGACGAATCCACGCCGCCACGCGTGCTGCATGTTTGCGAGTGCACATGCGGTACGCGAGCACTTGACGAAGCAGTGAAGGCTCATTTTTCGTTAGAGTCAATTGGTGTGAACATTCCTGCAAAACCACTGCGATCGAAGGAAAATAAACGGTCGCTGGAGATTATGAACGAAACCACGAGGTACATTTCCAAGGATAGTCGCTGGGAAACTGGATTGTTATGGAGATTCGAGAATGTCGAACTGCCAGATTCATATTCCATGGCTCTTAGACGCCTCAAGTGTCTCGAATCCAAAATGATGAAGGATCCGGAGCTGAAGAACTTTTTGACTAATACCATGCAGAGCTACGAGGAGAAGGGTTACATTCGAAAACTGAGAAAAAGTGAGTTGGCTAATAATCCACGTTCTTGGTATCTTCCAGTCTTTATAGTGGAAAATCCGAACAAGAGAAAGAAATGTTTGGTCTGGGACGCTGCAGCACAAGTTGACGGCGTGTCTCTGAATGATACGCTTCTAAAAGGACCAGATTTGTTGGTGTCATTGCTGGGAGTGATACTACGATTCAGAGAGCGACCTGTAGCTGTAACTGGTGATATACGTGAGATGTTTCACCAGATAAAAGTTTGCGCCTCCGACCAATCTTCACAGAAGTTCCTATGGCGAAATGGAGAACTTGAGCGTCCGCCGGATACATATGTGATGCAAGTAATGACTTTTGGTGCTTCTTGTTCGCCGTCCCTTGCGAACTTCATACTGAGGCGTAATGCGGAGCGATTCGGCGCGGACCAACCAAACGCGGTAAAGGCAATCTCCCAAAATACATTTGTAGACGATTGGCTGGAGTCGGTTGACACGGAGGATCAGATGATTCAACTGGCTGAAAGTGTAAAAGAAATCCAAGCCAAGGGTGGATTTGAAATGAGGAACTGGCTATCGAACTCGAACAGCGTCCTCCAATCCCTGAATAACTCACGGGAGGCACCACCGAAATATCTTGGCGTAGAGAGAAAGTTCTGGGCATGTGGTGGATGCCAGAATCAGACATGCTTACTTTTGTCATCAGACCCGATTTGCTGCAGAGGTCGGCGACACCGACAAAGCGCCGAGTGTTGAGTATTGTAATGTCAATATTTGATCCACTCGGGATACTTGGATTTTATAACATCCGCGCTAAAATCATCCTACAAAATATATGGAGGTCTGGTGTGAGCTGGGATGACGCCATTAAGGAACCGGACAAGAACGACTGGGAAGCTTGGCAGGCCCTTCTGCCCAATTAAGTGATCTACGTATTCCACGCTTTATGTTCTGTTCAAGTGCTGCCAAAAGTGCGCAGTTGCATGTATTTGTCGACGCCAGCCTGGATGCCTATGCTGCGGTAGCATATTTGCGTGTCGAATCTGACAGCGGAATCAGATGCTCGCTGGTGGCATCAAAGAGCAGGGTGGCCCCATTGAAACCAATATCAGTGCCTCGTATGGAATTGATGGCAGCTGTATTGGGTCTGCGTTTGGCGAAATTTTTGGAGTCTGAGCTGACGATTAAAATTAACAAACGCATGCTTTGGACTGATGCTCGAGATGTTTTGTTCTGGATAAGGTCTGATGCCCGCAAGTACCCTCAATTCGTGGCATTACGTGTCGGCGAAATTCTTGAAGGATCTGAGATTGAGGAGTGGCGCTGGGTGCCTTCGGAACAAAATGTAGCGGATGAAGGAACCAAATGGACGAAGAACTGTAAAATAAACAGCTCGATAAGATGGTTTACTGGTCCAGAATTTATGTGGCAAGACGAGTCACAGTGGCCATCACAAACTGGAACGACTATGAGTAGCAAGTGTGAGCTGCTGTACCATGATGAAGAAAAGCGGGAGTACACGTTGGAATGTACGATGCCGGACCCGCTGCGATTCAGTAGACTTGAGCGTCTACGTGCTGCCCAAAGGCGAGTGCTGGAGTTCTTACGTGGTATTTACAAGAAATCTCGTGGGCCTGAACTGGAACGAATATTGAAACTGGAACGTAATATTGAAATGGATACGATATTTGTACGCGTATGCCAAGAGGATTTGCTGATGAAATAAGCTGTCTAAAGAAAGGAGACAGCATAATGAACCGGAAGAGCCCTGTTTTTAAACTCTCGCCATATCTGGACGTGGCCGGAGTGATGCGAATGAAGGGTCGAATCGAGGCTGTAGAGGGCGTGGAGGAGGACGTGAAGCATCCGATCATCCTTCCGAGACGACACCGAGTGACGTATCTTATAGTAGAGTACTGCCACCGCAAATATCATCACTTGCATGGAGAGATCGTTGTCAACGAGATACGTCAACGCTATCGGATACTAGGCCTAAGAGCACTTGTGAAAGATATTGTAAAAAACTGTCCGGCTTGTTGCATTAGACGTGCTCAGCCGCTGCCGCCAATGATGGGAAATTTACCGAAGGAGCGTCTTTCACCATTCACTCAGCCATTTACATATACTGGAGTGGATTATTTTGGCCCAATGGAAATCGCCGTAGGAAGACGACGAGAGAAAAGATGGGGAGTATTATTCACCTGTCTAACATGTCGTGCTGTGCATTTGGAGATCGTCCCATCTCTATCTACAGATTCATTCCTGATAGCTCTGAAACTGTTTACCGCTCGCCGAGGCGTTCCTGTTAAGATGCTGTCTGACAACGGAACTAATTTTCGCGGTGCTAGCAGAGTGCTGGCGGAAGAGATTGAACGTATATCAACTTCGAAGGTGGAATGCAAATATCCAGAAATGTCGTTCGCCTTCATTCCTCCCGGATCACCTCACATGGGAGGCGCATGGGAACGAATGGTGCGTTCAACCAAGTCAATATTGACAGAAATTTTGGCGAAGACTGGTCTGCGAGAAGAAGTATTACGAGCGGCTCTGGCTGATGCCGAATGTATTTTAAACTCAAGGCCTTTGACGTACATTCCGTTGGAATCCGAGAATTCTGAAGCTCTGACGCCGAACCACTTCTTGGTTGGTACTTCTAGTGGACTACGCGAGCATGGCACAATGGCAAGGAATGGGCCTGGATTAGCAAAAAATTTCCGGATCGCTGGCCAATTAGCGGATCGATTCTGGAAAAGATGGATTCGTGAGTATCTACCCACGCTCACGAGACGCACGAAATGGTTCCAGCCGAACCCATTACCAATTGCTGTGGACGACATTGTTATTGTCGTGGATGAGACTAGCAAGCGGAACTCCTGGCCGAAAGGAATCGTCGTGGATGTTCACTGTGGAAAGGATGGGCAAGTACGGAGCGCTGTAGTACGTACAACCGGAGGATTCGTAGCCCGTCCCGTGGTTAAGTTAGCCAAATTGGACATCGTCAGGAATGGTAATACTTAGCGTAGCCACGCAGAAGAATTACGAGGTGGGGAATGTTACGAGGCTGGCAAGGAATGCACAGCCGCGAGCTGGCTGCCCAATTTGAATTTAAATAAGTTTCAGTTATGGAAAGGGTTTTTATTTGAATTTAGAACGAAGTTAGTCAATACTGATATTGTAGTTTAAAAACACTGGTTTTGCGCGAGAGAGACAACTATAGGTTTAAGCGTCATTGCGAAATTGAAGTGCGGCAAACCACAAGTGTAAGAAAAAAATGTGAAAAACCCTTTATAAGCTAATCTAACCAAATGAATAAAGATTTCAGCCTATTGTACCCGATATCCAGAGGCTTGTTATACGTGGGAGGCACAGGGACCCGTGGGCGTCCCAACACAATTAAAATTTCCACTTCCTCTGCCGTAAGAGGGGTTGGAGCTTTTACTATCTCAAGCAAAGTTTTTGATACAGCATCTTTGATTTGTAATAATCTTGTAATCATATTATAGCAGCTGTTCCACCTCGTCGGCACCTCTTGCACGAGCGAGAATGGTGTTTCGCTGTTTTGGGCTTGCTTTAATTTCGCTTATGCGATGTTGCTACTTTTAAAAAAAGTTAAAATTTTTTTACACTTTGTTAGTAAGTCATTTAAGATTGGCATAGACAAAGCGCTTTGAACAACTAAGTTAATCGTATGAGCATAGCACGGTAAGTGCCGTTTTTTTCAAAAGCTCGCATGCCTTGATCATAGAAGCCGCATTGTCTGTCACAATTGCACTTACTTTATCTGTAACTTGCCACTCTTCAAAAACTGCTCTTAAAGACTTTTCGATATTTTCGCTTTTGTGATCTAAATCGCTTAAAAGTTTCTCGGTGGATAGCACAACAGACCGAAGAGTTTCATTGTAGTTTCATTGACGTCACCGCCAAAAAATAGTCGTTAGCGCGGGAGGACCACTCATCAGTAGTGATTGCGCAATATTTCACATCATTTAAAATTGATTTTAAATGCATTTTCATATTGTGGTATTCATTAGTTAGTAAGCCACTGCCCAATGTCTTGCGGCTTGGCAGAATATAGTTTGGATCAAGAATGTAAATTAATTGTCTAAAGACAATACTAAAGGGTTGCATATCGGATGCGATCATTTTAATAAGTCCTTTATCCAATTCGTTTTTCCGTTCAGTTGCATTTTTTTTTTTAATTTACGTGGGTCCCATCGAAAAACTGTTTAATGCTTTCCGAATTTGTATCTGCCAATGCCGCGGAATGCGACCTTTTTAAATGATTTGTTAAATTTGTCGTGTTTCCGCACGTCTTGAAAACATTTTTGCAAATATTGCATTTGGCGGAGTTGCTACTGACTCCAGAAAAATGATTCCTTACCTCCGAACGGCCTTTTGGATTGGATTCCCTCGTTGTTCTCATCATTTTTTTCAGCCTGCTGTAGTCTCTTCCTCGAACCTAAAAAGAAGAAAGCAATAAGTTTAGAAACATACATAATTATTTAATACAAAACTAAATACAGTTCTGCTGCAATGAGTGCGCAACATTTATTTTTGGTGCTGTTATATTAATTATTGCACAGATAAAAGTAAAAACATTAATCCAAGTAACACTGTATGTACATATATGTATAAAGCGGCATTTTTACACACTAAGACTGCAAAAAAATTTAATGCACGAGATGCAGTAGTGTGCAGAGTGAACTAAATTAAAATAATAACTTAAAATAGTGAAATGCAATAAGCACTAAAAGTAATTTCTCGCTACACGAGAAATAACCACATGGTACACACATACATACATAGTTAATAACATACCTGAATTTCCTGACTTCAAACTTGCATCCATCATCCTCCTTATTGCAGGCCACCAATTCGCAATCTGTATGAATAAAATGTAAAATTTAAACAATGAATTTAACACAATTCAATTTCACATACCTTTTACGTGTGTCGCACTTAATAAAAGAAGAAGAAAAACTCACGCAATATTGCACATAAAAAAATCGATTCTAAAAAACAAAGAATAGAATATTTCTTTAAAAAAAAACATCGATTAAATCGAATCGAAATCGAATCGAAACCCAGCTCTACTGTCCACCCAAATCCTCTAGCAAGGGTCTTGACTCGGGACTCCAGCCGAACCCGCCTGCAACCCAGCCATAACTTGTCAGGGCCACTGTCTCAGTCTACATTACTCCTAGTTAGGTTATAGTATAAGATTTGATACACTTATTGTTAGTCTCGTAAATGAGAAGATTCAATAAATAAAAGCAAAGCATAAAAAAAAAACAACAATGGAGCTAAGTAATGTGAAGCTATTCGAATTGTGGATCAGCGTGTTTACTACCAGTGAATTTGAATCAGCGATCCAAAAGGAGTTGGCTGTACCAATCTCACCTGAAGACACCAAGAAAATCCAAAATTTATCCAATTTCTTAAAAAGAAAATGGTTGGAGTCATCAAGGACAAGGATTCGATTTGCAGAGAGGAATTCTACATGGCTAAGTGGAATAACAACGTTTGCAGAGAGGACAAATTTGGAACCCGAACCCAGCACATCCCAAGGACTAAAAAGAGGACGCCCAACCAAATCATTAGAGGAATGTTGCGAATTGGCAAGGAGGAGGAAATTGCAAGAGGCCACGCAACATATCCAGACGCGCTACATGTCCCAGGCGCTGTCAACGAAATATGAAAAGGATCAGGACAAAACAAGGGCTCAACTAACAAGAGTCATAAAGACTGCAAGCCCGGAGGAACTGCAGAGGATTAAAGAAAACATTTCTGGACCTGCGAAGCTACTTCCTACCAACTACACCCCTGAGGAGGCATTGGTGTTATTTATGGAATTGGGACTTTCGAAGGAAAAGTATATTTCTTTACGAGAATCTCTAATAAGACATAGAGTCGAAGTTCTTCCGTACTATGATACCATCACAGAGGAAAAAAAGAATGCTGGAACACCTGAAATAGAAATTACAAAAGATGGAGCGAAAGTCACGGATTTTGAAGAGCCTGTCAGAAGACGAAGAGGAGCTGCTACCAGAAAGTCTCTCTTGATAAGCAAATGGGGCTGTGACGAATCATCGGGACAGAGCGAGTATAAGCAGAGGATAGAGCTGGAGGACACAACTATTTCGGACGGAAATACGTTCATGGCTTCCGTTGTCCCTCTTCGACTCAGAAGTGACGGTTCTGACTACTGGAAAAATCCTCGGCCTTCTTCGGTGCATTACTGCTGCCCCATCTTTTTCAAGTATGCAAAAGAAACCCGGACATTGATTAAGGATAATGTGACTGACATCGAAGGCCAAATCTCTGAAATAAACACCACGGAATATAGGACTAGGAATGGAAGGAGCATTAAGGTACAATATGAATTTGCCCTTACAATGGTTGATGGAAAAGTGCTCAATGTACTGACGGACACTAAGTCAACATGGAAGTGTGCCATCTGCCATAAAAACAAAAAGGATTTCAAAACCATGGACGACTCGAACAAGGATGAGCATACCTTGCAGCACGGTATTTCTCCCTTGCATTGCAGGATAAGGACTTTGGAGTTCATTTTGAAACTGGCGTACCAACTTCCACGAAATGATGAACATTTCGATGAGGGCATCACATCAAAGGAAAAAGAAGCGATCAGGAAGAAAAGGATACAGGATCAATTTAAAGCGAAGCTAGGACTGAAGGTAGACTGCCCAAAACTAGGTTACGGGAATACCAACGATGGAAATACATCCAGAAAATTTTTTCACCATCACGTGGAAGCTGCTGAAATTACTGGAGTAAGCCCCGACCTTATAAAAAGATTGCGTGTGATCTTGAACGCAGTAAATTGCAGGGAAAGCGTGAATTCTGAAAGATTTGGGAAATATGCTGAGGAGACATCACACCTGCTGCAGTCTATTTATCCCAACAAGGAGATGAAAGGATCTAATCGAGTATCAAAGCCCATTGGTGAATTATCTGAGGAAGCCCAAGAAGCCAAAAACAAGGAATACAAGAAATTCAGGTACTCCAACACCATGAAAATTTAAAGGACGAGACAAAATGCGGATCTATTTCGAATGTTGGCGGCATCTTCTGATCCTTTTCTGGCTTCGTTAAGAAACACTAGATATATAACACCATGAAAAGTTAAAGGACGAGACAAAATGCGGATCTATTTCGAATGTTGGCGGCATCTTCTGATCCTTTTCTGGCTTCGTTAAGAAACACTAGATATATAAATGAATATGTAAATGATAGTTATGGTCCAGATTGTTATGTTCTTATAAATATTGTAGAATAAGATGAATTATTTGTAAAAAAAAATGTAAAAGTGTATGAAAAAATTTACAAAATTAAAAAAATAAAAAAAAAATTTTTTGTTTCTTAAAATAAATATATTTTTGTTTTTAAAACATTAAATATTCGCCATATTATCATTTTCAAAGGAAACAAACTAAAAGTATTGTTCAAAATTGGAAGGGAGCAATCCCCTCTGACTGTCGCCAGAGGTCACACCTCAGATTTGGCGGAAGCAGGTCATGTCAGTTGCAATGCTACTGCCACAAAGACGCAATGGAAGCTAAGCCGCTTAGGTGCCATAGTCCGTTCAGACTCGGACCTGGAGAGCGTGCAGCTCTCTAAAGAAGAGGAGGAAAGCCTTCTCCGCTAGCCGAAACCAGGAACCAGCTCCCGGCGCAGGGACGGGCCGAAGCGTTCGAGCGAGTTGATGAATGCTAAGGCGCAGTACAAGGCTGTCCTTCGAATCCAGAGCCGGCTCCAGACAAATCCGCCCTATCAACACAGGAGAAGGTAAAGCTTACCTGGGCCGAGCAAAGGGTCGCAGAGGGCAGGCTGCACTTCGCCAACCTCCCCAACATGACATCAACGGGCGGATTCGCAAATAAGGTGGAGGAGTCGCTTGCCAACAAGAGGGAACGCTCAACCGAGAGCGCCAATAAGGAGCACATTTGAGCACTTCAAGTATACTCGCTTAAAAATCGTTGGCGGTGTTACTTACACCGCATAGTATGCGGTTGCGTTGTTTTGCCACCGCAATGTCTGTGAGAATGACACAGACAATACACAAAAATATGCAGTGGAAAAAGACACAATCAAAAATGTACTCTGTCTCTTTCACGAGCTGATTTTATACCCTTGCAGGGTATTTTAATTATTAGTAATTCCACTGAAATATAAAATTCCTGGAATCGCCTTCCGCTCCAAATCCAGGAAATTCTTAGTAATCCCAATGCCTAGTTAACTTGCAACACAGTGAATCAACTCGGATGTCCATTTCCATAAAGAATACTGATTTATTTCTTTTTCTATTTCACATATTTAGCCCTGCACTTGGTCTTGAATACGTCCGATCAGTTTTATTATTTTCGGTAAAAAAAGGAGAAGGAAAGACGCTTCAGAAAACAGTGTGACCAAAAAAATATTGTTTTGCCATATATATCGATTATTTTTACACGATATTTCTATCTATACATATATGTTTTTAAACAATAATTTTAGTCAGAAGTATATATTATAGTATATATATTCTTGATCAACATCAACAGCCGAGTCGATCTAGCCATGTTTGTCTGTCCGTCCGTTTCTACGCAAACTAGTCCCTCAGTTTTGAAGCTATCTGAATGAAACTATGCAGATAAATGCTCTCACTACTATATATGTCGGAAAGCGCCGGATCGGACGACTATATCATATAGCTGCCATATGAACGATCAACGATTGTTGAAAAAAATAATTTTTAACTATGCCAATTTTCGATATATTTTCATATAATTTGAGACGTTGGCCATTTGACCATTTTGTATTATTCCAGAATTTCGGTGTTAATTTTATTAAAATCGGACCACTATTTCATATATGTATGTAGCTGCCATAGGAATATTTATATGAATTTATTTAGTTTGTTCGCAACATTTTTCGCTCGCAACATTTACCTTATGTCAGTACCCGAGAAAGCGGAAAGTCAGAACATTTTTCTTCTTCAACTACTTACTGCAAGGGTATTTAAACTTCGGCATGCCGAAATTACCTTCCTTTCTTGTTGTACATTCTTTTTCGACCAAGGCCAGTGTCACATACGTAGAAGAATGAAAATATGCAAGAAAATAACTGAAATTTACCTTTGCTTTTGCATGTTTCCTTTTGATCTCCTTTTTTAAACCCGGTGCATTTGTATTGGTATTGCCGTTGCGGATGTACCAGAATGTCGGACCACGCATTTATCGCCGAACAAATTGCGATTGGCTTTTACTCGTTGGAGCCCAAGAGAAAGGATAAGAGTTTCGTCAGGAATGTATTGAGTGTAGGGATCAGAGATCTGGAACGGGTATGATCGAATCATCTCGATCACCATAACAAAATTTTCGATCACTTCAACTTACTTCGCTCAGCCGAAATATGACCGTTCATGATGAATACCCGAAGCAAAAGCCGAAAGAATAATCAGGAACGAGTAAGCATCATGTGTGCATGTTCGTGTATCAGATCGGATCGTTTCGGAACGATCAAAACGCTCATTTTGATCTTCGCGAACGAGTAAAGAGAATGATAGGATGCCAGAAAAATATCAAAACATCGATATTTTTTTTTTGTCTTCGCGCGAGTCCCACGCCCACCGCCCGCCCAACCGACCGATTGGCGCAGCCGTTTGACGTACGGCACGATCGCGTTCTAGATAGACGCGTGAGAAGGAAAATATAGGAAAGAACGAGGAAAGTTAGGTTTAGGTTCATGCAACATTACGAGCTAATTCTAATAGCAATACAGTTTTAAGGCGAGGAAGGCTCTCAGGTCTCTCTATGAAGTTAAAAAGTCGGTTGTAATCGGCACATAAGACCATAAAAGGTTCATGTGCCTCAAACTCCCTCCTACAGCGATTTATTGCTAAGGGGATAAAGGTTCTAGATGTTAGTCGAGGAACGTGAAAGTTAAGCTGTCCTAGCAGGTAGGGGCTATCTACGTCACCATGAATTAGCTTGTGTAGAAAGACGACACCAAGCATAGTTCTACGGTTAGATAGGGAAGGTAAATTAATTAATAGAAGTCTACTAGAATAAGACGGTAATCTTAGATCGGCATCCCAGGGTAAGCCACGAAGGGCGAAAAGCAGAAAATTTTTTTGAACAGATTCAATGCGGGTAATATGAATTCCAAATTGAGGACTCCAAACGCAAGAACCATATTGCAAAATAGGACGAACTAATGAACTGAAAAGAGTCTTAGTTACGTAAGGGGAATCGAATTCTTTCGACCACCTTTTAATAAATCCAAGCATGCCTTTGGCCTTGTTAATCATGCAAGAAATATGTTCTGAAAATGAAAGCTTAGGATCTAGACGGACACCTAGATCGTCAACAAGAGTTATTCTTTCCAATGCACATTCATTAAGCGTTGTGTCACTCCCCAGACACGTGAAAATGTCATCAGTTTGCATTTTGAGCTGTTGAGATTTAATAAGTTAACACTACACCATGCCTGGAAGTTGTCAAGATCGGATTGTAAGTCTGACTGGCATGATCTGTCCTTATACTGCACGCACAGTTTGACATCGTCTGCGTACATAAGTACCCTAGAGTTGGATAGAACTAGAGGAAGGTCATTGATGAATGAGGTAAATAGCAGCGGGCCAAGATGGCTGCCTTGTGGGACGCCAGAAGTGACATTGAGGGAGTTGGAAAGAGAATTCTTGAACAGAACCTTTTGAGTCCGGTGACTCAAATAACTCTGAAGCCAATTAAGGAGATCGGTAGGAAACCCTATTAAATCGAGCTTCCTTATAAGAAGAAAATGATTAACCGAGTCAAAGGCTTTACTAAAGTCCATATAAATCACATCGGTCTGAGATTTACGTTGGAAGCCCCTAATCACAAATGAGGTAAGTTCCAAAAGATTTGTAGTGGTCGATCTTCGTCTCATAAATCCATGCTGACATGGTGATATTACAGATCTGCACAAGTGCTGCAGGTGAGGAGTAATTATATTTTCAAAGAGTTTTGGAATTGCCGACAACTTACAGATTCCTCCGTAGTTACCAGCATCCGACTTCCTACCTTTTTTATGGAGAGGAATAATAAATGATTCCTTCCAAATAAGGGGAAATTCTGATGTTTCCAAAGATATAGTAAATAGTTTGAGAAGGGTGTTACACAGAGCCTCGGCGCAATACCTGAGAACACAGCCCGGGTCCATTGGGACCCGGTGCATAAACTGGCTTTACACGATGAAGATCCAGTCGAAGAGAGCTTTCGTCTAAGATAGGACTGAAAATTAAGTTCGATTTGGGCATAGGGAAAGAATACGTCTGGTTTATCTGGTTTGAGGAAGAATAAGTAGTTTTAAAAAACTCAGCAAAGAGATCGGCGATTGCCTGATCCGATTTTGCTGATGAATTTTTAAATGAGAGCGATGAAGGGTATAGGTTTGGTTTACGCTTGGTGTTAAGAAAATTAAAAAACTGTTTCGGGTCCTGTGTGAACTGAACCCTACAACGATTCAAATAATTTTTATAAGACCGAGCGTTAAGCACGGTAAATTTCGACCGAGCACTGAGATAGTTAGAAAGGCCAGTTTTAGAACGAGTAAGTTTATATTTATTATAAAGCCTAGACTTAACATTTTTTAGACATGTCAGCTCCTTATTAAACCAAGGTGGTTTTCTAGAGACAGACGGATAGGTTAACTGAACACAGGATAAAAAGAACGAGTTCATGGCACTGTAAAAAATGTCCACGGCGGCTGCCATGTCAGTGCACATGTACAGATTTGACCAATCAAATTCAGATATAAGATTATTTAGCGCATGAAAGTTAGCTTTACGAAAACAGCGAACCTTATTGGCTAAACAATCAGATTCATTCTTTACAACCGTCCCCGTATCAATAGTCACTTCGAAAGTTGGATGGTAAGGATCTTCAGGTAGCGTCAATGGAGGAACTCTAACTAAGTCAACACCTAGAGGATCAGAGACGAAACAAAGATCCAATAAGCGGTATAAGGAATTCAGGACATGGTTAACTTGAGACAAGGATATGTCAAGCAGGCCATCAATAAAGTCATGCTGTGCCATAGTCTGAAGGACATTTAACACACCATCAGATGACCAACGAGCTCCAGGTATATTGAAGTCCCCTAGGGCTACGAGTTGGTCTCGATCTGAAAGCCTGTTGGAAACGGCCCGAATTGCCGCAAGGTGTTTCCAATAAATGGGCTCCTCAGCCGATGGTGGAACATAGGAGCAAGTTATGTAAATAAGACTACCTGGAAATGAAAGTTTAACACAAATAAATTCGATATTGGTGATATCGTCAAGGGCTCAAGTTCTGAGATGAGGGAGGAGTCAACGGCAATTAAAACTCCACTTCCACGCTGGACTAGTCGGTCAACCCTGTAAGTTGTATATTTACCAGGGAAAATCTCAGAGCTAAGGATATCTGGCTTTAACCAATCTCGGTAAATACGATTACCTGGGATGCAAAGGAAAAACTGTCAGAATACAATTTCGAGAGCTTGCTGCGTAAGCCTCTAGTATTCTGATAGGAAAGTTTCTGGTCTGCCGTATGAAGGATTTCATTTCCTTCTCAACCTCTCAACAGGTCTTGCAACAATAATGTAATCCCATTTTACTGGAAATTACATCCGCAATACGGCCCGACAATTCGACACACTTAGCGTGTACGACCGTATCACAAAGCCAGCAATATACTCTTGGTTGGTCTGCCGAAACGGTTTTTTTGCAGTTTTTAGAGGGCGAGAGAGCTTTGAACCGTTTAGCTGCAGCTAAACACCAACGGAACGTAAGCGGGGAGAGAAGGGATAGGCACAAAAGAGAATGCAGAAAACCGTATTAGCACAAAAACTAAAAATGTAATTAAATGCCTGCACGTGCAAAAAAAATTATGATTTTATTCTTTCTATTTTTTACCGAGATTAGATGACCCTTTCGATAGAGCCCATAACCATGCCGGTCGGTTACATATTTTACCTAAAAATCGACCTCAAAGTCAGAATTTTTCTAAAAAATTACATATTTTTTTGCAACCCAAAAGAGGTTCAACTTTAAACACGTGTAGCTTCTAAAATAATAAACCGATCCGTTGTTATCAAATAGTGGATTATTGTATAGTATCTCTATCTTTTGTCCCATTGTGCGTCTGGAGCGAAAATCGAAGAGATAGACAAGGTGTCTCACTTACTGTTGACCTTGCCATCGTCATACAATGGGGTAATAACCGCGATTGAAACCCTAGCTGAGGAAAATCTTACTTAGCTTTCGTAAAGAACAGATTGCATGATCACGAGATAAAAATTAAAAACGATATCAGGGACACAAGTAGGAAAGTGATGAATGTAGTGGCATATAATAACAACAAAAATAAGTACAAATCTTTTAAAAACAGTAACAGCGTAGTTCGTAAACCATTTAAGGGAAAAGGGAAATTTAATATCAAGTGTCATCACTGTGGAAGGTCATATTAAAAAAGATTGTTATGCGTTTAAAAGAATTATAAATTATAAAAATAAACATCAGTTCTTTGCTGTAGCAAAATGCCGATGTACCCACATTACGATTGGCATTGTTTTGCATTTGTAATAGAATTTCGCGTTTATTTGAGCGCAGATACTTAGATTATATGGCTCTTTCAAAAGGGCGTTGGCAAGGTGTATTGAAGTGAGCCAATTGCCCATCGGGCATTACGGTTAGATCCATAAATCGGTTTAGTTATCTCCTTTACAAAGTATTCAGCAAGTGGCATATTTGTAATATTTGAAGATTTTCTTAAGTATGGAATGGCGTTGATCATGTATGTACTTTGTTCCACTGTCGCACAACATAATTGTTTTTAAGCCATATTTTTCCGGTTTGTTTGGCATATACATTTTAAAAGATGTTCTTCCCCTGAACACTAACAGTTGTTCGTCGACATTCACATATAATCCTTGTGTATAGTTTGATTTTCATCTTTCAATAAACAAGTCCCAAATTTCGCGAATAGGACATAACTTGTCATGCATCTTCATGATTCTAGTTGATTTGTCATTAAACCGTAATGTCGCTGTTAGAGTTTTAAATCTCTTTTCGCTCATAACGGATGTATATCTTGAACCATAGTACTCTGAGTCAAACAACTCTTTCATTGTAGCAGCAAATAAAAGCAGTCCAATTAAGGCGTTTATTTAATCTCGATCAGTCTCCTTATAATGTAAATCATATTCCTTGATTTTGCACATATTTATTTCAGCATTTGTCCATTCAACTATTTAATTTATTATCTTATCCGTAAGAAACATATTAAAGCAGTGAATAGGTTCCGTTACAGCTTTGCATTCACGAGTTGGGCCTCGAGCCAAGTGCACAATACTTGATACGTAATTATGCGACTTCGTTTTTTCTCCATACCATTGAAACCGATTTTTTCCAAACAACCTTATTTTGAGCAAACAAATTATATTCGAATTGCGTAGTTGACTTTTTAAAGTATTCAGTCATCTTCACTCGTCTTCATCGGCAACTTCGGTTTCGGAATCATTTTGTTCGGAATTACTTTCATCATTATAAGGCAGATAATAAATTGAAAACGCTATTTGCTTGGCTTATTTGATCGGCATCCTGACTTTGCTTTCATTGTCACTATCAAAATTTCTTAAAAAATCTTAAATTTCGTGGTCTTGCAGCTTTTTGGTAGCCATAATACACAAATATTTTCAAAGAAGTAACAAACAAAAGAAAAGAAAAAATCAATACGTGTAAAACAAATTTACAAAAAAAAAAAAAAAAAAACACACATAAGGTAAACTTTGTCGTATCGACGAATTGATTTTTTGTAACTTAGCAAAAGTCAACTTCAACTACTAAACTTGATCGTACACGAAACCTCGCTGCATTTTTTCGATTCTCTTTGCCAATGCCTAACTCTGAGCCCGATCGACCAATTCCAAGACAAAACAAAATTCCAGGAATTGATTTTTGTGGACACACCTTATTACCTGCATCCGTCGCACATCCACCCACGTCTGCACAGAGAACAATGCCGACTAGAGCTACAGAGAGAACCAGTTCGCTACGAATGATAGCCAGTGCTGCCAATTTAGCTATTTCCCCGCCAGTTCTGGCGTTTTTCGATTGCGAAATGCGGCAAAAATTTTGATCTAGCGGCTACCGGGAATTATGACTATTTTACAAATTAAAATGGCTTGTTTTTAACTTTTCAGAAATCGACACATGCAGATTCTGCAAGATGGAGCAAGAAACGTCAGAACATATTCTATGTGAGTGCCCCTCGCTAATCAGTCGTCGACTTCAACATCTAGGAGGTGAACTTATTCCCCCCTACCAGGGCCGCCGAGAGAAAATCGGGGCCCGGGGGTAACCAAGTGCCGGCCTCCCCCCCGCTTGACATTTCTGAAAATCTCGGGCCCCTTTTGAAAATTACGGGCCCCCCCTAAAACTACGGGCCCGGGGGTAATCCCCCGAAACCCCCCACCCCTCTCGGTGGGCCTGCCCCTACAGGATTTGGGAATAAATAGACCCTGGTAAAGTAGTTTTATTAGAAGCCTAGGTATAGGGGCTCTACCCTAATCCTACAGGCCGGCACAAAAGATCTAACATCTGGTCGCAGCGCAACAAGGCCCTTGTAATAATAATAATTATTCTAAACATCTGGAATAAAGCTAGGTACTAACATAAGATAAATTGGCTTTAAAAAAGACCCGAGCGAAATATATAGAGCAATTTCGCTCGGGAACCAGTGTGACCAAATATCTTAAGGAAAAGACGGAAAACACGTAAATGGGCTCATACTGACACGTATGCACAGCTGTTTTATGTAAACAAACTTTATAAAATGAAATTTACAATGAGCATGAAAACTTTAAAGTTAATTTATAATGAACATGAACGGATTCGATATTGGAATAATATTTATTAATCTATTCGCCACTATAAAGCTCAAGGCAAATAACATGTAAACAAACTTTATAAAATGAAATTTACAATGAGCATGAAAACTTTAAAGTTAATTTATAATGAACATGAACGGATTCGATATTGGAATAATATTTATTAATCTATTCGCCACTATAAAGCTCAAGGCAAATAACAGGAAGCACCAACGCCGCACAACGGACGGAAAGATACAGATACGTTGCAAAAATCAACTTTTTGATGACAACGGATCGTAAAATTTGTTATTGCATTCGACAGATAATAGTTCAAACGGGTTGAATCCAAAAAATTATTCAAATCGGTTTATTATTTTAGAAGTTATACGTGTTCAAAGTTGAACCTCTTTTAGGATGCAAAAAAATCATGTCGGTTTTTAGAAAATTTCAGACTTTGTGGTCGATTTTTAAGTAAAATAAGTAACCGACTGGCATAGTTATGGTCTCTATCGAAAGGGTCATCAAATCTCGGTAAAACCAAGGTAGAATAAAATTCTAATGTCTTTTGCACGGGCAGGCATACCTGTTTTACCGAAGTACTAATTTTGCACCTATTTTTCAACTTTGATGGAATGTCAAAAATGTTATTACGCTTTATTATTGGTTTGGCGTATGAGGTGTTGTTCCTGAATATGTTCTTTATCATATTCAAAAAGATCGGCTGCCCCAACCTGCCCCCAAGAAATTCCAAGGCAAAAGATACTTTCAACTCAGCGTAAAAAACGCGCGGTTTCATACAAATTCTGCTACAAGCACAGTCGCTGCGCAGTACGAAATTGTATGGCAGGCATACATTTTTCCTGTATTGGCGGCTTGTTTTTCAATTCCTGACTTTGTAAGGACACTTAATGATTTGAAATGAATGTATAATGAATCATTATTCTTCAAAAATATTAAATTATGTAAAATTAAATGATTATTTTGAACAAAAAGTGCATAAATGATTGAAAATTGGTCAAAAATTTGGTTAAAAAAATATATTTTTTTATCTTTAAAATTTATTCTTTTTTTGTTTTCAAAATATTAAATATGCACCATATTAGGATTTTCAGAGAAAACAAATGAAAATTATTGTTCGGAATTGTATACAAATTGAGGAAACTGCCTCAAGAAACATTAATTTGCGAGTATAAAATATACTATCAATCACACCATATAGTATGGCCACTCAATCGAAAGGTACTAAAACAACCTTTTATTTAAAAAAAAAAATTATGAAAATATCTCAACTGGTTCAAAAGTTATGATTTTTGCAACCCAAAAATATCTTTCCGTCCATTGTGCGCCGTCGCCGCCCACAGACGGGTTTTTTTCCTATTTAAAATGTCTTTTTTTTAATTAAATCCCATAAAATAACCCGTATCATTACGGCTTTAATTAAATAAACCTTTTTCTGGGGACAATAAAAACGCTCCATACGAGCAATGTTTTTATTTTTTGAATTTCCCTCCATATCTAGCTTTCGAAATAAATAAATTGATTTATTTCGCTGCGGACTCAGCTGTTTTGGTTTCTGATCTGGCAACGCTCTTACCCGTTTCACTAGGCTTGATTTATCTCATGTACCCGAGAAAGCGAGCACTCAGAAAGTTCTTCTTCTTTTTTTCGCTTTGGTTTTTATACCCTGTACCGTAGGTACAAAGGTATATTAATTTTGTGCAAATGTATGTAACAGGCAGAAGGAAGCATTTTCGACCCCATAAAGTATATATGGGGCGTTCCACGCAAAATTTTTTTTCCTTCTTATATTTTTTTTTTTGGTTTATTACTTGAAAATATTCGATACGTATTTTTTTATTTCAATCTGATACTTGGAATTTTCGAGAAATAATTTTCTATAGTTTCCCGTTTTTAAAAAATATATTTTTTTCAACCGCATATACTAAGAAAACTAATGAAGATACAACAATTTGTCCAAGACATGAAACGTGCGCCCTTTTCTTAGCTTTCTAAAAAGTTAAACTAAAAAAAAAAATTTTTTTTATGAAAAAAAAAATTAAAATTTAACAAAAAAGGTAGCCTTAATGCTGGTTTAAATCCTGATTAAATTTCAGAGTGGAGAAATGAATACTTTCGGAGTATTGAATTTTTGAATCACCGCTCGCATGGTCGGAGCGTCAAAAAGACACTAAATCAGTTAAAATTGATGGAAAATAATGGGAAAAAATGCAGAATTCGCGCTTGCGGTCCATTTTTTTTTTTTTTTTTTTTTGTATGCTTTGCTTTTTTTTATTGAATCTTCTCATTTACGAGACTAACAATAAGTGTATCAAATCCTATACTATAACCTAACTAGGAGTCATGTAGACTGAGACAGTGGCCCTGACAAGTTATGGCTGGGTTGGAAGGTCTGTACGTTGTAGGCGGGTTCGGCTGGAGACCCGAGTCAAGACCCTTGCTAGAGGATTTGGGTGGACAGAGAGTTTTTCATTGTAGGACGCTTTTTGCTTGTCTATTTCATCTTTTACTGCGAGAATGCCGAGGTCCCTATGGATGTTTTGGTTACGAATATACCATGGTGCCCCAGTGATAGTTCGCAGGATCTTTGATTGGGCTCGCTGTATGATGTCTATGTTGGTTCTGCTCGCGTTCCCCCACAGCTGGGAGCCATACGTCCAGATTGGCTTAAGAGTGGAGTTGTAGAGCAGGACCTTGTAGTCCAGACACAAGGGCGATCGTGAGTTTATAATCCAGTGGAGGCTGCTGGCTTTCAGTTTTAGGTGCAGTTTCTTGCATTCGATATGTCTACGCCATGTTAGGCGTCTGTCGAGGTGGATGCCGAGATACGTTACTTCATTAGCTTGGGAGATCTGCGTGCTGTTCATACAGAGCGGAGGGCAAGTTTGTCTGTTAAGGGTAAACGTTATGTGTTTACACTTTTGTTCGTTTATTTTAATACGCCAGTCAGATAGCCACTTCTCGACTACCACGAGGTGGTTGGCGAGTTGGGTTGTTGCACGGACTGGGCATCTGGAGCGGCTAAGGATCGCAGTGTCGTCGGCGAAGGTGGATGTTGTTAGTCGGTCACTCGTGGGAATATCTGCTGTGTAAAGGACGAATAAAGTTGGCCCAAGTGCGCTACCTTGTGGGACCCCAGCTTCGATAGTGTGGCTGTCGGAAATTGTTGTGTTACATCTTACTGCGAAGGCTCTATTGTAGAGGTAGGATTCCAGGAGTTTATGAGTGTACCCGGGCAAGTGTGTTTTAATTTTATGCATGAGACCTTTGAGCCAGACGCGGTCGAATGCTTGAGATACGTTGAGGAATATCGCGCTGCAATATTCCCTATGTTCAAAGGCTGTGCGGATTTCTGATGTTATTCTGTTTACTTGTATAGTTCCGTGTTTTTCTCTGAAGCCAAATTGATGGGCTGGGATAATGTTGCGGGCTCCCATATATGGTATTATGCGCGTTAGAAGGCATTTTTCGAATAATTTGGACAGGCATGATAATAAACTTATTGGTCTGTAAGATGACGGAATCGTGTGATCTTTTCCGGGCTTCGGTATCATTATAATAATTGATTTTTTCCATTTCCTTGGATAGTAGCCGAGACTTATAATTCCATTGAAGAGGTTACAGATGACCTCAATAGCACAGTACGGAAGTTCCATTAACATTTTTGTAGTTATTAGGTCACCGCTTGGAGCCTTTTTTGGTTTTAGCTCTCTGATGACTTTTGTGATCTCGTTCGGCTGAAATGTAGTTGGCGTGGATTCATTCATTCATTAATCATTAGCTGCGGGGTTCGGCTGGAAGACGCCTCTGAGATGTAAGGCAAATGATTCGGCTCTATCTTTGTCGCTGCGGGCCCAACACCCTGAAGAATTCCTTATAGGGGTGACGGTTTGAATTGGAGAGCTTAGATTTGGGTGAGCCCTCCACAAGGGATGCTTTGTACTAGTTGGCGAGAGTTTTCCAATATATTTAAGTTGTTCATTTTCAGCTTCTTGCTTCAGGGCCCGGTTTAGATTGCGGGTGGCTTCAGTAATACGTTGCTTTGAGCATGGCGATCTGCTGGTTTGCCACGCTCGTCGCAGACGCCTCTTTTCCTGAACCAGCTGTTCGATTTGCCGGTTGGTTTTGAACTTCTTAAATTCCCCATCTTTCCGTATAGGGGTTGAGATCCTGGCTGCTGTGACGAGTACCCCTTCCAGGGCGGAGGTGGAGCAGTCGATGTCCGCTTCGATATTTAGTTGGGGAGTTAGCTCAATGTGGGAACTCACATACTTTCTTTATTTCATCCAGTTAGTGTTGTGCGACGTCAGCCTGTAGGGGTGGTCCGCAATTTCTGGGCTTTGAAGAAGGCTTATCAACAAAGGCGAGTGGTCAGATGAGAGATCCGGTAGTGCTATGGCGCTTATTAGATTGCGTGGGATGTTTTTTGTCACCGCGAAATCAATTAGATCTGGGATCTTTTTTGGGTCTGAAGGCCAATATGGGGGGCTACCAGGAGAAACGTAGTCCAGTTTATTGCTCACCTTTATAAGTGCATTATACAGTTGCCTTCCCATGGGAGTCACAAGGCGTGATCTCCAGCGCGTGTGTTTGGCGTTGTAGTCTCCTGCGGCTATGAAGCGATCCCCCAGAGTGTTGTAGAAGTCCATGAATTGACCTTCAGAGATAGTAAGTCGAGGTGGGCAGTAGACAGCGGCAATACAAAGGTTGCCGTTTCCTGAATGCACTTTTATGGACGTGGCTTGCAGGTGATTTGTTGCAAACCGTTGATGAAAGTGGTGTTTGATGCGTTCTCTGATTAGGATGCCCGTTCCGCCGTGGGCCTTGCCATCCGGATGATCTGTGCGGTAAAAGGTATAACCTCTTATATGGAAGTTATATCTCCCTGTGAGGTGCGTTTCAACCAGCAGCATGGCGTCGATGTGATTTACGTTTAGGAATTGAGTTATTTCAAGTTTATGCCGTGAAATGCCGTTGGCAATTCACATGGATATACGTAGGTTAGTCATTTATTATTTGGACTGTTGTGCTACAAGCAACTGAATTACCATGTTCTGGTTCTGAACAAGGGTTTGCATTGTTGTTTTCATGAATGACATAAGTTCCATCATATTTTGTTGCATGGTGAACATCATAGACTCCAATTTGCTTTGCGGCTGCCCTGGAGCCTGCTGAGCATTTTCTGAGTGAGGCTGGGGTGGATTTTCCATGCCTGTTCTTAGTGCATCGGCGTAGGAGATTCCCTTGGTTGTATTTAGCTGCCCAAATTATGATCTGGCTGCCTTGGCGAAAAATACGTCTGGCGTACTTTTTGAGTTGTAATACACATTTTGCGTATGTTGTTGGTGCGTAGCTGTCGCTCGTCGCATGCGACTCTTCAGCTCCTTGTAGACCGCACAGCCTATGTAGTTTGCCGTATGGTTTCCTCCACAGTTGCCACATTTTTTTCATTTGGGGGTCTTCTTTGTTTGCGGGGCAGTTTACGGAGTTGTGGAAGTCTCCGCAGACTACGCAGACCGTCCGAAGTGTGCAGTATGTCTTGGTGTGTCCATACTCTTGGCAGTTTGTGCATTGAACAAGGCCGTTGCGTTTGTGGGGTTCTTCCACGGTGACTCTTCGATGCAGTAAGAGCTGCAGCTTGTAGATCGGGTGCACTTAGTTTTTCTTTAAGGCTTTGCTATCTGGTTCGAGCTCGACCTTGAAAAGTTGTTGCGGTTTTTTGTTTCTGTTAACAATATTGCTAGCATTTTTGGCACAGAAGCCCCTGGCCTTAAGGGCTTCTTGAATTTCAGAGGGGGTGACGTCAGGTTCTATACCTTTTAGCACAACTTGCAGTCCCTTGCTGCTTTTTAGTTGATAGGTGTAAAAGTTCATTTTTGTGTCTTCCAGGTACTTAGACACAGCTCGGAACTGTTCTTCGGACTTCGTTTGAACCTTTGTTTCGTGTATGTTCCCTTTAATAAGCGGAACAACATGGAAATTCTCGTCCCCGACCAGCGCAACAATTTTGTTGACCAGGGCGCTTGAACTTTTTTCCCTTATGTATATAGGTGGGGGCTTAGGTTTCCTTTGGGTCTCCTGCCCCAACTCTGGTTGGTTGTTGTCCGCCTCTGCTAAGATGGAGAAACGGTTTTCATTGGAGCTCCTCGTTTGGTCGGTGCTTTTGCTGGTTCGGTTGATCTTTGGTTTGTTACCAACCGTGTTGAGTGGACTAAGCTTGCGCTTAATCTGGATGTAGCGGTCCATACCGGTCTGTATAGCCGGGACCGCTTGTTGCTTATCGAAGCTAACTGTTTTTGTTGCCATTTTATTTTGTTGTGCAGCCGTTGGGACCGAACTCGCAATATTGGTAGTTGGTTTAATTATTGGTGGTGATTTTGCTGCGACTGCAGAAATTGTAGCACAGCTTGTTGTTGGAGCTTCATTCAGCGAAGCCGGCGGTGGTGGGGTTTGGCATTGGTAACTCCAAGATGCCGAGTTGCTCTTTGTCTACTTTTTATTTTCATCGATATCGCGAGTTGAGAAATAAGAGTAACAGGAGTTCCTTGGGTTTACGGAGCTTCTACGCCCATTCTTTTGATTGCTGCTCATTTTTCGAGCTTGTTATGCGTGGCACTTATTTGTTTAAATTAAATAAGCACTTGTATTTATCATAACACTAGTTATGATTATATTTTTCTTTGTTTTTATACCATGTACCGTAGGTACAAAGGTATATTAATTTCGTGCAAATGTATGTAACAGGCAGAAGGAAGCATTTCCGACCCCATAAAGTATATATATTCTTGATCAGCATCAACAGCCAAGTCGATATAGCCATGTCTGTCTGTCCGTCTGACCGTCTGTCCGTCTGTCCGTCTGTCCGTCTGTATGAACGCCTAGATCTCAGCAACTATAAGAGCTAGAGCCACCAAATTCGGTTTCAGATTTCCCCCCCACTCCCCCGCAAATCAATAAAAACGTTTTGCAGCCACAAATATTACCATAGATCTTTCTTTTTTTGCATAGGCATGCATATGTAGAACATGTATCAATACCGAAAATCTGGTAAAGATCGGGTGAAAAACACAAAAGTTATTTACTTATCAGTGTGCTATCTATTTGGCAGCTAGCAACAGGTGCATCCCAAAAAACAACAACAAAACTGATGAGCGCAGGAAACTAACTTCCGTGCGCAAAAAAGAGAGAGGGGGTATCTCTTTCTCTGTCTTGCACACGCAAGTGCATGGGATGGTGGTGGTTTTGCAAAGAGCGAGTTTGTTTACATTTCTCTAATAGGCAAAAGTCGCGATCAGCTGACTTTTGTTTATCGTTGTTATATATTTTGGTACATGGTACATAACAGTCGTTCACGAACGACTGTAGCTTTCTTACTTGTTTTAATTGTTAGCGTCGCACTATTTGGACTCCTCCAGTATAATATTCTTTAAGTTTTCACTATTTCATCCACTATTTTAAATTGTTTTCCCGGAGCTCGCGCGAGACCACGTCCGCTCTATGCGGGAGTAGAACGGAAAATTTGAAAATTTTTTAATTTTTGATTAAATTTTAAATTTTTTCATTAAAAAAAAATTTTTTTTAGTGTAACTTATTGGAAAGCTCAGGAAAGGGCGCACGTTTCATGTCTTGGACAAATTTTTGTATCTTCATTAGTTTCTCAGTATATGCGTTTGAAAAAAGTCTTTTTTGAAAACGGCGAACTTCAAAAAATTATTTCTTGAAAATTCCAAGTATCAGATCGAAATAAAAACATACGTATCGAATATTTTCAATTTCAATATTTTCAAAAACCGACAAAAAAATATAAGAAGGAAAAAAAATTGTGGTGGTTAATTTTGCGTGGAAAGCCCCATATATATTTATTTAGTTCGTTTGCACCATTTTCTCTCGCAACATTTTTCGTTCGCAACATTTTTCGATCGCAACCCGAGAAAACGGAAAAGTCTGAAAATTTTTCTTCGTTTTCTTCTTCTACTTACTGCAAGCGTATTTAAACTTCGGCGTGCTGAAGTTAGCTTCTTTTCTTGTTTATATTGTTAATCATAAAACAAATACCGTTAATTTGAATATCCATTGCAACTTAACCAATTTGGAAACTAAATTCTGCGTCTGGCCACTTTGTAGTTCGATTTGCTTGTGCCAAATTTGCAATGAGACCTGTTGCATTGCGACAATAAGCACGCGCTCACGTCTTATACGCTAAATATAGAAACAACTGTTAGATTTCCAGTTAAAAGTTAACTGTCCAGTTGAAAAAATAAACTGCAAAATATTGAAATATACAAAACATTTTGCATACCAATTTTCAATTCAATTCAGCGAGCGTCCCTGAGCGAAGCGAAGGACGTCTAGAAGCTAAATATAATAATTTATTAGTGTAAAGATAAAATATAGCAAACAAAGGATATTCGTAGGGAATTACAAATTGACTTATTCGCACGCCAACCTAGCCGTTTTTAATGAAGAGGATTCCTACCAACTGGCTTAAAACCTATCAGAGGCTGGGGAGCGGCATACAAAGTTACAAGCCCACCACAAAAAGTTGCACATTGTTTGCAGCAGAGGTAGAAAGAAAGAGTTGGGCACCACCAAGGACCAGGTATTGTAAACAGGATACGGCAAATATGCCACTTTTATGGAACGTTTCCGCAACCAGGCCCAGCCAGCGGAGACGGCTTCTGGCTATCAGCAGCGACTATTGGGCTCGGGAAAGGGTAAGGCAGGCAGCAGCCAGTACAGCGGATGTAGTTGGTAAATTACGGTGGCAACCTCCGCAGGATGCACACCAAAAAAGGGAAGGGCGAGGTGGTAGCGACATGCAGGAACGCAAAATTTTCCGCACTCTGCCTGCATGCGGGCCACTTGGCCAGGCAAGAATGAGCAATAGCAGGAAGAGCGAGCAAGGGTGTGGATGCCAACTTCCTTTGGTTTTGAAATTCAGGCACCTACTATGGCGAATGGCCCGATAAGAGTGGATAATTCCATTAAGGGGCTTTGGTTTATGTGCCCCGAAAAAAAGGTTTTCCAAATGCCTTGCGGTAGACACGATTTCCGAAGAACGTGTTTCTAGAAATTTAATAGTAACAAGAAAGGAAGCTAACTTCAGCACACCAAATTTTGTATACCCTTGCAGTTTACAATTTGAAATTTAAAATTTAATCGAATGAGAAGAAAATCTAACCTGAATTATATAAAACATTTATATACACCCAATTCGGTTTCAACGTTTACCCACTCACACCAACTCCCGCATAGAGCGGACGTGGTCTCACGTGAGCTCCGAGAAAAAAATTTTACAAAGTGGATGAAATAGTGAAAACTTAAAGAATATTATACTGGTGTAGTCCAAACAGTGCGAAAAGACGCTAACAAATCAAAAATCAAAGAAAAATATAATCATAACTAGTGTTATGATTAACACAAGTGCTTATTTAATTTAAAAAAATAAGTGCTCGAAAAATGAGCAGCGATCAAAAGAATGGGCGTAGAAGCTCCGTAAACCCAAGGAACGCCTGTTACTCTTATTTCTCAACTCGCGATACCGATGAAAATAAGAAGTCGACAAAGAGCAACTCGGCATCTTGGAGTTACCAATGTCAAACCCCACCACCGCCGGCTTCGATGGAAGAAGCTTCAACAACTAGCAGTGCTACAATGTCTGCAGTCGCATCAAAAGTACCACCAATAATTAAACCAACTACCAATATTGCGAATTCGGCAAGTAAACAGAATAACATCAGATATTCGCACAGCCTTCGAGCTTAGGGAATATTGCAGCGCGATTCCTACCTCCACAATAGAGCCTTCGCAGTGAGGTGTAACACAACAATTTCCGACGCTACACTATCGAAGCTAGAGTCCCACAAGGCAGCGCACTTGGGCCAACTCTATTCGTCCTTTACACAGCGGATATCCCCCACGAGTGACCGACTAACAACATCCACTTTCGCTGACGACATCCTTACGATCCTTACGATCCTTAGCCGCTCCAGATGCCCAGTCCCAACTCTCCAACCACCTCGTGTTAGTCGAGAAGTGGCTATCTGACTGGTGTATTAAAATAAACGAATAAAAGTGTAAACACATAACGTTTACTCTTCACAGACAAACTTGCCCTCCGCTCTGCCTGAATAGCACGCACATGCAAAAAGATGAAATAGACAAGCAAAAATCGTCCTACAATAAAAACTCTCTGTCCACCCAAATCCCTTAGCAAGGGTCTTGACTCGGGTCTCCAGTCGAACCCGCCTGCAACGCACAGACCTTCCAACCCAGCCATAATATGTCAGGGCCACTGTTTCAGTCTACATGACTCCTACTTAGGTTATAGTTTAAGATTTTATACACTTATTGTTAGTATCGAAAATGAGAAGATTCAATAAATAAAAGCAAAGTATAATAAAAAAAAAACAAGAAAGAAAGCTAACTTCGGCATGCCGAAGTTTAAATACCCTTGCAGTAAATAAGTACGACTCTTTCGATTTATCGGGTACTGACATAAATAATGCGAACGAAAATGTTGCCAAAAAAAATGTTGCGAACGAAAATGTTGGGAACAAACTAAATGAATTTATATTTATATTCCTATGGCAGCTATATGATATAGTAGTCCGATTTTGATCAAATTAAAAAATAAAAATATAAATAAAAATAAATTCTAAAATATTACAAAATGGCCATATCTGAAATTTCATGAAAATATGTTGAAAATGGCCTAAGTAATAATTTTTTTTCTAAAAATTTTCCGATCGTTCCTATGGCAGCTATATGATATAGTCGTCCGATCCGGCCCGTTCCGACATATATAGTAGTGAGAGCATATAGAAGCATATGTGCAAAGTTTCATTCAGATAGCTTGAGGGACTAGTTTGCGTAGAAACGGACGGACAGACAGACGGACATGGCTATCAAGAATATATATACTTTATAGGGTCGGAAATGTCTCCTTCACTGCGTTGCAAACTTCTGACTAAAATTATAATATTTATTATTTATAATTCTTATTTATAATTCTTATTCTAGAATTTCTGTTTTAATTTTATCAAGATCGGACTACTATATCTTATAGCTGCCATAGGAATATGTACATCAATTAATTTATTTTGAAAGCTTTGTTGCTTGCAACATTTAGTTGTTGCGCAACATTTAGTTGCTGCGCAACATTTTTCACTGTAAACATGTTTCGCTTAATATTTATAGAATTTAAAAAAAAAATTAATTAGGAGTGTCGATTTTTGTGCAATATGACTTGGAGAAATATAGATTTAGTGTACCATAAAAATAGCCTTTGGCTATTTACGAGTATATGACATAAAACTCGGTAATTCCCAGAAGTAAGGTTAGGACCTTAAAAGTTAAATTTCACAGAAAGTGCGCAAAAGTGCACTTTTCTGCTTTCAGAATATAATTCGAATTTAATGCTATACAACATAGAGCTAGTTCTAGAAGTGCAGAGAGCTGCACTCACTTTGTAGCTCAAATTTAATATTAGAACACGTTTATATTTTTAACATTTTGTATACCCTGGCAGGGTATTATAATTTTAGTCAGAAGTTTGCAAAGCAGTGAAGGAGACATTTCCGACCCTATAAAGTATATATATTCTTGATCAGCATCAACAGCCGAGTCGATCTGGCCACATCCGTCTGTCCGTCAGTCTGTCCGTCTGTCCGTCCGTTTCTACGCAAACTAGTTTTGAAGCTTTCTGAATGAAACTTTTGCAGATAGTCGTCTATATGCTCTCACTACTATATATGTCAGAACGGGCCGGATCGGACGACTATATCATATAGCTGCCATAGGAACGATCGGAAATTTTTGAGAAAAAAAATTGTAACTTAAGACATGGCCATTTTGTATTATTTTAGAATTTCGCTTTTAATTTGATCAAAATCGGACCACTATATCATATAGCTGCCATAGGAATATATATTTAAATTCATTTAGTTTGTTCGCAACATTTTCGTTCGCAACTTTTTATACCATGTACCGTAGGTACAAAGTTTGTGCAAATGTATGTAACAGGCAGAAGGAACCATTTCCGACCCCATAAAGTATATATATTCTTGATCAGCATCAACAGCCAAGTCGATATAGCCATGTCTGTCTGTCCGTCTGTCCGTCTGTATGAACGCCTAGATCTCAGCAACTATAAGAGCTAGAGCTCTCTGCAGATCTCTGCACGCAGATCAAGTTTGTTTCAGATTTAAAAATTCCCCCCCCACTCCCCCGCAAATAAAAAAAACGTTTTGCAGCCACAAATATTACCATAGATCGTTCTTTTTGTGCATAGGCATGCATATGTAGAACATGTATCAATACCGAAAATCTGGTAAAGATCGGGTGAAAAACACAAAAGTTATTTACTTATCAGTGTGCTATCTATTTCGCAGCTAGCAACAGGTGCATTCCAAAAAACAACAACAAAACTGATGAGCGCAAGAAACTAACTCCCGTGCGCAAATAAGAGAGAGGGGTTATCTCTTTCTCTGTCTTGCACACGCAAGTGCATGAGATGGTGGTGGTTTTGCAAAGAGCGAGTTTGTTTACATTTCTCTAATGGGCAAAAGTCGCGATCAGCTGACTTTTGTTTATCGTTGTCAAAGAGCTAATTCGAGCGGCGATATATTTTGGTACATGGTATATAACAGTCGTTCACGAACGACTGTAGTTTTCTTACTTGTTTACATAAATAGTAGATTACATAGTATAATTTACTTTTATGAATTTTATTTACATTACCTATTATATTCTTTGATGTAAAATATTCAAAATGGTCTATATGTAGCTGTAAGATTTTTAAAGTAATTGTTGCTTTAAATGTGCATTTGATGTGCAGAGTTTAGGTGATGATTGACAGATGATGGAATCACAAAGAGTTTGAGTGTTAGATTTGAATGAAATCGGAGTCTTATAAATTTGATTTCATCGATTCATCAAAAGGGTTGCTTTAATATAAGGGCTGGGTTTCTTGTTGCTTCTTCAAGACTTCTTTAATTCTTCTATTAATTTTTTTTTTGAAATATATAATTGACATATTTATTGATTTTTTATGCTGATTTGTATATGAGTTTGCCTCCGCTGATGTTGAAGTGTATGGCCAAAACATGTTTTGCATTTTAGGTTGTTTTAAAGTGTACTTATAATCTGATGTTTGCAGAGTATTTGCTTAGGTTTAATTTAGCCCAAAAGAATTTTTGATTCTTTCGTAATTAATAAGCCGTTTCTAATTTTTAAATATAATTTTTTAAATTGTATTCCTGTGTTATAAGATATAAGATCCATAAGTTTATTTTCAGAAAGATCTTGGAATTATGGATCTATAAAATTGTTCCCATTTTTGCATTTTTTTTTTTTTTTTTTTGTATAGCAACAGCTGCATTTTGTGACCAGGACAATGTCGCTGTTGTTTTTCCAAGAAGTTGGCAAAAATGGGTGGCAGCTGGTGCTGCGGCATTTTTAACTTTTACGTGTAGCACGTGCTCAAAATCGGGGTATCCAAGGTATGCAAAGCTGCCGGCAGTAACTGAGACGGCCATAGATACTGATGCTGGGACTAAGCTGGAGCCCTCAATTGACACACGTGTGCCCTTTTTTCATGCCTTTCAACGCCGCGTAAAACTAAAAAATTGTCAGCACTAAAAAGAGCAGCTGGAGGAAGTGGCTTGGTGGCAGGAGGCTAGGTGCCGCAGACGACACAATCAAAGAAAGAATCTTAGTAAGTGCGAAGCCCTTTTTAGCGGCGACGATGATTAAAATGCGGGCCACTGCGCAGGTTGCCGAATTCCGGGAAATAGAAATCCATTTAATCGTTAAATCAAAGCTGAATTCAGCGTGGAAAGCGTGGAAGCTCCCATCCAAAAACATTATGATCGCCCACGATCCAAAGCCCTCTACGTTGATGTGGGAACTGTCGTCCAACACCGCACACTTGCGGACTTAATATCCTGCTTCTAGGCACGTCCTAGGAACTCAATTCTTGGCACTTGCCCGTCGAACTGCAGCAAGCGGCCAGGACATTACAAAGCGATTGACCGGAACACGACACGGCACGCACGCAGGACACTTGTGGCCGCCTGAGAAAGCAAAGTTTTCCGTTGAGCAGACTTCCAAGTTGCTACTGTCAAGAGGGGTAGGGCACTCCTGTAGAGATTTCGAAGCGTCAAGCAAACACTTCGGTTGACTTCTGGCTACGGCAAGTTGCAAATAGCCTAGTCCAACGGATCCCAACGAGACGCGACAGCCCGGCGCCTTAAAGCGAAGTTGCCCCCTTTAAGTTTCAGCAAAGTTCTTGAGCCGCGCCATGCTGCAGTGTTTGCGCTTAAATTATGCGGCATTCATAATGCAACAGAGTCGAGGATGTTCCGTCCTCTTTGACATATTCCTTCCAGAAACTGCCGGCAAAACTTACCAGCAAGCGGGGTGCAGTGGCATTCAATTTTATGCACATTCTCGCAAGCACAGAGCACACTCGCATACATACATATGTATACATACGTATCTGGATGACTACTCCTGCTGCTCGCTTAAGGCCAACTTAATGCCCCGGCTTCTGGGCCATTATTTCAGCGAATTTTCTGTTGCACATAGAGTGCTAGTTGTTGCCGTTTCCGTCTCTTTTCCCCTCTCTCTTGCCACCAGGGCTTTTTCTTGGCTTTTTCATATTCCATTTTATTTAAGAACTTTTGCAGGGCAAAGTCAAACAAATTTAAGTCCAAGTTTTCTCCTTTTATTTTATTGTATGGCTCTATGGTGTACTGGCTCCGCTTCTATATTTAAGGCCTGCGGTGGTCGTGACATAAAAACTGCAGAGAAGCTATTAAGAGAATTTCTCGTCGATGAAATTATCGAATTTTTAGGCTCCAAAGTAAGGTCGAATGACTCTGCTCTGGGCTTACCACCCCGGGAGATCTGAATATTTTATTTATGTTAAAGTGCGCATTGTTTGGATGCTGCGCCCTCCGACCCTGACACACACACTATACGTGCCCAGCAAGTGGAGGGAGCGAGCACAACCCAAACTCTGTTCGGTTATCTGTGGATTGCTACATATCGATGTCGTTGTGGGTATGCATTGTTGCATTGAAAACCTAATCTATTTTTGATGAATCGGAATAGTAAATTTCAACAATAGATATGAACCTACGCTTCAAGGGCTTTGAAGAATTATTGTGTGCAACATAAACAGGACTATGATTGTGTATGTCAAATGCACTGCACTTTTTGTATGCTTACATCGGCCCCACATACATAGTTGCCAGTACCTACTGTATTATTGTGGGTTCCAGTACTGGTGCTGTCTGAATATTTTACTCCCTCGGTCAAGTATTTTTTTGTGTGTTGTTCGCCGAATTCTGCTTCATAAAGCAATTGAAATGTTTTACACACATACATATATGGATACCTACATATTTGCGATGATTTGCATTGTTGGTCATTGTTCGAACCCTTTGCCCTCAATAGTGGACGAATCTGCTGATGCAGATGCCGGACTGATTTGGTATGCACAAAAACGCCGAAGAGCAGATTGAAATCTATCAATTGCTGTATTATTTTCAGTGAAAGAACTCTGATACATTTAATAGAATTGTACACTTTCGCAACCACATCTATCATCTTAGACTTTATACTAGCATTTCGAAAAGGAAATTAAAGTTTAAATATCTATGGAGGGCCAACAAAAATAATTTTTATTTGTTTTCTCAATTCTTGTGACTATCTTTAAAGATATTTAAAAAAAAAATTGTATATATTCACTACCATTCGATTTTTATAAAATAATTTATAATGATTGCGGTTTCTGTTTGAATTGTTGTGTATACCATGGATCGTTCGTACGGCAGTAAATAAATATAGTTTAATATAAAGTCGAATTATGACATGCTGCCATAGCATTGATCGTTCAATATACATACATACATATAAGTGTCTGAGATAATCCGCAAATGTTTTGTACATCACGAAATTTTTATACATTTTAAATGAAAACTGCAAATACATACTTCGGCGTCCTTAATTTTGATTAATTAAGATTAATTAATCTTAATTGTTATACCCTGTAATAAAAGATCGCAATAGTTTTATAACTTAGTTCCAACGAAAGCGATTGTAACAGATAGAAATAAGCATCTGCGAGCTCATATAATACATATATACATAAATAAATATTAAATATCTGTTTGAAGTAAAAGTTGACATTGAATAATTGGACCAATGTATTAAATTTCAATGAAGTTTCTGTGTTTGTTAAGCCCTTATAAGATTTTACAATGCTGGACTTAGCGCGTATCACTAAATGAAATATCATAAATGTCATTGAAAGAATCGTTTTATGGATAGAAAAATCAAAAATGATAAATTTCAAATAAATTTAAATTTCAAATCTTAAATACATACAATTAACTTTAAATGTTAAGTTTTTAAATGCAAATCATACAAAATGTACATGTTAAATGTAAAAGTAAATGTAAATTGGACTATTATCATATTGCCAAATTATATGAAAACGTACAAAAAATCAACAAAAATTCCGAAATTTTACATATTTTCTGACTTAAATATATATATGTACATATGTTAGCACATATATATTTTACCAAAATGGGTACATTTTCAAAGTTTCAACGCCAATTTGCAATTCGGCGTTAGCTTTTGTACTCGTTTTTGGAAGGCGTCAGCAAATCGGTACTGACGTTAGTTGCTCACGTTCAATGATCCGTAATACATACATTAGAAAAACAATGCTAATGAATTTTGCAGTCGAAGCGGCGACTAAAGTGGTTAGACGTCGTCTCTCGAGATGGCGAAAATAAATCATGTGTGTCGGCTGAGTACATGATGATCTTCTGCTCACACATTTTGTCTGACCCATAGCTGAGGCGTTGGTGCTGGTTGCTGATTTTATTGTCTTTCGGTACAGTGGATCTTTCCTATATGTACACTGACGAGCAAAACTGTAACACGAGTTGCAGTTTGGGGCTGTATATACAAAAACGGAGTTGGTCCCTTGGTCTTAATTTAAGGAATAATGCGTAAGAAACAGTATTTAAGCATTTTGCAACAAAATCTTCCAAAAGTAATGAAAAATATGGGTATTGATGCAAAAAAATTCATATTTCAGCAAGAAAATGATTCCAAACACACTTCGATTTTGGTAAAAAATTGGATGGAAAAGCAAAATTTTCAGTCGCTAAAGTGGCCACCGCAATCTCCTGATATGAATTCTAAAAAAATTAAAAGGGCTTAGGACTCATTATTAAAATAATCTCAAATAAATTTTTCGTTTAATATATAACACCAGTGCAAAACTGTAACAATTGACTTTTTTTACATTTTGCTTCGGCATATTTATTCCAGATGATCAAATCGCTTCATATTTTCACAAGCGATAGTCAAATATAGTAGCAACAAAACAAGACTAAGATTATTATCATACATGAAATAGGAGAGAAGATACTAACCGTTGAAGTTAGAATATGCAACTCGTGTTACAGTTTTGCTCGTCAGTGTACATATGTATGTATATTGTACGTTATTCTGGCGTTATTCTTGTAAGTGTCAGTGCCACATCTATTCCAGAAGCCTCAGCTGGGGCTCCTTTTGGAAGTGTTTCCATTAATATGGCCGTTATGTGCAAGCACACGTATTACCGTCTGCCAGACGAATTCGATTCGGAGTCTGCCAACTCGCGGTAATCCCGCCGACACTGCGAACCTTAACATACATACATAGCTCCCCATGCGGACGGTCACCTCACCGTTCCCTTATCGCATTTCCAAACAGATGAATGTCTGTTAAATATTTATGAGTATCGAAATGTTGCCTGAGTGCATGTTTTAACAAATGAAACGTCAATTTCATGCGAAAAATGCAAGCAATAATGACGCAGCAAGGATTGCTGCTCTGCGCTATCAGCTGGGGCTGGCCTGGACCAGTTGCTGTTCGAACTCGAGTCCAGAAAAGGCCAGGATTCGGCCAATTTCAATTGGATGTCCACGACACGCCAACATGGACCATAGCCGCAGGCCGAGTGGGTGTGCGCATCGTTTTCATCGTTACGTCGACGTTCATCCTCGAACTCTACCCGGCACGGCACTCGTTCTTTCCGCACATATTCAATATGGAATTTAATGCTCGACCCCAAAAGACTGCAGTATCCACATCCAATTTGGAAGCTTAAGTGAAGTTCCCTTCCATAAAAAATATATGTACATGTACATACTTCTTGGACATTCGAATCAACTATGATAGAGTTCCTCGACAAACAGGACTCCAGAGTAGGAAACGATGGCCATTTCCAAAATTCTAAATATATCTACACCCAGAGAAAAAATACCGCGAAAATCCAAGACCGCTGTTCTTACTTTCAAGACACATTGGGTCTGTTCTTAAATATGGAACGTTTGTACCATTTGTGTATTAATATACTACCGATTGGTCTAAATTGTCATACACCTTCGTTTAAATAAATTAAAAAAATATATTTTCATGAAAAATATTCTTTAACATTTTTTTGTTGTATTTTCTTATACATTTAGAACAAATCCCCCACACAATTCCCCAAAAAAAAAAAAGAAAAAATCAAAAGTCAAACCGGTATTCGAACCCATGCACTTTGGATTGGCAGTCCGATGCCTTAACCACTAGGCCAAACGGCAAGCAGGCGACCGGGCGTCCAGATTCCAACGAGAATCGAGCAATCACAAATGTACAAACAATCATTAATTTTTAAAATAATTTTAATTTTTAATTTAAAAAGATTAAAAAAAATAAAAGAAAAGGAAAAAAAAAATTTGTCGAGATCGGGATTCGAACACTCTGTTTCCTAGGCTAAATATCAACCCGAGCAACACAACAAATTGTTCTTAGGAGTTGCAACCTATTGTCCCTTACAATCGCTGAATGCACTATATATCGGCGACTCAAACTAAAACGCGTGTGTGGTCCAATGTGTACGCTGTCGGTCTGTTAAACTCTGAGACGCGGGTTCAATCCCAGAGTGATCCTTTGTAATAAATAAAATTGTGAGTATGGTTTTTCAATATATGTAAATTATAAATGAATTTACTACAATAAACATAATATGAGTAAGTAAAGTTGATAAACTAATTAAAAAAAAGAATTTAATTTGTTTTTTGTATGAATGAAACCAAATGACTGTTTGTTCATAAATGTAGAACAACGGTATTAAAATTGTGATACCATATGTTCTGGGAAGAAGAAAAAACGGGATTGGGCTGTTTTTAAGAACGAATAGACACGTTTTTGGTACGTTTAGAACGTTTTTTATTTTCTGAGTGTAAGAGTTTCCTTCAAACAATATTATGCTGTCAGGGGTTCATTAATTAAGCGAAAATTCATTAGCAATCCAAATCACTATAGACTGGGGTCCATGTGGCACAGTGGTCGATGTTGAGTGGGTACTTTCTTAGTTTATCAATAATAATTTGTAAGCAAAATGTAAAATATTATGTTATATTGTAAACTGTGTCAGTTTTCCAGCACATTATCATCTATTTCGAGACATAATCCTTTTTATGATTTTTCGCTTTTAATCTTTTAAACGTCGGATCATAAATACTCGGTTCAATTGTATGAGCCAAGAATAGGAATATAAAGGGTGTTTTTTTAGAGGTATAGAACTTTGCAATAAAACAACGATGAATTATTATATTGACAAGAATTTTTTTTATTCGAAAGATAATCTAGTGGCATTTTAAATTTGATTTCTGGCATTTGACCGCCATGGCTGGCTAGCTGGACGTCCAATTTTCGATGACTTTTTTCAACATTTGTGGCCGTATATCGGCAATAACACGGCGAATGTTGTCTTCCAAATGGTCAAGCGTTTGTGGCTTATCCGCATAGACCAATGACTTGACATAACCCCACAGAAAGTAGTCCAGCGGTGTTAAATCACAACATCTTGGAGGCCAATTCACAGGCCCAATTGTGGCACGAGCTGTGTGACATGTTGCGTCGCACAATGGCCCAAAAGATACAGATACGTTGCAAAAATTAACTTTTTGATGACAACGGATCGTAAAATTTGTTATTGCATTCGACAGGTAATAGTTCAAGACGATTGAATCCAAAAAATTATTCAAATCGGTTCAGTACTTACAAATTTGCAGGTGTTTAAAGTTGAACCTTTTTTGGGTTGCAAAAAAGCTTGTTGTCTAGGAGAAAAATTCTGACTTTGAGGTCGGTTTTTAGGTAAAATATGTAACCGACTGGCATGGTTATGGTCTCTATCGAAAGGGTCATCAAATCTCGGTAAAACCAAGGTAGAATAAAATTATAATGTTTATTGTACGTGCTGGCATACCTGTTTTACCGAAGTACTAATTTTCACCTATTTTTCATCTTTGATGGAAAATAAAAAATGGAACTTACACCTACTTACGTATGGGTTTGGCGTATGAGGCGTTGTTCCTGAATATGTTCTTTATCATATTCAAAAAAGATCGGCTACCCCAATCTGCCCCCAAGAAATTCTAAGGCAAAAAATATTTTCAACTCAGCGTACAAAACGGGCGGGTTGGTACAAATTCTTGTACAACCGCAGTTGCTGCGCAGTACGAAATTGTATGGCGGGCATACATTTTTATACCTATGCAGGGTATTATAATTTTAGTCAGAAGTTTTCAACGCAGTGAAGGACACATTTCCGACCATATAAAGTATATATATTCCTGATCAGCATCAACAGCCGAGTCGATCTAGCCATGTCTGTCTGTCTGTCTGTCTGTCCGTCCGTTTCTACGCAAACTAGTCTCTCAGTTTTGAAGATATCTGAATGAAACTTTGCACATATGCTTCTATATGATCCGGACCGGATCGGACGGACGACTATATCATATAGCTGCCATAGGAACGATCGGAAATTTTTGAGAAAAAAAATTGTAACTTAAGACATGGCCATTTTGTATTATTTTAGAATTTCGGTTTTAATTTGATCAAAATCGGACCACTATATCATATACATAGGTGCTTTAGGAATATATATATAAATTCATTTAGTTTGTTCGCAACATTTTCGTTCGCACAATTTTTGTTCGCAACATTTATGTCAGTACCCGAGAACAAGTCTAACTTACTGCAAGGGTATTTAAACTTCGACATGCAGAAGTAAGCTTTCTCTCTTGTTTCCTGTATTGGCGACTTGTTTTTCAATTCCTGATTTTGCAAGGACACTCAATGATTTGTAATGAATGTATGTATAATGATTAATTATTCTTCAACAATATTAAATAATGTAAAATTGAATAATTATTTTGAAAAAAAAGTGCATAAATTATTATAAATTGGTCAAAAATTTGGGACACAAAAAAAATGTTTTTTCTTTAAAATGAATTCTTTTTTTGTTTTTAAAACATTAAATATGCATCATATTAGCATTTTCAGAGAAAACAAACGAAAAGTATTTTTCGAAATTTTATAATTGAGAAAATTAAGAAAACTGCCTCAAAATCATTAATTTTTGAGTATAAAATCTATGATATAATTTATGACCTTTTAATCGAAAGGTACTAAAATTACCTTTCATTAAAACAAAATTATGATAATATCTCAATTGGTTCAAGAGTTATGATTTTTGTAAAGCAAGTGTGCGACGCGTTGCTTTTCGATTTTGCCCGGCAAAGAGTGCAGTCGTGAGTTTTGTTATTTAGTGAGTGCACGTGTTTCAAACGGTAAGTTTTAAATTTAAATGTATTATTCCCTTATTTTAATCAGTAAATATTTAATTAATATCTATCTATCTATCTTATTAATATCTATATGACTAAATTATTAAATTCCCTCTGCCAAGCGCCACAAAAGGAAATTAGTCGACATAAATCTTTTGAGGCGCTTGGCAACAGGAATGCAAAAATGTTCTTGTGTTTTATTTATTCTGAAGACTTTTTTTGTAGTTTAACCACCATCAACGGTTTCTACAACTTATTTGCAAGGAGAGTAGTTCCATTTTTACCATTTTATATCGTTTTTCTTGTTCTTTTAAAATGCCAAACGCAAAAGTTAAGCACGCGGAAATTCAAGCAAATGCATATAGGAATAGAAAATGAAGAAGAAAAATTGAAGTGTCTGATATTTTTGTAAATATCGAAGACAATTGTGAGTTTTCGGTTGATTGTAAGATTCCTGTTGATTCTAAGGTTGATGATAATTTTAACTTGCGCTTAGCCCAGTGGTTTTCGGCCAATAATATAAGCAAATGCGCAGCCACTGAACTTCTGTCACTTTTGTCAAAAAAAAATCCCTGCTTCCCAAATGATCCTCTGCCATTAAAGTCGACTCCTCAAGAAGTTATTAAACGAATTATGGCTGCTGGCGAGTACATATGTACACTATGGCTTAAAAAACGCTCTAACAGATTTTCCTAATAATTTTAGCTATATTTCTAATAATATAAGCTTAAATATCAATGTGGACGGTTTACCTCTTTTCAAAAGTTCACTCAAACAGACATGGCCAATTTTGATAAATTTAAATGGTACCAAGCCAGTAATGGTTGTACACAGATAGAAAAGATTCTTGAAATCAAGCCTATCCTATCTTTACTTAAAATTTTTAAGTACAATTCGGGGTTAAATGGTTAAATCGATCCCGTTTTGGGACTAAAATGGCAAAATAAGCCTAAAAATGCTTGAATTAATCCCGTTTCGGGATTAAATGACAAAAATATTAAGTGCGTTCATACTTAGATTAAGAATATCCGGTCTTGGGCCGAAATCGTGCCCATTTGGGATTAATTTTTCTATCTGTGTAGGTATATATGTAAGTAGGTAATTCCAAGTCTCAAGACCGAAAAATTTATTTGAAACACCACTCAGGCTTTTATGCCTGTAACCAGAGGCGAAAGTTTTCAGAGACGCATGATTTTTAAATTGTCCGAGATCCTTCCTCAAACCGATCATAGCTTCAGCAATAGATTGCAGCCGGAACATTACAATTTACAAAAACAACTAGTATTGGAAATTCTCCCAATTCTCATTACCAGCATGCTGGTAATGAATATACATATGTACTTTAAATGAATTAATATATTATATATACTTTTTTGGTCGGAAATAACTCTTTCACTATGTTGCACTATGTTGCAAACTGCTGACCGAAATTTAATACCCTTAAAGGTTTTTAAAATACCTAAAAACAATATCGGTTGTTTTTTATAATTTTTAAGATAAGGGTGATATTTTGTAAGGAAATAAAACTCCATATGCTCTTATTTTATTTTTTTTTTGTGCCACTACCAAATTACTTAATTATGAAACTAAATACTTTTATCGTGCCGAATTAGAAACTAGGTAAATATTTGCAATTTATTTTTTGTCAATGTTACTATATATCGTGATATGTTGAAGGTGCTTCTTGCAAAGGAGCAATGCAATTTGTATATTAAAGTGTGAAGTGACTTCTTAATTTAAAATTCAGGATATAAATCTGCATTTCTCTTGCAGCAGGAGATGGCAATACAGCTGCCAAAATTTGCGAATTACATATATACAAAAGGTGCTTCCAACTATCAGACAATAGGCTCAAAAGGCCAATGGAAAGGTGGTAGCATCAGAAAGAGCAATAATGGTGGTACTTGGGCCGTTATTCAAAGGGTTTTTCTTGAGTGCGACAGAGACAAAATCAGCTATTTATAAATAATAATTTTCCTCGACTGCACTCCTGTCGTCGCCAGGCACCTAGCCGACAGCCAGCAACAGGGATACCTATACAAGGAGAGATAGAAGGAGTCTGTGACTGAATAGGGACGGGAAAGAGGACACCTTTGTTTCTCACACAGGAAAACAATAGCATCAAGCACAGCTCGGTAAGCAAGAGAGAAAGACGCGTACTTGTAAGGGAAATGCCACAAGCAGTTGATGAAGTGCAGACAGCTGGCCGTTTAAAGGCATGTTGCCTCTTACATCCTCCAGCACAACACTCATAAAAATATTTACCCAAACAACATTTGTTCGCGTGTATATGTTCAAAGTCAAGGAGTGCCGGCCAGTTTTTTTTCCTTTTAGCCTAAAAGTATTGTATCCCAAATTTGGTGACAATCGGATGACGTTTTAGGACCCGGAAAAAAAAAATTTTAAGAAATTTGTAATTTGTTCGTATTTTTCACTGAAAATTTCATATTCCATCATTATTGCTCATACAAAACGTCAATATTTTATTTAAATATTACGTAGAATTGAAAAACACACAATAAAAAACCCTTTGGTCAATCATTTAACTTTTCGATCTATTATTATACCATGTACCGTAGGTACAAAGGTATATTAATTTTGTGCAAATGTATGTAACAGGCAGTAGGAAGCATTTCCGACCCCATAAAGTATATATATTCTTGATCAGCATCAACAGCCAAGTCGATATAGCCATGTCTGTCTGTCCGTCTGTCCATCTGTCCGTCTGTATGAACGCCTAGATCTCAGCAACTATAAGAGCTAGAGCCACCAAATTCGGTATGTAGGTCGGAATGTTTTGCACGCAGATAAAGTTTGTTTCAGATTTAAAAATTTCCCCCCCCCCCCCCCCGCAAATCAATAAAAACGTTTTGCAGCCACAAATATTACCATAGATCTTTCTTTTTTTGCATAGGCATGCATATGTAGAACATGTATCAATACCGAAAATCTGGTAAAGATCGGGTGAAAAACACAAAAGTTATTTACTTATCAGTGTGCTATCTATTTCGCAGCTAGCAACAGGTGCATCCCAAAAAACAACAACAAAACTGATGAGCGCAAGAAACTAACTCCCGTGCGCAAAAAAGAGAGAGGGGTTATCTCTTTCTGAGATGGTGGTGGTTTTGCAAAGAGCGAGTTTGTTTAGGCAAAAGTCGCAAAAGTTCCCTGGTTACCGATTTTATTTATAATCGGGAGCTCTAATTCGAGGGGCGATATATTTTGGTAGAGGGTATATAACAGTCGTTCACTTGTTTTTATTATATTTTGCATCAATACAACGCGTTTGGTGGGGGCTTTGGACAATGCCAAAGTTTCGGATGGAATGGCCGTACACATTGCTGCTGCTGAAGCATTGGGACATCGAGTAGAGGAATACGCAATTAATCGCTCTACAATTAAAAGTTTACGTCAAGAGAATCGTTCGAGAGAGTTTAAAGCTGGCTTCTCTGATAATGTAATTTAAGCTTAAATTTAGTTACTCTAATTTCGAATTAAGTAGCATTTTGTGATTATTTTTACTTCATTTTCAGATAAGTAAAAATGCATCATTAATCGTTCATTTCGACGGACAGCTAATGTCAGATTTGACCGGAAAATCCAAAGTTGATCGAATCGCAGTTCTTGTTAGCTACAATGGAACAAGCTAATTCCTTGGAGCAAAGAAAATAAATTCTGCATCCGGTGAAAATATTTCAGACGTGGCTCATCAACAATTACTTCAATGGGATATTGATTTACATCAAGTCAAAGGTTCATAATATGACATGACATCTTCGAATACCGGAATCCATTCAGGTGCAGCGGTTCTATTAGAAAAGAGTATACATAGGTCACAAAATGTTTGACCTGCCATGTCGACACCACACATGAAATATATTTACGAATGGTATTTGAAACTAAATTGTCTGTAACTCAGGTCCGTAGCTACGTACGGGCAAGTACGGGCGTTGCCCGTACTGCCGACTTGTTTGCCCCTACACCCCGTCTAAGAAAAAACCGGAAAAAATTGATATCTAGAAAAATATATTATATATTTCAAGAATATATAAAGTATAAAAGAGTATATAAATACATAAACATTTTTTACGTTTCATTTTTCAATTCATTTATTGAGCATTTATAATCCTGCCCGTCCTTCATTACTTTGTGCCCGTACTACCAGTTAGGTGTAGCTACGGGCCTGCTGTAACTTCTGGAGCAGAGGTGCCGATCTTTGAACGATTTTCAAAATCCTGGGGCATTTTAAACCATGAAACATTTTCCATCGTAATTGAAAACGAAATGGTCCGCTCAAACATAAACGAAGATGAACGCATGGAAATGATAACATTTTGCACAAACAAACTATCAAAATTCCTTGCTCGAGGTGATTATAAAGAATTGCTGCAGCTCACTTTGACTTTTCTCGGTGCAGGCAATTTCAAGTTTAAGACCCCCGGTGCTACCAGCCATGCTCGATGGATGTCGAAAGCGATTTATTGTTTAAAAATTTTCTTCTTACGAACACAATTTAAACTCACAAAAAAAAGAAACAGATGGTTTACGTGATATTTGTATTTTTTTGGTCATACTTTACGTGATAGCATGGTTTGGACGTACAAAAGCAATTTCGCCTCCATCCCAGGACTTGAATTTCCTTAAAGTCATTATTAAGTATGCGGAAATAGATCCAGCAATCTCAGCTGCCATCCTCAAGAAAATGAGTAATCACTTATGGTACAATACCGACGAAAAAGTGGCTTTGGCATTCTTTGACTCCAAGGTACCTTTCGAAGAGAAGCGCAAAATGATTGAAATTTTAGACAAGAAAGAACCACTTGTTCAATTAAAAAATTGTCGTAGCCATTCAAATTTGCTTGAATTTGAAAATTACACTTTAAGTGATTTCGTTTCAGAAGGAACTAAGCAGTTTTTCAGTCATTTTGAATTGTCTTCAGAGTTTTTTTTTGAGTCTGATCCCTCAACTTGGGAAGCGTCTTTCTAATTCGAAGAAGGTTGGTGCTTCTGCCGTGATTTGTTTGTTGTGAATGATACAGCTGAGCGCGGAATTAAATTTATTCAAGACTACAATAGATTATTGACGAAAGATGAAGATGAAATTCAAATTGTACTTCAAATGGTGGAAGCTTATCGCAAGAAATATCCATCATACAAAAAATGTGACTCAATGCATTAAATACGTTTTGTTTTAAGAAATACAAATATTCAGATTGATTGAACTTTGAGGCCTGGTCATTTATTTAGTCCTATATTTTTGTATTGATGCAAATAAATAATAAAAGTAACAGATCGAAAAGGCTAAAGATGAAAAAATAATTAAGATTGATCAAAAAATCTCAAAAAATGAAATTTTTTTGGAAAAAATAATTAAGTGATTGACCTAAGTGTTTTTTACTGTGTGTTTTTCAATTCTACTTTAAATTTAAATAAAATAATGACGTTTTGTATGAGCAATAATGATGGATTATGAAATTTTCAGTAAAAAATACGAAGAAATTTCAAATTTCTTCTAATTTTTTTTTTTAATTTTCAAATATTTTCCGGGTCTATTAAAAGTCATCCGATCGTCACCAAATTTGGCATGCAATACTTTTAGACTAAACGGAACAAAAAACCGGCCGGCACTCCTTGATACAGGGGCTAGGTATTTTTGTCCTACAAATAAGAACACCTCTAATGGACACACTAATAGATGTACAAAGATAAATACTCTAATTTAGTCGATAATTCACTAGTTTTGCTGTAGGCTAAAAATTAATTCAGCAAGGAATAGTTTATCTCCGGAATATTCAGTATTATTTTGCAGGACCTCCTTTGTCCTTTGAGGGCATTAACTTGCGACAAGTTCCAATTGGAACGTTGTTGTACAATATCCTAAAGTGTTTTGTAATTTTTGACAAAAAGACCGTACGTCTAATATAAGTTCATCCCTGTGACTTCAATATGCCCGGTGGATTGACTTGGCCACACAAGAAATCCCAGATTTCGCTCTCTGAACCAATTCATACCTACTCGAGGGATGTGGGACCAGAGACTATAAAGATTCTTAAATTAAAAAAATTATTTTTATAAGTGTAGTCAAACTTTACATTGTGGTATGGGTATTTACCTATCGACTTTCCATTGTTTTAATTGTTTGTCAGATTTCCCTTTGTGAAACCACAACGCACAACTACTGTGTTCAAAACGAGTTTGTATTTTAAGTACGAGTCATCGATCTCTGGGCTGTTAGGGCTTATTTATGGAAAATAGACCTTCAGGGTAATAAATTACTTTATTTTTTTGCAAATGGACAAATCTACTTGACATTTTGGATGCGCTTATCCAAAGAATTCTATAGGATGAATAAAATTGTTTCAAATAAATTGCTAAATTGTTGTATTATTGTATGAGAACTCACAGCTTTACTCACATAGAGTTCAGTCCCGATTACGTACACCTCATCAAGCAAAGTCGACTCTGATTATCAGTTTAAATGGCAGCTCGGACGAGGTGCTAAGGTCGCCGTTTCACATGCATCGTTCTTTATCGAAACAATCAGCACTAATTGGAAATTTAACAGTTCATAAAGAACACACCTCGGCCCTGCACACACACATCCCAGTGAGCGGACTACCTAGTTGACCCCAATTGCCTTTAGAGGCAAGGTAAGCCTTGACTCCACTAAGAGGGAGCCTGGAAAGCGGTAGCCCACTCAAGCTTGTTGTTTGTTATTGAGTTAGCTAGTTCAGGGACTAAAGTAAACCTCTACGTCGATATATTTTCAGTGAAAAAATCCAGACCGGAACAGAGCTCCCTGGGATATACGACCGGCACAAGCTAACGTCCTCTCAATAGGGTGCGAATGCAAGCAGGCCGGGGACGGTCTAATGAGGGGCTTCTTGTGGCAGGATGTGCACACACACATTAAAACACTATCAGCGCGTACGTTTCATTTCAGATTCGAGTTGCTTTCATCTAAGAGTGCCTGCCCCGCGCTCCTTTGCCTCGCTTGGATAACACTAATTTCGCACCAGTAATTACACTTTTTCAGCAAGAAGCCCCCACCTCGCCCCACGCTTTGCGGAATTATGCTGAGTGAGTTTTGCTACTTAACTCATTTGGGAAATATCGTAATAAAAATTACCCCAACGAATGTTGTTTCGACTGGGATGTTGTAAGCTTGTAGTTGTTGTCGTTTCCGCTGTGGCAGGCAGTTAGTTTTCATTTATAAAGAGTTTTAGAGGGATGCGCGAATGCTAAATTGGGAGCAACGTCCTCGTGAACGCTGCAAAATGAGGTTACCGTAAACGTGCAGAGACATTAAGAGGTTTGTTCAGCACGTAAGAGCTGAATATGGGATATACTCCATACCAAAAGCAAAATTACAATTTTGTAAACAACGTTTTTTGTTTCCAGATCAACTCTGTTTTTAGCTTGAAGCTGCCTTTGTTATTTTTATCTCACCTCATGAAGAGGTGTTTAAAGTTGTAACCAAAATCTATGTTTGATGGTCCTATTGTTGGCGAATCTTCTGTACAAATTGCGGAATTTAGAAATCATTAAACATAACAATATTTTAGAGTAGATGAAAATATTACGAAAACCACAAAGCTATGAAAACATATTTTAAATACAAATCACTTACCTTTAACTAAGTAAAATAACACAGTGTAACAGCGATTCTGAACTTTTAAAGTGACCTAGTAGACCTAACACCCTCAAAATCTTAATTTATTGTCAAAAAAAACGTTTTTCGGCTTTTTTTCGCTTTGAAAAATTCCTACTCAAAAAGTTCTTTTAACAATTATAAAAAATTCTTGGCGTTTTTTATAGCTTTATGGAGTAGCTTACACGAAAAAAATAACTTATGGTTTGTTTCGAATGAGAAAGACAAAATTTTTGCTTGGAAATATGCAACTCACACTTTTTTTCGTGTTTTTTCGACTTTGATGCCATATTTTTCAACAAATCACCAATATTTCTCAATGATCAGCATCAACAGCCGAGTCGATCTAGCCATGTCCGTCTGTCCGTTTCTACGCAAACTAGTCCCTCAGTTTTGAAGCTATCTTAATGAAAATTTGCACATATACTGCTAAATGCTCTCACTACTATATATGTCGGAACGGGCCGGATCGGACTACTATATCATATAGCTCCCATAGGAACGATCGGAAATTTTTGAGAAAAAAAATTTTAACTTAGGCAATTTTCAACATATTTTCATGAAATTTCAGACATCGCCATTTTGTATTATTTTAGAATTTCGGTTTTAATTTGATCAAAATCGGACCACTATATCATATAGGTGCTATAGGAATATATATATAAATTCATTTAGTTTGTTCGCAACATTTTCGTTCGCACAATTTTTGTTCGCAACATTTATGTCAGTACCCAAGAAAAAGTCTAATTTACTGCAAGGGTATTTAAACTGTGGCATGCTGAAGTTTGCTTTCTTTCTTGTTTTACAATAAATCAAGATTTTGAGGGTGTTCGAAAAATTTCAAACATGGTTTTGTGTTATATTCGATCTGCTTAACAATCTCTACTAGGTCACTTCAAAAGGTCATTTACTTTTTCAAAATTTTTAACACTGTGTAATTTATGCTTATCATACATATTTACATAAATACTAAGCTTTTGTTTATATCGGAGCCTTTCTGATGAAAACGTAGTCCTTATAATTCAAGAGCATTGTTAAAGAAGAATTAGAAACTAAATAGTAAACATTTTTATTTACACATTTAGACTTTATTTAAATAGGTATATCGGATTAATCGTGTCAGAGCCACTTTTAATTTAATTTAAATGGTTTTTACACAAGGTATCTCACAATTTAGCACACTCGATTGCAGCTTTCTCCCTGGTCATCATCGAAATTTGTTTATTTAAAAGGGTTTTTTATTCAAGCCAAATACCAATGTGTTGTGATAAATTTAATTTAGTTAAATTAAATTATTTTCATGGTTCTAATAGATAAATGTGCATATCCGGAAAAAGCAGTTAATTTAATTTAATGTGAGACTGAAAGTAGTCCTGCAACAAAACTTCAAAATACACTGCTCCATCTGTAAGTTGAAAGAGCGCCTCCAGCTGTATGGGCCAGGTAACAGGTACACTCATTTAAGAGCCACCCTATGCGACTTTAGACTCCTTCAGAACTGAAAAGTAACTGAAACTATTCTTCCATGCAACAAGAAACAATTTTGGCCTCAACCAAGCCCACTAACAACCCTAAAACCCTTAGGCCGCCTGGCAAAGCGTGCGGGAAGATTGAATAAGTTGGGATTTTAAATTGAAAATAAGCTGGGCCCGTCCCAAGTTGCAATGATTTAGCGCAGCAGAACGAAAATCAGCAGGCGAAATAAGGCGATGCGAAAAGGGACAAAACCCTCACCGTAATAATCGCTTTAACTACAATTAAATCGGAATTGTAATCACTTTGCGCTGGTCTCGTTGTTGCTTCTATTATAAATATCCTTCCATCCATTCAGGCAGCCAGACAGACCGACAAGAGGTGGGACGTGGGGGACACGGCAGGCTGAGGGCAAGGCAGGTAAATTAAAGGAGAGGAGGCAGATAGCCAAGGCCACGGCGAAAGAAGAAAGCTCCTATAATGCTAATGATGTTAAATAGTCATTCCCTTGTTGAAGATTTCAGGGAATCTGCAATTTACATAAAGTTGAACCGTTAAATAGCCGAAATTGCGAACTTCAATGGCCTTGTAGTGACTTACAGGCTTTCGGGCTGCCCGACTACATTCCGATTAAAAGCCAAGGGTGGTGTAGAGAATCCCAATGAAAATATAAACTTTAAGAGGTGTAGTTGTAGCTTGGAAGTGTTTTTATTTATACTATTTTATACACTTTACTGATAGACTTTTATGCGGATGGTGGTGTCCTGGGAGCTGAAAATATATAAGAAAAGGAAATAAATTAGTGTGATATTAGTTGCGCACTCGGAAAAGATGGAAAATTCCCACAGCCCCCAATTAACATTTCCCGTCACTAGCAATAAATCAATATGTACGACCATTTCGCCTAATTAAAAAGCCTCAGAAACTATTAGTCGTAAAAAGTTGATGGCCACCTTCAAAGACGAGGCGAGGCGAGGTCACAAATGTGCTGTAAAGTAAGTAAAGTGTAGCAGGCAATTAGGCGGTGACCAAAAAACAAGGCCCGGCTTAGGAGTGAAGGGTAAATGGAAGCCAAATATTATTTTAGGTACATATGAGAGTTGAAATGAGTCTTTCTGCTGGGTGAAAAAATAGCCTGCACACATGGGCAAGTGACAAAATTGCACCAAATTGACAGTGCTCGAACACTTGACCAAATAACTGGAAAGGTGGACACAAAGTCGTACCTGCTTCGGTATAGTCGGATGGGGTGGCTGAGCGGAGAACTAACAGTCTGCTTGACACGTGGTAAGGATGGCAAAAAGTGGTGGGGAGACGAGGAAGAGACTGGCGATTCTTTGGCCTGTGTGGTCTTCGCAAAAAGAGGGACGCACAAAACCAGGATGAGCAGTAGGCGGAGGACACTGTGGATTTTACGCACTGCTGAATAAGCAATTTGCAAAATGTCCAAGCCAATAACATAACAAATGACACAGTGGCTTCCCAGCCGCAGGAGCAGCAAGAACAAAATTTGCGGTGACGCCATGTCTGGAGGAGATCGGCTGGCCGGAAAAAAAAGGCTGAGCTTGGTTATCTCCCAGTGGATATACCATTAATTGAATCTGAACCTCAAGGCGCAAAATAATAACGTATCCGCAGCATAATGAACAAACACTGGCCTTAAAGTGCACTTTAAATATTAAAGGAAAGCCTTTGTAAGGCCACTTTTCCCGACTGTTCCAGAACCGTAAACACAACCGCAAAACATCAAACTGCCGAGCGGGGGATGCCATCCTTTGGGTTGGCCCAGACCTAGGGGTTGTGGGGCTAAACGCAAAAGCGTATAATTTACAGCACACCGTCGAAATGAGGAAAGGGGGAATTACGTTAGTGTTTGTGGCATGGAAGCAGGGGACGAAGCTAAAAGCCGACAAGTGGGAATGATGATCATAATGATGAAGGGAGTGATGTGAAAGATGTCGACGGCATTGACAGCGCCTGTTTATGTTTTGATTTGCAGTGACAGAAGGGGGCTGCAGCGAAGAAGCTGCACGCATAATTGGTGTTGGGCGTCTTGGCTACCCTATGTGGAAATCATGTGGAAATGGGTAAAGGGTGAAAACTGGTGAATCTGCGATAGAAGAGGCATTTTGGTCTGGGGCAGACATGCCGGAAATCAACTTAACACAACCGCAAAAGCGCAATCTCCTCTTTGGCCAGCCACAGCCAGGGCCACATCCTCAGGCCTCGAATTCTTATTGCGGCCTTGCTTCTATGTGTTGACATTTCCTGATAATTGGTATGTCCATGTTCGGGTCCTGAAAGCCCTCGACATCCTTACTCCTTGCCTGGTCGCATGCCGTCTCCCAGGCGGCACATTAAGTTCCGCATCGCTTGTCACAAATTGACTTAATGACGCCTTGGTGCAACTGCAGTTCTGCCCCTACCTATGTGTATTTTCACTATTGTGGTGCCATTTTATTCGCACATTGATTTTCCGATCCCAAAGTAAGTGCGGGGTCAAGCTCATCGTCGTGGTCTCTTAATGATGTGGTAATGCATCTCGGCGACTTTTTTGCATGCAATGCTGTGAGAATAATATGCTTATGCCCACCGGACGACGTGTCCATATACAAAGGGAATTTGCGGCCATAACTAATCGCGGCGAGTTAAAGATACTATTGCTTTAGCAACACAAAGACTTGTACCGCAAAGTACATCCAGGAAGAGCTCAGTTTATTTTCCTTTTCTTATAGTCAAAACGGGCCAAATGATTCATATATGAAGGGGAATGGTAAATAATTTAAATAGTTTCAAATTTTCGTAGATCTTATAAGTTTTTAGGCTAACGTTACCAGCAAGTAAATGACTAGTTAAATTATTTACTCATTACACCCTGCAGGGTATTATAATTTTGTTCAGAAGTTTTTGAAACCCTATCGAGTATATACATACATATATTCTTGATCAGATATATAATTTTATTTTTCTATTACATATATATATATATTATACAAATAAAGAAATAGAATAATAGATAAATGTTAAACCCGAATTTTATGCTATGTATTAATGTTTTATAGTTTTCATTAATTTTTCTTTTCATTTTATCAAATTTGATTAATTCATAATGATCATATGTAAGCTGCAAGGGTTTACAAACTTGGCCGTGCCGAAGTTGGATTCCTTTCTGATTAAATATATATCCATCGACTCTGAGTAATTTGTATCAGTTAATGTATAGGAAAATTTAAAAATTTTAAATAAATAAGTAAACTTGATCGAAGTATTTTCAACATAAACGAAGGTCACATACTCAATAATACTGTACAGGAAAAAATATGCCTACTTCTAGAGTGAGTGATTCATTTGTCGTTTTGGGTACATTCAGGCAGAAGTCTATTACATATACATATATAACTTCTGCTCGATCTATTTTTTTTTAACCCACCTACGACCTGCTAGGGTAAACGTGGGGGTCTAAAGTTAGGTTTCATTCTCGTTATAGTACCAATAGATTTAAGTATCTTGAAATACGTTTTTACTTATTGGTAACGTTTGGTATTGTTTTTTCATTTTATCGAAATTGGTCAATATTATTTTCTTATAAATAGTTAAATTAAAAAGCAAGAGCAACGGAATAAAAACTTCGGCTTCCAGAAATGAGCTTTAGTCGTTGTTTGTTTTTTGTTGCTTATTAATAAAAACAAATAACTGCAGAACAGAGTAAATATTTATATACCACTCAGCCACAACTGTAATGAAATTTGTCCTTGTTGCACGTTGACTCTTGGAGAAATGAAGTAATACAGTTAGGCTTAACAGCGTTTGTTTTTCTTTGCATTTCATTAGGGAAATGCCTAAGAAGGATGCTAGCTTGGCACCTTACCCCATATCATCCCCAGTCTGGGCTCTGGTTTTTGTTAAGAGTTTCTCTAGTAAGGACTGAGTCTCGAAACAAATCGTTCTGTCACATAATGAAATGAATAAAAATATTACCGTTTACCAGGTTTAAAGAAGTCTTGAATGCTACTTTTAACTGTTCCAGCAGCCTTTGCATTTTTATTAACAAGAAAAGAACGGCGAAGTTTGTATACCCTTGCAGCTTTCAATTTGATAGGTAATTATGAATTACTCAAATTTGATCAGATGAAAAGAAAAACAAACATGAATTATATAAAACATTTATCTGTTCAAAAAAAATTGGTTTTAACGTTTAATAAACATACAGTATATGAAAATATGTCGAAAACTGGCTAAGTTATAAATTTATTCCTTTGCTATATTATATAGTCGTCTGCTCCGGATTTTATAGTAGTGAGATCATATAAAAGACTATCTACACAGTTTCATTCAGATAGAATCAAAACTGAGGGACTAGTTTGACCAGCAACGGACAGACGGACAATACTAGATCGACGCGGATGTTGATGCTGGTCCTTTATTGGGTCGGAAATGTCACCTTCACTGCGTTACAAGCTTCTGACTAAAATTATAATACCCTGCAAGGGTATAAAAATGTAAGGACGTTATATTCAGTCAGCCTTCGGATTGTGAAAAAGCCGGCAAAGTTCAAGATAATATTTAAAGACAAACTTAAACATCAGCCATGGAAAAAGTTCGCTGAAAGGCTGCGATGCAATCAAAAATATTAATTTAAGGCGACGAGTTTCCACATGGCTGTGCAACTGCGAAAGGTAAACGAGCGACAAATTCCCTGCAATTATTTAGCTTTCGTCCTTTGAACAGTTTGGGCGTCAGCGAGGCGGTTTTTTGCTGATTGATATGCAAGGTAATTGTGAAGAATCCAGCGCGTAGTGGCGAGGATGTGCTCCTACCGGACAGTAACTAGCAGAGGAATCAGTCCCATCAACGAAAACTCTGGGAAGCAACGGTTTAGCTTTATGATTGCAGTCAGTGCACGTCGAACTGGAGGCGCAGCGCGTCATCAGTTCCGGTTCCTTTGACATGTCCTGCGGCCATTAATACCAAGGCGTTACGGGGTGTCAGAGAGGAGGTCGTGTGTGCCTGCTTGCTTCCGCTCTGTCTTCCGTCTTCCGTTTGGCTCCATCCACTTTTCAAATTAACCCCCTCTGCAGCCCAGTCTTGAGCCCGCGCCTTGCTTGCGTCCTTTGCCTGGAAAATTTCCAATTGCAGACGGAATCATTTTACAGTCAGAAGTGCACCCGGCAACAGCGGAAGCCAGGAGGAGGCGCCTCGTTCGCTGGAGCTCATTACAAATGCAGCATCCCCGCCAGGAGACACAGGCGAGTCTCAGCCTGTTAGTCCCTGCCCAGTTCACTCCGCCTAGCCCCATCGATGTCTCCGATTATTGCATAAAATGCCGTATTAATGGCTGTCAATATTGATACTGCTCATGGTTATAGCTATCGAAATAGGCATCGGCATCGTTCTCACCAGTTTGTTGTCTGCAGGCCCCAGGCTCTGGCTAGCATTATTATGCACAGAGCAAGAGGCCGCCGGGTATTGAAACCAGTGGCATCACTCTCAGACAGTGGAAGTTTCCGGACAATAAATTATTAGTATAGTTGATGAGCTGAGGGAAATCGAAAGAGACCGCAGAGCATATGCAAATTACAGTGACTGAGGATTGGGTATCGGGCATTCGATTACTATGCATTATGCGGTTCCTGGACGCACAGCTTGGATTCGCAATGCTTGATATGCTCCAATACTCAGGTCGTGCATATCCTCGGGCTAACTGCACCTAAAAAATGCAGTTTGGGCCTTGCATCTGTTATGGTTATTTTGGTCTGTTGGCTCCAAACCGCCCTTTTTAGTTACCTTTTATCGGTAAAACAGATATAATTATGTTGATTATCGTTTGATTTTCATGAGACAATAAAGAAGGGTCAGTTGAAATGCTGGGAATTTGACCACAGTCAGAACCGAGTTTGATTCCAGCAATAAGGGAGATTATTTTGGGTTTGATTTTCTAAATAAGTAGTCAATTATAGCCCTTCAATGCTAATGAATGTTCCTCCCAACATACGCATAGTTTGCAGTCGTCCACGCCCACTTGTGTGTTTATCCGGCGCCAGAATAATAGGAGCACTTATTAAACTCGCCACCCATGCATCAATAAGAGAACAGACCGGAAAAGTGTAAAAGTCAATAGGAAAGAATGCGAAATACTGCAAACAAAATTGCTAGTTAGTAAAAGAGGAAAACGCGAAAATTCACGAGAAAACCCGGGTGCATATTAATCAAACAAGTGGATTTTTATACCCTTGCTGGGTATTCGAATTTTAATCTGAAGTTTGCAACGGAGTGAAAGAGTCATTTCTGACCATATACAGTATATATATTTCGTCTGTCCCTTTCTACTCAAATTAGTATGTACATCAGTTTTAAAGCTATCAAAATAAAACTTTGCTGATAGTCTTCTATATGCACTCACCACTATATAATTCGCAAAGGGCCGGATCGGCTGACTATAGCATATAGCTGCCATAGGAACGATCTTCCGTGGAAAAAGATTATAACTTAGCCAGTTTTCAAAATATTTTTAAATAATTTGAGATATGGCCATTTCGTATTATTCTAGAATTTCGATTTAATTTTATCAAAATCTGACTACTATATCATATAGCTGCCATAGCAGCGTTCAAGAATTTTATTGAATATAATATTTAATTTAGAGGAAAATGCAAAACTTTGAGTGTAAAACTGTAACTCTAATAATAATATGAATAGGAAAATATTAAAAGCGAATTTGTATGATATTTATAAATGATTTACATATACAATTTATTTTCCCTTGATCGAATTGGGTTAAAATATAATGATCCAATTGTAAGCTGCAAGGGTATACAAACTTCGGAGTGCCGAAGTTAGTTTCCTTTCTCGTTATTCTACAAACAATTTGGGCTAACGCGGAGGGAAGTCCACATACCCCACCATCAACTTTGAACCACACACGTATGTATGTAAATGCATATGTGCACGCCGCACATTTCGGCGTATTCTCACGAAAAAAACGGATTTCGAAAGTTACGATTCTAAGCCGCCGTAGTAGCTCGCAAAATCCATTAAACTTTTACGACTATTGTAAACATTAACTTGCATACATCCATATATGCACTTTATGCGTTGGACGGGACCGCACCACAGGGTACGCCATGCTCTCTAGCGTAACCATTGAAAACTTGCCCCATTTACTAGGATACTCTGCGCTGGAAGCTTCAGTTCGCATGGAATGCGTTCATCAGCATCCTCCAACATTGTAACCAACAGGGAATTGATTTTTGAGCGGAAAAGTGATAGGCGAACGGGCAAGTTGTTAAAGTCTTTGCGACATCTGGTAGGTTAGCACTTTGTGAGTCCAGTAACTCGGCCTATCCGGATCCGTTCGAGTGTCGCTAACTTGGGAATACCAAAGTTTGTATGCCAAACTTTTCTGATTTTCCTAGGTTCTTAAACAAATCGGTATATATATTATATATGTATACATATGTGCATTGTACATATATGTATATATTGTTTGTTTGTTTTCGGTCAAAATTATAATAAACTGCAAGGTTTAAAAGGTGAGATAAAACGAGAACGTCACCGTCACGTCAAAATATTTTGTTTATCGAATTTTGTAACCATTAAAAGTAACACTTATGTGAAAATAATTTTAAATTTTTTAGCTAGATTTGTTTTTGGCACTAAACTGAATCTAAGTATCTAGACTTGAAACAAAATAAATATGTTTTTTAGGACCCAAGCAAAACCAAACAAATTCTTTTCACAAAGTTGTACTCGAAATTCCGCAGAACCTTATATGACATTTATTCTGCCTTACAACTGCCAGCACTTTTTTTCACCTCCCTGTGGCTGATATCCGCAGCTGTGGTGCCCCTTTAATACACATTTCGCATCAAAGTATCTATGTAGCCCATCGTGTCATCAGCTGCATCCATAAAACGATAATTTATGGCAAATTTATAATGTTGTAAGTGCCAACAAACTTGCTGTAACCATCCATAAAAGGTCGGTGGCTGCCCCCCCTGTGTGTGCAGATCTCGAGGTCCTGCCACCTACCGCCCATGGCCCGACTACCCAAATGCTCGTAAAGCAACTTGGCCAAGCCATAGATAAAAGTAGGAATAGGGATTTTTAATGGGGAATGGTTTGGGCATTGGTATGCGAATGGCATGCAACACCAGAGGCGTCGCCTGCATAAATATTACAAAATTGTAAATGCACAAGCGACGATTTGCACTGCCGAGGGTGAACCCGTTCGCACAGTTATAGACATTCGAGTACGTATACAGATACCGAGATGGCCGCTGATCATTTTGATCTCCTAGCATCACTTGCTTACACAGCTAGATAATGATCACAGCCGGCCCAGCTTTCGTAACAAGGTCAAATTCGCTACTTGTAGTACCCATTTTTCCAATTGTTTAACAACAAAATCAAATTTAGATCTAAAAACAGTATTTTGGTACAAATACACATTAAAAACTGATCATTTTGGAGGTCGTACCTATTTTAATTTGCTATTTTATCTTAATCTTCTTAATGTCAACTTAAAGACCCAAATAAATAGTACTCCCCTGCGTAAAACTATCGTAATATGACAATACGAAATAATTTCAATCCTTTTCTTAGATATATGAAATCATTTTTTGATCGATCAATATGGTTAAATTATATCTGACAGATTGGCCTACGGACGTAGATATAAATTAAAATCAGAAAATGGAGCTCACCTTTAGGATTCTTTAAAGACAAAGGAACTGTGCAGCAACATTAGAAAGTTGGTTACACTACCTTCATCGATTTCATGCGGATCTCGATATTTAAATGACGTTACGGTAAACCTAATTTATTTAACATATAAACCGAACGTATCCGAAAATAAAGAATATATCAAACCCAATTTTACTCCACGAGATATATTTAATTGATATTTTTAATTTGGTCTGCCCTTTAAGAGTAAGGAAACACCAGCATCTAATTAAAAAGCTTTATATGTACATACATACATATATCAGTCAACAAGCTTGGTTGAAGAAATTCGGTAAAAAAAAAATTAAAATATTACATATATTAAATTGAATGCGGGTGGTGGCTCTGACCATAGAAAAAATAATTACTAAACATAATAAGAAAGGGTAATTATAATATTTCTTAGTCTAAATCAATCTAAATTTCTTAGGCTAGAATAACCTGATCAAGGTCAGGAGAATATTCAAATACGCTATATCCTCGTCCGATTACTTATGACTTAAAGAGGCTTTTGAAGCGAGCTGAGGCTTAATATATAATATAAAGCAAGCACACAAAATAAGTTAGTAATTTAGTCGCAATTAAGGGAATTATACCTTAAATTCGAAAGGCCAAGGCTGAATTCAGATTATTTTTGAAAAGCGAGTTTTTCATACTTCTTATTTGCCTACATCTTTAAGCGAAGGAAGAATTAAATTAAAAATTAAATTGATATGAGTAACTGTATTACCAGTAGTATTTGATAGATAATATCTATCAAAAATAAAAGTAAGGTAAGAAGCTGTCAACTATTGCACTCGTCTTCAAGTAGAACTGGTTAAACCAAAATAAACAAGCGAGCTCAAATCCAAAGCTAAGAGCTGTATGTGAAATAGCTTTGTCGCTCTTACATACATATGTACATGTATCCTAATTTTGATTTTAGGCTCTATGCTCGTTGTGGTCCACGTCGACCATGTGGGCTCATGGGGAGCAAAAAAGCAGAGGTACAGATACAAATGCGGATGGAAGGATAGCGGATAAGAGAAATTCGGTTAGACTGTGTTGTTGTTGGCTCTAGGCATTTTGTTTATGGGTGGAATGCTCTTAAATCCCTAAACTTTCATTTCGTTCCCTTCTATCGCCCCTGTGTACAGACGAGACTGCGTGTATTTGCCCCAGTCGGACCCCGATTTCAGGGTCCGGAAATTAAAACACTTTTTATACCCTTGCAGGGTATTATAATTTTAGTCAGAAGTTTGCAACGCAGTGAAGGAGACATTTCCGACCCTATAAAGTATATATGTATGTATATTCTTGATCAGCATCAACAGCCGAGTCGATCTAGCCATGTCCGTCTGTCCGTTTCCACGCAAACTAGTCCCTCAGTTTTGAAGCTAACTGAATGAAACTTTGCAGATAGACTTCTATATGCTCTCACTACTATATATGTCGGAACGGCCCGGATCGGACGACTAAATGATATAGCTGCCATAGGAACGATCGGAAATATTTGAGGAAAAAAATTATAACTTTGCCAATTTGCAACATATTTTCATATAATTTGAGTTATCGCCATTTCGTATTATTCTAGAATTTTATTCAAATCGGACTACTATATCATATAGCTGCCATAGGAATATATATATATCAATTCAATGTTCGCAACATTTTTCGCTCGCAACATTCTTGGCTCGCAACATTTTTCGATCGCAACATTTACCTTATGTCAGTGCCCGAGAAAGCGAAAAGTCAGAACATTTTTCTTCTTCTTCTTCTTCTTCTACTTACTGCAAGGGTATATAAACTTCGGCATGAACTTCGACAGCTTCTTGTTGCAAGTGTGAGTTTATCGAAAAAAAACACCTTTTTACAAGATAAATGTGGTTTTAAATATTTCTTCGCGACGAATAATAATATAATTACCCAAAAATAAATTAGAAATATTTAATTAATTAGTTTTGATGTCGGCAAGCTACAATTTACAAAAATTTTCAGTTAGATGGCTCAAATTTTTTCAGCTTAGTGCCTATTACATAACTAATAAATAATAAATATTATTTATTCTATATTATTTTACTTCGTTAAGAGTTGTTATTGTTTGACATCACAACTTCTCTTTTTTAATTCAATTGATCAAATAAAAAATAATAATAATAATAAAATAATAATTTCGGGTTGCGATCGAAAAATGTTGCGAGCGAAAATGTTGCGAACGAACTAAATGAATTTATATATATGTATATTCCTATGGCAGCTATATGATATAGTGGTCAGATATTGATAAAATTAAAACCGAAATTTTAAATTATTACAAAATGGCCATGTCTGAAATTTTATGAAAATATGTTGAAAATTGGCGATATATATGTATATATATCGACTCGGCTGTTGATGCTGATCAAGAATATATATACTTTATAGGGTCGGAAATGATTTGCACATTAATTTGTTAATATTTTAAGCCCCGTTAATCCGAACCTTTTTCCATTTCCATTTTCTATTAGAATATGTAGATTTCTTTTATTTATTTTATTTATTTTAGGTAATAATTAATTTCATTTTAAATCACTCACCAGTTCCGCTGTTGATTATATCACTGCGGAGGTAGCCTCAGTCCTGGTTTTCTCACTTCTCTGCGATGAGCAGCAAAATTTTGTTCATCAGGTCGTTGGCCACAGTCTCTTGTAAGGTGTTCAGTCGGGCTGAGAGAAAGTCGCCAAACTTTATGTAGAGCAACTCTCTGGGGCTGGGCACCTGGCGCGACTGGGAGTGTATGCGCCCAAGCCCTCGTCCTCCGACCCCGCCTACTCCAGTGTAGCTGCTTCCTGCCGAGAGCCGGCCATCGATGCCCATCATGTCTGCGTCTACTGCAGGAGAACAGTGTCCAGTCCCATCTTCATCTTCATCGAAGTCGTCTAGATCCTCGTCCAGATCTCCGGCGTCAGCGTCGATCAGCTCATTGTTGGCGTTGATGATCAGGCGGGGCGGCGACGTCGCATACACCGTGGAATTCTTAGACAGAGGTAACTGCAGACGAGCCTTGAGCTGTTGCTTGGTCTGGGGCCGAATAGTGGCTAGCTTTTTCCTTGCCACCTCTGGCACGTTTTCGGAAACATCCCCATGTCCCCCACCTTCCGGAGAGCCCGGTTCGTCCTTGATGTAAATGGATGGCGACGAACTGCAGGAGCGCGAGCTGGACAACACTTGGGCGGGCGAGGCATGGTGTACAGAGGTTGCGGTGGGGGTGATCATGCGCTGGGGACTATCTGGAGGTTGGCTCTGGCTCTGGAGCGCGCTAAGGGATGTCAGCGTAACGTCCGGTTGCAGCTGAAGCGCCTGAAGGTGTTGAGCCTGCTGTTGAAGAGCGGTGGGCAACTGGCTGAGGCTAATACCCTGCTTGGGAATATTCACTGCAGTCGAGTTGCTCTTGGACGTTGACTTCTGACTTTGGGCCGAGACCTGCGACTGTGGCTGATTATTCGGGTTGTTGGGGTCGCTGGGTGCAAAGTACTGATACTCATCTAGAGCCGTGGTACTGCTGTTATTGTTGCTGCTAGTGCGACTCACATTGTTATTGTGGTTGCTCGTTGAGGTGGGAGCGGTATCTAGGGATCCTGCTTTAATGCGCTCGCGAGATCTGAAACGAGCAATGCAGAAATGACTGTTAAGAAAAACGTTTATTGGCATTCTGAAGACTGAGAATATCATTGCTTCTGAAGAAAAATATCTTAAAAACGTCTATTTTTCATCTTTCTTGTTCCGATATGGATTTAAAAAAAAATCAAACAATGGGTTTATTGGCACGGGGTCTTTTCTTTGCTTATACAAGTACGTATATTCCAATACCGATATAATAACCACAAAATTGTTATTGTTTGTTTTTGAAAAGTTATCAAAGTAACTAGACCGTAAACCAGCCTAACTATTGTTTGATTAAGTCAAGAAATTCGCAAATAACTAAATGATAACATATTGGGTATTTTAAAATAATAAATTATTGAAAATTAATTTTGCTCAAGACAAAAACAAACAATTTTTTTTTCAAATAAAATTATAAAGTAATATAATTTAGGTACAGCTATTGAAACATCAATTTTTCCTTTATATTTAAATATTTAAAAATGATTTGATTATAATGCTTTAAAAAACTGTTAAAAGAAATTGTTCAAAAATAAATTGAACAACTTAAGCTTCTATAATATCTGAAGTCTATGGGCTCATTGCCAAATCGATTCCTATGATCAGATTGTTTTTATTTTATTTCTGGGAAATTCCTAAGTTAAGAGAAAAAATCTGGGTTAATCTGAGAAATATGCGTGTCCTTTGTTACTTTCAATTGGGGCTAGTTTATCATTAACGTAATGTAACAATTAAGCAGCGATTGATTGATATACTCAAGTGCAGATGAATTTTGTTTTAGTTAGAGACTACTATCAACATAAATTAATTGAATTGAATTAAGATGATGAAACAATGAATCTAATAGTGATGTTACTTGCGCTCCCGAATGACCTCCTTCAAGAAGCCCATTGCGTCGTAGTATTCCCATTTGGACTTGAAGCGTGTGGTGCCCAGCATCTTCTCATGGTTGAGCTCGCGACGGAAGATCTCGCGGAGCGATGTGAAGGTGCGCTGCACCCGCTCACCGTTTACGTTGAAGAGTCGCCCCAGCTCATTCCACTTGATGGCCTTCTTTTTATCAGAGCGCTTGTAGTGGGGCAGACGGCAGTCCCAGAGGATGGGGTTAAGGCGCACAAGCTCGATGAGTCGGCGCTTCTCGATGTTGTGACGTGAGAAGGCCATGGCGTGCAGCTGGGCTTTTTCGCTATCGGTCTTACGGTTTGTTCGCCAAGTCGCTGTTGGCACTACCAAAGGGGCCACTGCGCATGTCCCACCTGCCAAAGAAATTGAGTGTTGGCCTTCTGCTGCTGGATGCTGGAAGGAAGTAAAATGATGTGAGAAAATCGTTAATATTATTTTATGCCTTGATGGTCGTGTGACTGTTGCATACATTTCGGCGCTAGTTGGGCAAGGGTTAGGGTACTGTTCGGTGGGCAGCCACCCCCACATTGTGGCACGTAGAAAGTTCACTGACCTCTGTGGCTTTAAGTGGGTGCTCACTAGTACATATGTACATATGTACGTATTTATTCTCAAATCACAAATGCAAATAAAATGTCATTACTTCTGCGTGAGACGATAAGCAGTAGCAGGGGACAATGCAAACATCAAACTGATTGTGGCTGCTGCCTGTGGCCTATCCCCATGCCATCGCCAACAAAAGCGAATCGTATACACTTCCTTTGTATACAAGTGCGAGCACGCATAAGTAGCTGTTGGCTAAACAAGAATCGCATGGCATAAACAATGCCGTTCTGGGAAGCCCAGTAATTCTGACTCGGCGAGGAAGTATTTATTTATTGTCCGATCGTGCGAATGATTTCTTGGGGCACGGAGTGGGAGAGGGAAATATGGATGGAGTGGTGGCTGAGTGGCGAAAAAGTTTTCAAGCTCCTACCATGATGCAGCTACATACATATTATGTACATAAGCTCTCATTCCGAGGACTGCTCTTTTTTGATTTTCTGAGAGGGCTAAAAATTGTTATCTTCGTCCACAAAGCTGATGAGACTCCTCTGTATAGTTAAGTCATGTCATGGATCCTACCAATCCTTCCTCTCTGTCTCTTTTAATTCAACCCCCTACACTCCCTCCTGCCAATTTTATCATTTCCAATTGGACCGACAGCAACACACTCGCGTCTAAAAATAAAAGCTTTGACACTCTGATACCAACATCGGGAGGTTTTGAAATGTTGCGCTCGATTTTTAGCACTGAACTCCGCTGGCTTGTAATAGTGTTCTTTTGGCTATTCATTCGATTAACAAACCTTAATATTGACGCCTGGCACGGAACTAAAACCACATTCGCTCACTGTTTTGTTTACGCTGCTTGTTGCTGCTGGCTGCGGCTGCTGCTTGTACTGCTCTTTATTAACAATATGAGCAGCAAAGCCGAGGAATTTATTTCAATTTATTTCAATTAACAACAAACGCTGCTGCCGTTGTGCGTCGCAGTTGCTGCCACTTATTGGGGATGCGACTCTGTTGTTGCCCTTTGTTGTGTACATGTATGTATGTATGTACATATGTATGCACAGTGTGATGATGTGATGTGTTGTGTGTAGCTCGGAGGCCTTGCAACAACTAACTATTGGCTGTCACGGCGGACACACAACGAAATTTCAAACGGATGCTCGGCAAAAAGGCAAATTTTACCACTCACACAGCTGACAGATGTGAGTGTGTGCGTATACATATGTATTATTTAAGCGGGCGGACGCGGCGAGAGAGGCAACAACAATACCGACAACAACACTAACAAGCCAATCCGACACGAATTTATTGCAACGCGAGCAAAAGTTAAACCACGACCGGCCAACTAACTGCACATTTGCCGCGTTATTAACATTTTGGTACTTCAGTTGCCACTTGTCACCTGCAATGGCCCATTGGCAGCTTCCTGGCGGAGAGCAGTGCGCCGCCGTTCCCCTCGTCGATTTTCACAATTGTAAACGAACTTAATTTTCTTGCAAATTGGCAGCGCGCAGCAGCCGCCGCTCGCAAGAGAGTTGCCGGAGGCAGAGCACCAGAGAGTAAAAGCGACGGCTCTCGCTCTCGCTTTCCACCGCGTGCACGGAGAGTGTGAAGAGTAGGACCGAAGAGAGGATGCCATTCCGCCTTCGCAGATGTAAACAATTGCAGAATAGCCTCTGCGCTGCTTTTGTTGGAGAGAACTCCTCGCTTATCGCCACTCTGCAGCAAGTGAGTAATACTGATAACAATGTTGTGGCAAGTACATACATATGTACATATACATATGTACGTGTGACCACTATCTCGGATTATTCACTCGAGCGCCCAAGCAGCGGCGCGGATAAATCTCCCTCTTGGCAGCATAAACGGCTTGGGAAAGGACGGAGTGAGGCGGAGCAACAATTGGAAGTGAAGCAACAGCTGAACGCAGGAAAACAGCTCACAAGAGCAAGGGTTGAATGTTTGGTAGGATTTTGGTAGCATTCAAGGCTAACCATTCGGTGGTGGCGCTTCAGGAAGAGAGGCTGCAGAGACTCGCTCGCTCACTACCGTTAACAATACTGCGCTCTCTTTTCCCATTTCGCGTTGTTGCTTCTGCTAAAGCTGATGGGGATATTTAACAATGCGAACAAACACAGAGACGGACACATACGTACACACTATTAAATTTGCAATTGCCTTGGATGAACTTTGTTGCCCGCTGCTGTAGCTCTTCTGGTTTGCTCATTGTTGCCTCCCAGTCTGTCATTTATAAAATAAGCTTTAAAAATGTTCTCGCATTTACCATTCGTTAACCGATTTGACGCGACTTATCAATCCGCGCGGTCCATAGCTCAAATTAAATGAATTGTGTGCATATGTATGTATGGATGTATGAACATATGTATGTACTGCGATGTAAATCTGTGACGAATACACATTGTACACATTTCGAGCATCAAGAATTACAGGGAGCTAGGCGATAAGATCTGCGGGTGCGTCCCCACGGTATTCCAATTGTTTTTGGTCACCTATTCTGTAGGACACTCCGTGAGGAACATTTTATTATTATTATTATTAAGAAATTAACACGTAATTAAAATTACGTGAAATTTGTATTAGCTATAGCAGCTGAAGGCCTTAAGCTAGTTATATACATTTTTGGTGTCATGTATGTACAAGAGAAGTTCTTAATTTAATATTTATGACTATGAATTATTTGTTTAAATCTAAGTTATTACATGTAGCATTGATGTTTATGAAAATGAATGTTTACAATTATATTGTGTGGTAAAGTTTTGTATTTTTTAAGAATTGAAGTGTGTGATGAATATTTTCAAATGAGGTAATTTCTTTTAATGTTTGTTTTAGAAGTTTCGCTCTATCTTGCTGAAGAGCAGGACAGTCCAATAATATACATATGTATGTTGTATTGTAATGTTGGTGTTGCAGGTTGTACAGATTGTTGGTGGAGTTTTATTAAGTATGTAGCTGTGGGTAAGATTCGTGTGTCCTAGTCTTATTCTTGTGAATTTGATTGAGTCTGCTCGTGAAATGTTTTTTGCTGGGGTACTGTCGTGGCTGATACTTTTATAATGGATTGAAGAATTGTTTAGAATTGAGTTTTTAAAGGTTTCGGTGTTTCGTTTGAGGTGTTCCAAAATGTCTGATGTGTTGAGGTTTTTTTGGGTAATCAGAGGGAAGTTATGTGCGTTTTTTGCTGGTTCGTCCGCGAATTCGTTTCCTGGGATCCCACAGTGTCCAGGGACCCATACTATTTAAATTGTGTTTCTCTTGTATTTGTTTAAAATATTTCTGATGGAGGTGGTGTAATAGTTTTGGCTTTTTACATTTTCAATTTCTTGTATAGCTGAGAGGGAATCTGTGCAGATTGCAAATTTCCCTCGATGTTTGCTGGCGTAGTTGCATGCTGTCAGAATTGCTGATATTTCGGCTGTGTATGTGGAGGAGGTGATTAATAATATTATTTTCCGTTGTTACGCTTTATGAGACTCCGTTAGCTGATTTGGATCCATCTGTCTAGAGAAAACATCTGTCTGCTAGTGTATTTTTTAATTCCTTAAATTTTAGTTGGTATATTAAGGGTGTCGTTTTTGCTTTGGGTTGGGTGTGTAGTGTGGTATTAATGCTTGCATTACTGCACATCCAGTGTGGGGTCTTTTCCTTCCTGCATGTTACAGGTGATATGTAGATATTAAGTTTTTTAAATTGTTCTATTGTTTTGTGTAGTGAAGACGGAAGTTTTGGTATTCTTTTGGCTTTAATAATTTTGCTGTATATTTTTTTCAATTGGGGAGAACTTGGAGTTGATTATGATTTTGATGTTTTTTTGCGTTGCATATGTGGTTCTATGTTCTATTGTCAGTATGTTAGCTTCGTGCATTAGGTTGTTTATTGGAGTGGTGCGGAAGGCATTGAAGGCGATTCTTATTGCTGAGTGGTAAATCGTTTTTAGCTTGCTCAGGGTTGATTTCGGTGCATTTCCATAGAGGTGTAAGCCGTAGTCTATTTTTGACATAATAATTGATTTAACCACATATATTATTGTGTTTGTGTTGCAGCAGAATTTTTTGTTAGACTTGTTAGACTTTGTTAGACACTTAATAACGTCTAGTCTTTTAGCTAGTCCTAGAGTGAGGTTTTCGATGTGTTCGTTCCATCTGTAGTTTTTGACTATTGTTATACCGAGTATTTTAAGTGACGTAACATTTTGTAGAGGGGAGTCATTGGATTGCAGTGTGAAGTTGCAGGTTCTTTTCCTACAAATGTGCAGGTGCTTACATTTGTTGGTTGAAAGGGATGCACCGGAGTAGTTGCACCATTGATTTATGTCGTTGAGTAATGCGTCTAAGTTGAGGTTGTTTTGTTTTTTTCCTAGATTGTAAATTAATGTGAAGTCGTCAGCATATGCGGTGAAATCCATTTTTTTGTGTGTAGTTAGTATTTTGTTTAATTTATTATATGCTATTGCGAATAATATTACAGATAAGGGAGATCCTTGCGGTATACCGCTGTGTAGTGGTTGAGGGTTGGAGTATGGTTTGTTGGAAAGGACTGTTATTTTTCTATTGGTGAGGAAGTTTATTATGTAATTGGAGATCCTTGGGCCTATTTTCCATGCTATGAGTTCGTCAATGATGCTGTGGATGCCTACTCTGTCAAATGCTTTGGCAAAATCAAGGGAAATAATCGACGTGTGATTGTTTTTTTATAGGGACCCAGTTATCTGATAATCAAGAATCCGTGAGGAACATACATACATTCATATGTATGTACATAAGCTAATTTAAATAGTCTTATTTGTTGTATTTTTGTAGTGTGGCTACACCTTGAGAAAAAGATTAAAGAGTGTATTCATGTCGGAATATAAACAATATAAAGACATTAATGAAAGAACTGCAATGCATTGCAAACTTTTTTTATTTTTTATTTATTAATTTTATTTTTAAATTTTGAATACAATGAATTCGGCTCTGTGGTGATAACAGCCATACTATATATGTATTTATGTTCATATCTTAAACCGGTCGACGGGACTACCAGCTTTCGTTTCTTTCTTTTCGTCCTGAGATCTGTCATATTTAGTTTCGAGAATCACTTTTTTTTTGTAAATGTTTATTTTAGTTCAGCTTGCTGTCACTATGATAGGAACTTCTGCCTAAGATTGTTACATTCTCCGTAGCCTTTGTACGTAGCCGTTGTACGGTTACTTAACCTCTTTCCCTTTTTTCCCAGCTTCAGGTTTTGTTAGGTGTGCAGCAGACGAAAATATAAGTTGAACATAAAACTTAACCTATGTATATACATAGTATGTATTACATACATACATACGTGTTCTTATTTTAATTACGGATTCAACATTCAATTAGATATATTCGTCCGATATTTAAAAATTATTCTTAAAATTCTAAAATCATAAGAAAAGGCCATATCTTGATAGCTCCAAAATTAAGAGACTGGTTTGTGTAGAATGAGGCAAAAGGACGTGACTTGATCGACTCGACTGTTGAATATTTATACTATATAGGGTTGGAAATGACTTGGTGCGGTTTACGGGGGGATTTCCCCCGGGTAATTTTCAAAAGGTGCCCATACATTTTGTAGCAGTATGGGAGGAGACTTGGTTACCCCATGGCCCCGATTTTCTTCCTGAGGCCCTGGCCGCAAGAAAACTAGAAATAGAACAAAAAATTTTATATGATAAAAGTAATTACAAGAAGTGGGGGATTAAGATGATGAGGTAACGTTAACCGCGTTTTAAAACCTAAAATACTTTCTTCATCGACTCACAAGCTTAAATTAAAATGAATGCCATTTGCATTTCACCCACATTTATCCTTAAACAATTGATTTTTCAAAAGTCCAAGTGTCCACAACCTTTTCCTAAGGCCTTTGATTGGTATTTTTCGTTTTTACGATCTTAACGTCTTAATGCGTTTTTAATGAAAACAGTTGGTGAGCGCAAAAATCCAGAAAGAAATTGTCTGACAAAGCAGATAAACAATTTATATACTACATATGTATGTATGTAAGAATATGTGACCTCTTTCCATTCATCTCGATTCTGATTTTTATACCCTTGCAGGGTATTATAATTTTAGTCAGAAGTTTGCAACGCAGTGAAGGAGACATTTCCGACCCTGTAAAGTATATATATTTTTGATCACAATCAAAAGCCGAGTCGATCTAGTCATGCCCATCTGTCCGTCCGTCCGTCTGTACGTTTCTACGGTAACTAGTCTCTCAGTTTTGAAGCTATCTGAATGAAACTTTGCACATATGCTTCTTTCTATATGCTCTCACTACTATATATGTCGGAACGGGCCGGATCGGACGACTATATCATATAGCTGCCATAGGAACGATAGGAAAATTTTGAAGAAAAAAATAATAACGTAGGCGGTTTTTAACATATTTTAAATTTTTTCATATTTTAACAATTTTCAAAATATTTTCATAACATTTGAGATTTTGTATTTAGCTTTTTTTTATTATTCTTGGATTTCGGTTTTAATTTTATCAAGATCGAAACGGAATTGGATTAAATTATAATGATCCAATTGTATGCTGCAAGGGTATGTATATAAACTTCGGCGTGCCGAAATTGTTTTAATTGTCTCCGCTGCGAATCCGCTTAAAGATGGAAGCACCTTTATCTTAATTACCATGTGCCGACTCTTATCTCAAATTGAAAGATACTGATTGGAGCTCACAAAGGCTTTAGTACTCACAAGAAGCAACCTTGGGTCAAGTTTCTGGTCAGTTACTTGTGGTAAGGATCAAACATATTTTTAAAATTTATAAGTTCAATTCTTGGATCTTAGTATTTTCTTAAATTAGCAGTTTATTGAAATGTTATAGGTGTTAACGTTATTCTGGAAATTAATAAAAAGATCAAATTCATACGATTTCCATAAAATAAAAATCTATCAGGCATGCTCTGGTAATCGTAATTTTTTCCCGATTTCGATTTGGCCAAAATCTTACGATTTCGATTTTAGGTGCTCCGGTTTTCGTAAAATTTTTGCTATCGTCGGTAAACAGCTGTTTGAGGTCAACAGTAAACAGCTGTTTAAGCTGATTTCCACAAAAGAGGGCTGCCACATTTTTTACAGTCCTAATTCCGGTGGTCTCAATTACTTTTTTGTTCAATTTTGAACATTAAAGTAATAAAATTAAATATACAGCCATGCTCCGGTAATCGAATTCAGTAAATTTTTGCGATTTCGATTTGAAATCGTAAAGTCGGTGCTCCGGTTTTCGAAATCGTAAAATTTTTACCGATTTGGAAAACGGGCACCTTTGTCTGGCCGAAATGAAAAGTAAATGCCTTTTTTTATATCAAATCATATCCAGCCATGCTCCGGTAATCGAATTCGGTAAATTTTTACGATTTCGATTTGAAATCGTAAGATCGGTGCTCCGGTTTTCGAAATCGTAAAATTTTTTTGATGTTTTTTTGATGTTTCTATTGATGTTTATTCCACACCACCAGAAGATCATTCTGGCACGTAGTTATTTTATAAAAAATTTATTTCTAACCCAACCTCAAATTTGACAAACCAAATTTTGCCGTCGGCAACAAGCAATTTCGATTTGGCCAAATTATGAAAAGTACTTGGTCGAAAGTTACCGCGAAGGTTGCCATACTTTTGATGGAATGAAACAGCCAGGTAAAAATACTTATAAAATTTAAATGAATTCATTAATAACTTTAAAGGAAGGCCACAAACGTTGTTTATAAATACTGCTATTTACAGCCATGCTCCGGTAATCGAATTCGGTACATTTTTACGATTTCGATTTGAAATCGTAAAATCGGTGCTCCGGTTTTCGAAATCGTAAAATTTTTACCGAATTGGAAAACGGGCACCTTTGTCTGTCCGAAATGAAAAGTAAATGCCTTTTTTTATATCAAATCATATCTAATTTAGTAAGGGAAAAAAATAGTTTACTCAGTGGTCTATTGATGTTTATTCCACACCACCACAAGATCATTCTGGCACGTAGTTTTTTTTATAAAAAATTTATTTCTGACCCCACCTCAAATTTGACACACCAAATTTTGCCGTCGGCAACAAGCAATTTCGATTTGGCCAAATGTTGAAAAGTACTTGGTCGAAAGTTATCGCCAGGGTTGCCATACTTTTGGTGGAATGAATTCATTTAAATTTTATAAATATTTTTACCTGGCTGTTTCATTCCACCAAAAGTATGGCAACCCTGGCGATAACTTTCGACCAAGTACTTTTCAACATTTGGCCAAATCGAAATTGCTTGTTGCCGACGGCAAAATTTGGTGTGTCAAATTTGAGGTGGGGTCAGAAATAAATTTTTTATAAAAAAACTACGTGCCAGAATGATCTTCTGGTGGTGTGGAATAAACATCAATAGAAACATCAATAAAACATCAAAAAAATTTTACGATTTCGAAAACCGGAGCACCGATCTTACGATTTCAAATCGAAATCGTAAAAATTTACCGAATTCGATTACCGGAGCATGGCTGGATATGATTTGATATAAAAAAAGGCATTTACTTTTCATTTCGGCCAGACAAAGGTGCCCGTTTTCCAAATCGGTAAAAATTTTACGATTTCGAAAACCGGAGCACCGATTTTACGATTTCAAATCGAAATCGCAAAAATTTACCGAATTCGATTACCGGAGCATGGCTGAATATTACATTCAAATACCTAACAATGGACTACAAACACACTAATGAAAATGAACACTCTTTTAAACATTTTTATAGCCTTATATTAGGATAATTAGGGTCGGAAATGTCTCCTTCACTGCATTGCAAACTTCTAACTAAAATTATGAAACCCTGTAAGGGTCCGTTCGTTTCTACGCCATCTAGTCCCTCAGTTTTAAAGCTATCTGAATGAAACTTTGCAGATAATTTTCTAAATGTTCTCACTACATATAAGTCGGAACTGGCCGGAACGGGCATTTATATCATAAAGCTGCCATAGGAACAATCGGAAATTTTTAAGGAAACAAATATTATATCACTTTGCCAGTTTTCTACATATTTTATTTTAATTTTATCAAAATCGGACTACTATCATATACATACATACATAGCTGCCATAGGAACGATCGGAAAATTCTGAAGAAAATACAAAACTATGAATCTAAAACTGTAATTGTAAAACTGTAAATTTAGTTTAATAGGTAAACGGTAAAACCGAATTTTTTGGTATTCATAAATGCTTTATATAATTCCTGTTAGCTCTTCTTTTCATTTGATAAAATTTTGTGAATTCATAAGATTCAATTGTAAGCAAGGGTATACAAACTTTGGCGTACCGCAGTTAGCTTCCTTTCTTGTTTTTACTTATTTCAATAAAAGATAAAGCCGATTAAAGCCACTAGTACTAGTACTACATCCGTGAATCTTTCCTGAACCAGAATAAATTTGTATCAGCTGTGTGGAGCTGCGTCTGCGGAAATGCAACTCAAACCACAACAACAACTCAGGATAAACTAGGAAGGAAACTAACTTCGGCACGTCGAAGTGCGTACCGTATGAGTTTATAATCAATAGGTTTTAATCAATATTAAACAATGAACAAAATTTTTTTTTTAAATGAAAAAAATAATTTTATTTTTGAAAATAAATAAAAAATTGTTAAATTATTATGAAGACAATAATCTGTGGATGCTTCCACTAATGCAAATACTAAACTTTGGCCACTGATTCTCACTGCGTGTTTTTGTAATAGCTGAACATCTCCGAAAGTGCTGCTTAACAGACGGAGGTGCAGTCGTCAGTTGTAAAAGATTACGCGACGGAAACCTTCTACTACAAACAAAAGACATAAGACAAGCTGAAAAACTGCTTAAACTTACAAACATACTTCACATACCCGTAGCAGTCTCAAAACACCGAACTCTGAACTACTCAAAGGGTATACATACACTCCATACACTCCAACGACCTACGAGGAATCGACGAAGAAGAGATTCTTGAGAACTTAAAAAGCCAACTGTCCGCCGTAAGGAAAATTATGAAATCACTAGTACTAGAGCCGACAGAAACTGGACTTATTACCCTAACATTTGAAAAACTATAACTCCCGGAATACGTCTATATAGGATACGAAAGAGTTCAAGTGCGGCCTTATATACCAGCTCCAACTTGATGCAACAACTGTCTACGTCTAGGTCATCTCGAAAAATTCTGCAAGAACACAGAGACCTGCTTTATGTGCAGCCAACCTGCCCACATAAACATCACAATAGGAGAAAAATGTGAGCGTGGAAATTGCTGCATTAATTGTACCGAAAAAAAGATCGAGAATAATAAACACCATCCCAGAGACAGAAATTGCCCAGTATTTATCACCTATAAAGAAGTAAAAGCTATCAAAACCCTTCAAAAAGTGGACAAGAGGACGGCCTGGTCGCTCTACAGGAAGAGACACCATCATGACGGATCTCTATACACATCGGTGGCTAGCTCAAACCAAGAAAACATTCCCCATACACAACGATTGACCCAGAACACGCCCTCGACTGCAGCATCAACCTCTCATCACACACCATCATCAGATGACACTGGTAGACCCATTATAGGATATGACGAAAAGGAAGATGAAATTATGTTAACGGACTCATCCTCTACCGAGGAACATAACAGTATGGATAGGACAAACTGTAAAGTAAATATACTCCCTAAAAATATAAGTAATAGAACTAAAAGAAATCTAATTAATAAAGGAAAATCAAACAACACAATTATAACAAGATCAAAGCTAAAAAATAAGGCAGAGTTAACTTAAACCTGATCGAAAAATTAAAAAAGGCACTTAATCTAGATACAAATATGGCTCTTAAAGTATTACAATGGAACATCAACGGCTACGCAAACAATTATAACGAAATCTTAATTCTTATAAAACTAATTAAGCCTAAAGTTATCTCCCTTCAGGAAACCCATATAACCCTCTCCCAATCTCTTCCCCATCCCAGTCAATTTCAAAATCTACAATACCACGTCAATTATAGCAAAAGGTGGAGTCGCCCTGCTGATCCACAAATCTGTCCAACATAAACCAATTTCGGTAGGACATATTTTCGATGCCATTCCTTTAGAAATTCACTCAAAACAAAAATGTAACATCTTCTCTACTTATATTCCACCTTCACAAAAATTTAGCAAGTCAGATATAGAAAACACAATACCTCAGTCATTAACACCTTCGCTGATCACCGGAGATTTTAATGGTTGGAATACTCTCTGGGGCTCCCCCAAGAGCAATCACAGGGGTAGGATTCTCGAAGAGTACATTAATATAAACAACTATACAATTTAAACAGTGGACAACCAACACATTTTCTACAACACAGCTCATACACCCACATAGATATTGCCTTATGTTCAGCAAGCCTTAAAATCCACTGTGAGTTCAAAGTAATGGACTCACCCCAGGGCACTATGGGGAAAATGACTACTTTATCTGGCATTTATTATTGTAAGTTAACCAAACGAGGTATTTCACTGCGGTTTTTTTTATTATGTTGCTATAGACCATTAAAAGCTATTTTAGAAAAATGGGCGTGTCCACGCCCCTTCCGCCCAAGAAATCGAAAAAAAAAATGTTTCGTGCAATTTTTTGATATAAACTTTCAAAATTCAGTCACCTAAAAGTGTTTACGTTACAGATAGGAGTTTTGACACGCCCCCTTCCGCCCCAAAATGATGAAAAAACAGTTTTTTATTAATTTCTAAATATCCACATTTCTCCTACAAATGGCATCTCGGATAGCACAATACTGCTCCTTGGTCAATCCTTGATCCAAAATGAATGCCAATGCTTTATCTTTGGACGCACCTATAGGCTGATCAATGGGCTTTGTGAATCCTTCCCTGATCGCTGCATGAACAAGCAAAAAAACATCAATATTTTGGAGTTTGCATAGTTCCGCTGCCTGCAGTCTGTGAGCCCTTTCACCTTTCGATTCAAATGGAAGAAGTGGCAGTTCAACTGGTCTATTACTTTTTGTTTAAAGGCAAAGTTGTAGTATCCAAATCCATTGTGAAGGTTTTCTTTCAAAGTATTTATAAGTACTATTACATTTAAGCCAATTATACTGCAAATTGTTGCAAAATTGGTGGTTTTTTACTTTTAAAATATTTTCATCCCCATTATTGCTCTCAAGCAGTTCAAAATATCATTGAATTGCCTTCTCTCGTTCGTGCCGGCCCCCTCTCGCTGTTCCACACAGCAAACAAATTTAGTGAGGTTACCTAATAGAAATGCGAATTGCGGCAAAAGAGGGAAAAATAGGACATTAACACAAATACCAGTTAACTCAGAATTGACAACTCTACAAGAAACACTTGCACCAACAGCTAAATAATGCTAAACTATTTAGATAATCCTTTCCAAAGTTGAAATTTGTTTATAAAAATCCAGTTTTTGAAGCGATTATAAAACGACAAAATATTAGTATACACACGCACAACTTAAACAATTTTTTATATTAAACACATAGTGAAAACCTGCGAAATTAGTGTTCATGACTTGATTTTCTTATAATTGTCTTGAAGTCGCCAAAATATTAAAACAAAACTCAGTAAAAAAATTTACAAAACATAGCCGAACCTGCTTTCGATTGCAACAGCCGACTTAGCAGCTGTTATTCTCACATGGCTGTGCCAAATTTAACATTTTGAGTTTGGGCCATTACAGTCTGATGTTTTCTTAATGCATTAACAGCAAATTTGTGTTAATTTAAAAACTTTTAAAAACATGCAAATGCCAGATAAAGTAGTCATTTTCCCCATAGTGCAGGGTAGTGACCACTTCCCAATAACAATCAACCTTTTTACCCAAGAAAAACAGATATTCAACTACACAAGAAAATGTATAACCAAAAGAGCAAACTGGGAAAAATTCGAAAATCTAACAAACTCTCTTAACAGCAAAAACCCGGTATCAACTAACACAAACATAGAACACAGTAACATAAATAAAATCATACTTACTAGCGCCAACAGTAGTATTCCCCAATCTCAACCACCAAAAACTCAACACAATGTGCCATGGTGGAACAAAAAATTAAGCAACTTAAAATTAAACAAAAATCGAGCCTGGAGATTATTTAATAGGGTTATGAGCCAAGAAAACCTAATACAATTTAAAAAAGCGAATGCTCAGTACAGAAGAGAAATTCGAATCAGTAAAACAAAAAGCTTACACGCACTGACTTCCTCCATTTTAAGCCAATCAAAGGCTGAATTGATCTGGAACAATATTAGGCAATTTTGCGGGATTCACAAGTCAACCCACATTCATTGCATACAAGATAACAATACAAACACAACACTCACAAATTCAGAAGACATTGATACAGCATTTTCCAAACACTGGTCATCTGTTTCAGAAGATCAAAATTTCTCCCAAGCGTTTATAGACGCCAAACATAACACATACAGACAAGACGCCGACTATCTACCTAAAAAACTGCCGAATTTATGGAACAAGACATAACATATATTGAATTCAATGCGGCATTGAACAGCCTAAAGGGGAATACCCCAGGAAATGACAAAATAAACTATACCATGATACAGCACATTGGAAAACCAGTAAAAAACAGATTAATTAATTTCTTTAACTCAATTCTAACTTCATTTATTCCTCAGGCTTTTAAAATTAGCACAATCGTTCCAATTCACAAATCAGGCAAAGACAGAACGGAAATAGACCGTTCTCACTCAACAGACCTATCTCACTAAACTCCAAACGACTTTGGTGGTTTGTTACCTCTAACAAACTTCTCAACAGTCGGCAAGTAGGATTCAAAAGGGGGAAATCTGTGACAGACTGTCTACTATATATAGACGCTATCATCAGCAGGACCCTCACAGAAAAAAAGTATGCATCAATTATATCCCTTGACTTCGAAAAAGCATTCGAGAAAATAGGACTACACACCATTAAAAGTCAATTGACTCAATGGGGGTGTGGACCTAAATTAATAAAATAAACAACTGGTGTGATACTTCAGGAGCATCACTATCCATCTCGAAATGCAAACATATTCACATTTGCCGAAAACTTCGGTGCATCTGCCGAGTTTCTACACAAGCACAAATAATTGATTCAGTACAGGAAATAAAAGTATTAGGATTATCATTCTATACAAAATACAGTTGGAAGCCACATATTGAAAAATTAAAAATATCCCTGACAAAATCGAATAATATAATCAAATTCCTGGCAAACAAAAAAAAAAAATACAATTGTCAGCCAATAACACTCGTCCAAATTGTGAAAAGCTTATGCCTTTCAAAAATAGACTTCGGCCTACCACTGTATGGGCTAGCTCCGAAAACAGTACTAAAGCCAATTAAATCTTTACTTAATAATGCCCTTCGGACCGCGATAGGTGCCTTCTGCTCAACACCTCTTTACAACATTTACGTAGAATCCGACGTTGCCCCTCTAGAAACCTCCAGAATATAACACCTTCAAGCTAAGTTATCGAAAACAATAACCCAATCAACTGACACTCCGCTTAAAACAATCATCGACAAAATAATAAAAAACAATATCACAAAATACAGAAACTCAGCTATACAGAAATCTATCTATACCTCTTGCGCTAACCTAGATCTCCCTATCACCCCAACAAAACTCACAAAAAAAAAAAAATTCAAAGCCGCCCTGGCACCTTCAAGAAGAATCCATAGACACAAGTTTAAGCCATTACAATAAAGATCAAACTAATATGAGAATATTCACGAAAGAATTTTTAGAAATAAAAGCCAAAATGAACAACTACACATTTACTTATACTGACGGATCTCAGAACAACCATATAATTGCCTATGCAATAACCACAGAAAACACTATTCTTAAAATGGCAATTCTCCCGACCTACTCATCAGTTTTTACATCAGAAATAGTCGCAATATTAGAAGCCCTTGGGATCAGTCGCTCAATCAATGGAAAATTTTGAATCTGCTCGGACTCGCTATCGGCCATAAACGCAATAAAAAACATCGACAACTTCTTATATTACCCTACACTAATTCGAAGAATACTAACAAACCTCCAACCAAAAACAAGTAAGAAAGCTACAGTCGTTCGTGAACGACTGTTATATACGCTGTACCAAAATATATCGCCGCTCGAATTAGCTCTTTGACAACGATAAACAAAAGTCAGCTGATCGCGACTTTTGCCTATTAGAGAAATGTAAACAAACTCGCTCTTTGCAAAACCACCACCATCTCATGAACTTGCGTGTGCAAGACAGAGAAAGAGATAACCCCTCTCTCTTATTTGAGCACGGGAGTTAGTTTCTTGCGCTCATCAGTTTTGTTGTTGTTTTTTGGAATGCTCCTGTTGGTAGCTGCCAAATAGATAGCACACTGATAAGTAAATAACTTTTGTGTTTTTCACCCGATCTTTACCAGATTTTCGTTATTGATACATGTTCTAAATATGCATGCCTATGCACAAAAAGAAATATCTATGGTAATATTTGTGGCTGCAAAACGTTTTTATTGCGGGGGAGTGGGAGGTAGAGTGAGTAGTCTCATCGACTACTTTAAACGCAAGGAAATCACTAGATTATCAAGACACGATCAAACGAAGTTTATTCGATTACGCCTAGGTCGTCTGGGGAAAATCCTCCATCTGAACCCTCCAAGAGGGCGCCACTGTGTTATCCCGGACACTGCACTGTAGAGGTGCCGAAACATCGATGTTTGGAAGCATCGATGTTTCGATGTTTTTCACAAAAAACATCGATGTAACATCGATGTTTTCCGATGTTTTCTAACAAAATGTATGTACACCCCGGTGTAACTTTTGACATAGGATAGATATATGAATCTGTCATTTGTGCGCTATTGAAGCTCGATTGTTTTGTGCCTTATACCAAACGGAACGGACGCGTCTGCTTTGTGTCCCGGAAAAATGAATTTTTTCACCGTGAAAAAAATCACTAAAGTTTTATTGCACGTTTTTACAAGTGTCACCGTGTGAAGTGTGTCAATTAAAAAGTTGAGTGCAATAGATTTTTTGACGTGAAATTTAGTTATTTTTAAGATACCACACCGGGTTTGGACCAAATTTTCACAATAAAAAATTTTTTCATATGATTTTAAAACGACTGCTTGAGGAAGTTGTGGGCACTTAAATGTCGTGGTTGTGGACACCCAATTTTTTGTTTGACAAATCTTAAATATCGCCGTTGATTGAATTATAAGTACAGCTATATAAGTAAATATATTTTAATGGTGTTTATATTCCTTTCTTCGATGTTTGTTGCCAAAAAAATTGACCGCCTAAAACTCCGTTCACTGCAATGATTGTGATCGGCCAGTGCACTTGAAGTGTGCTGACATGCGTGCCAGCTATTTCACATGCGCGAATTGTGATTCTGATTGGGAATGATGTCATGCGTACTATTTTTTGCTTTACAAATGAATAAAATTTCATTTTTCCTTCATTTGATTACGTTTAACTTGATACTTTCCTAATTTTGGCACATTCTATAAAAATGTCCACAACCCCCTAAAAATCTGAAATTGGCAAAAATTACTATTTTACAAAAACTTAAACTTTTTCTTTTAGTGATAGATATCACTGTAATTATGCAAACTAACTAGTTAGCTAAGGTCTCTAGCTTCTCATTGATATGCACATGTCCGCATAATATGCTCTAGTTAAAAAGATATCAGCGAAAAACAAAACTATGTCCACAACTGCCACCTTTCCACTACATATTGTATATGCAATCACTTTGTTGTCGATATGTTCAAATTTTTGTTTATAAATATAAATTTTCCCACTAAATCGGATTTGAAACCAGTTCGGCGATCGGAAATGATTTCTCAAACCATTCCGATTCAACCGAAGTTGTAGGCACACAAAAGTATTTCAACGCCAGTTCCTTGAAGGGTGCCATATTGTTGAACTCTCCTAAAATTAAAAATATTAATTTAAATAACTCATAGTACGAAATTAAAAAATTTATCTTCCAAAAAATGAGTGCGTCGCACTTTTCTGGCTCGTTCGCCATCTCAAGATGCTGCCGGAGCAAAACAAATTGAGTCTGAACGCGTGGTAATTAAAATATTTAAAACAAATTCTTCTAATTTGCATACCTTTATCGTTGTACCTCTTCTTCTTGTTCTTGAAATATTGACGAACAAAAAACATCGATAGTCGATTGAAAACATCGATGTTTCGGAAATTTTCAAAAACATCGATACATCGATGTTAGCATCGATGTTTCGGCACCTCTAAACAGCAGGTGGAGAAATTCCACAACCTGCAAAACATCAAAAATCATGTGCAAAGAGCGCAACGCAAAACTTAGTCACTACGTGCTGCATCTTCAAAGGAAATATTGCATACTGTTAGTGGGAATTCTCACAGGTCACTGCCTAGCTGCTGCACATGCAGTCAAGCTGGGCATTACCGAAAACACCAAATGCTGGAAATGTGATGAATCCGAGGCAACTGAAACCTTGGAGCATCTCATTTGCAAATGTCCGGGGTAAATTTGAAGGAGACGTAATACACGGCGCCCAGCCTTGAAATTTTTATCGTTGGTAAAGTTGATTTTTCTAAGAATTATGGTGCACTTTTTATTTGGGGGAAAATTCTACTTTTTTTTATCGACTTTCAAAGTTTTATTTTTTCAAATACAAAATGTATGTATATTTAGTAAATAATGATCAGTGCGACTAGAGTTCATGCAGACCAGACTCTAAAAATTACTTAATCCCAAACATGACCATTAAGTCCGGTTGCACTGTGAGAAAATATTAAATTTGAACTTTTTTCCACACCACCGCTGAGGTAAAGTTCTAGGGCTACTTTCAGTTCCTTAAAAAATACCCTCAAATACATCAAATATTTTTAAGTATTGGTTTTTTATACAATTCATCCAAACCAAAAGATGGTAAATTCTTAATCAATTTAAGAAGATTCATCTTCAGAAGAAGAATTTTCATCATTTTTTGGCTGGCACGGATTGTACAAAGAACCGATACTTAAAAATAATTGATGCGTTTGCTCGAAGGGATCTGGATATTTTTTAATAAATTGAAATTTCGCCAAATACCCTATAAAGTGAGCGGATCTCCTTCCATATTTGGGGATATAATCTTTGAGATCTCTCCAGAGCCTCTCAATATTTTGGGTATGTTCTAAAAAAAAATTGAATAATAAACTTTAGTTTAGTATCAGACTTAAGAAAGTTGAATAACAAAATTAAGTTTTGCAGCTGACTTAAGAAAGCTCGCCGAAGGCGAAATTTTTTTTTTTATAAAATCGCGCGCGCGTCTTCAGTCTAATACACCTACTCCCGCTCTCAGGGTCCACGAAATTTACAGTGTGATTAACTGTAAAATGCTTGAACCCCTCTCTTCATCCAAACAATCGTAAGATTTCCAGCAGTCCGACACGATGGTGGTCCCTTCAACGATGTGCTCTCGTATGCAGGCTAGCAGCGTCTTGCTCTCCTTGCGCTGCTTTACGGGGAGAATAAAAAATTCTTTGCTGTCCCGTTGGATGCTGCCGAACACCCACTGACCTTCAACTAGCCGCCCTCGATTGTATTTTCGGCGTCCAACTTTGGTCTCGTCGATCTCCACGACTTTGCCCGGACCGCCTAATTTTTGTCGAGCGTTCTTCTCGGACCAGTATACGAATACTTCCCTCAGGAAATTGGTCCAGTCGTTCACTGTATGAAGCGACCAGTGAAGCACTCGTGCTATATAAGCCTGCTCGTTTCGTATTCGCATTAAGCTCAGGACGACAAAATTGCAAACATCCTCGATGCTTAGTTTGGATTCTGAAAATAATAAATTTATAAAATAAATATAAAAATTAATTAGAATCCAAAATTACTTACTATCAAAAAACGTATTCTTCCTAATACTTTGGCTGAAATTGCATTGCGCGCCTCTCCGAATACGTTTTTTCTTCGATTTTGGCACTGGAATGTACGCGGTGCATTTAAATCTGTTTCCCTGCAATATGCAGTCGGCACCACAATTCTCGCACGGTTTCTTCTCCAGCAAAACTCCATGCTGCTGCAAAAATGTTATTAATTCGTCTCTACTGAATTTGCTCATTTCTATACAAGAAATTTCGCAATTAGCACAAGTTTGAGTCGTCGACATTTTTCTTATCAGTATTCGCAAGTGATTTACAGTTACAAATTTCGCAGGTAGTGCGACCAAACCCATTACAAATCTGAGCTTATGAGTAGTTTCTAGTATTTGTCTAATAGTATTTGTCTAATTCTTGCCTACGCGAAAAACACTTCGATCCTTAAAGATTTTGAAAACCGCGTGAATACTCTCTAGGTCCACTCAGAAACTTTCGGACAGCTAAGGGCCATATTTGCCTATGCGTGGCCCCTTGAGGGCCTTCCGACGTAATCTACGCCTAGGTCATACAACCCTCACCCATCAGTATAGACTAATGCAGGCAACATCTAACCCCTGCCAATTCTGCAACCAAGACTCAATGACTTTGAACCACATACTCAATGAGTGCCCAGCATTTAATACAGCCCGTATCCACTTCCCTAACGGTAACCTGAACTCCTCCCTCTCCGAGCCTTCATCCACATAACATCCATAAAATTGTACACTTCCTCAAAAAAACAAATTTGATCAATCTTCTATAAAAAATAAGCGTTGACTTTCACTAGCATTAAATTAGTAGACTTTAAGAAATGGAATCATGCCAAAATTATTTGAATTCCGTCTATAAAAATTATACATACCATACCATATATGGAAAAAGACATATGGGCTATTCTCTGGAAATTACAACCGCGGCAAAAACCACAAAAAATGCTCTAAAATTAATATTTGTAACATAGTAACTTTAAGAAATGTTTCAATAGATCAAATTTGAAAGCCTTTATCATATTTTATAACAAATTTCGAAATATAGGAACGCAAACTCTCGCAACTCACAATTTTTCATTATTTTTATGAAAAACACCATAAAAAGATCATGTTGTGTTTTGATAAAAATCTCCAAAGCAGAGGAACTATGCTTGGACTTTTGCTTTCTATCATCACTGGGAGATTGCAAAGAGTCAAAAGAGATCACATTTATACTTTTCTAATATGCTTAAATAGTAATAAACATCACGAAAAGATCGATGGAAAAAATGTCACGTGCGACCTGTCGCGTGCGACACCGATAAAAATTTACTTAAACAAAAAACTACTTAATATTTGTAAATCAAATCAAATAAATTATTAAGTTGAATTGATATATAATACATTAAAATTAATTGCATTAAAATCTTTCATCAAGTTTCGCTGAAATCAGTGCTTGAACTGGTGTTCGAAAAAATCACTTCCGTCTGTGTCACGTGCGAACTCGATACATTTTTTTAATTATCTTGAAAACGAACAATTGTTTGAGATTGACCTTAACACCAATTATAGTGCTACCCAAGAGCTATAAGATCCAAATTTTGTAAAATTTAAAAAAAAGTCTTGGTACATGTTTTTTTTTTCTTTGAATGCGTACGAATGTCACGTGCGACACCAGAGAATTGCCCATATGAAATAAAATAAACAAAAAAGCCGGCCTAAAGCCTTAGTAGCTATAGCTATGGCCCCTCCCCCCCCTGTAGCTTTAGTTTCTTAACTTTAAGCAAACAGAATGTAAATAAAAAAAATTCGTATCGAATATTTTCAAGTAATAAACCGAAAAAAAATATAAGAAGGAAAAAAAAATTTTGGTGGCAAATTTTGCGTGGAACGCCCCATATACTTTATAGGGTCGGAAATGTATCCTTCACTGCGTTGCAAACTTTTTGTTTTTGTTTCTGTTTACTCTCTTTCTTATGAAAATGTTTTATTTTTTTTTTATTCTAATAAATACCTTATATATCATTTTATAATATTAAAAAAAAAAAAAAAAACAGAAAAATATGTATTTTAATCAGTAAATTTTGAGTTTAATTTCTATGTCATTTTTCATTTTGCAAAGAACTACTTGAGAAACTGTATATACTTTATAGGGTCGGAAATGTCTCCTTCACTGCGTTGCAAACTTCTGAATTAAATTATAATACCCTGCAAGGGTATAATAATAGACAATTAACAGGTAAAGTTGGAAATTTAAAGCTTTTATTTCATGACTTTTACGCTAGATATCATATCATGTTTTTATCGGGAAAGATATTACAATTAACAGAAGCCACCATTAACTTTAAAGAATAATAAATTAAATAACATTACTTTTTATTTCAGTTCAAAAAATATAAAATAACCTGTACATATATTACAAAATAGAGATGAATTAATAAATACAAATATTATAGTAAATGGGAACGTCGAAAATTTGGATAATATCCTAGAAGATGAAGATTTCAATTATTCAATTAATGAGGAAATAAATTATTCTGATAACATTCGAATTGAGCACATAAATAAAGAAGAGAAAATTGCTATTATCAAATTAATAAATAATTATAGAGACTTACAATTTGTTGTAGGTGACGATTTGACCTTTACACAAGCATTTAAACATTTAATGAAAATGTAACGTGCAATGCTTTAAAGCACAGTATTGACCAAGATCTTTGCGGGGGCACGCTATAGGGTCCGGCTCTAGCTCGTCGGCTTTGGGGGTGGTGGTCGTGCTCCGTCTGATCTGGCATTGGCCTATTATTTATTAATCAAGAATTGAGCGTGCTGCGACGGCATACGAAAAGATATCGGAAATCGGGTAGAGGAACGTAAACAAATTCCAAGAGAGACAGTTGAATGAGGTTAGAAAAGAAGAAAAGAAGAGCAGAAAAATTCGGTGATGAGACGTAGGTGTTGTTACGTCATCGGAGACCCGCCCAACCTATGATCACAATCTTCGAGTCTTGCTCGAGTGATCCCTTTTGATACCCTTTACGATAGAGGTGCCGAAACATCGATGTTTGGAAGCATCGATGTTTCGATGTTTTTCACAAAAAACATCGATATAGCATCGATGTTTTCCGATGTTTTCTAACAAAATGTATATTTAAATTAACACTTGAAAAAGAAAATAATATAAAAACAATGCGAATTCTTTTCACAGTGTAATAGGTAATTAAACTTATGTAAACATCCCATTTTGAACTGGGAGCCTTAAGTATAACCGAATTGTACAATGTATATAAAGTGTTATCGATCTATATAGAATTAAGCTAGATTATAAGAGTAAAGAAATACGGTCACTTGGATGTTGTAAAAAGAACGACCAACATGTGTGTAAATTAAAATAATAGCAAATCAATTAAAATAATAGCAATCCGACGTTATAACATTTAAAATAAAAACCTGGAATATTAGACTGTTGAAACAGATCTCTTATAAGTGTAATATTCCAGGTTTTTATTTTAAATGTTATAACCTGGAATATTAGATTGTTGAAACAGATCTCTTATAAGTGTAATATTTCAGGTTTTTATTTTAAATGTTATAACGTCGGATTGCTATTATTTTAATTGATTTGCTATTATTTTAATTTACACACATGTTGGTCGTTCTTTTTACAACATCCAAGTGACCGTATTTCTTTACTCTTATAATCTAGCTTAATTCTATATAGATCGATAACACTTTATATACATTGTACAATTCGGTTATACTTAAGGCGCGCAGTTCAAAATGGGATGTTTACATAAGTTTAATTTCCTATTACATTGTGAAAAGAAATCGCATTGTTTTTATATTATTTTCTTTTTCAAGTGTTAATTTAAATATACATTTTGTTAGAAAACATCGGAAAACATCGATGTTACATCGATGTTTTTTGTGAAATACATCGAAACATCGATGCTTCCAAACATCGATGTTTCGGCACCTCTGCCTCCAACCAGACAGTGCCCAGGAGTAAGGGCTAATAGGTCACCGGGGTCTTCGGACATTGGCGCGAGCGGACGAGAATTCAAGCACGCCTCAATCCTAGCCAGAAGCGTGGACAGCTCTTCGAGCGTGTATTTCCGCGTGGCCGTACGCCTTAACGCCTGCCTCCCATAAGCCTCCCATGTGGGGGGCTCCCGGAGGAATGAAATCCCACAGAAGGTGCTGGTGGCAATAGGCACTCGTCACAGCCCCTTTGAGAGCCTGGAGGAAATCGCGGGAGAGTAGGCTGGCCGCAGGTCTTCCCATTGTCCGACTGAACTTGACGGGGGCATCCTCTTCGGGACACGAAACGGGCGAAAGCGGCGAGAAATTTTTCAGTCGTGAGGTCGGAGGTCGGCTCTAAATGGATGGCCTTGGTGGAGAAGCACACGAATACCAGCACATACCCATTGGTAATGAGCCTGGCTCGTCCCGTGTAGTTCTTGATGTCGAAGGGGCCGGCATAGTCCATACCGGTATGTGTGAAGGGGCGAGAAGGATGTCCTCTCTTTGGGTAGTTCTCCCATGAGTTGAGTTTGTAACTTCTTTTTGTGGATAACGCATACCTTGCAGGAATGGATAACGGACTTGATCAAATTCCTCACTTTCGGCTGGATCCCGAAACTTGGAACGGATCAGACGGATCATCATATGGAAGAATAACCGGATGCCGTTCGTCATATTGGAGAAGTTCGGAGGCTGTAACCCGGCCACACGCTCTCATGAGTCCTTGAGAATCCAGAAAAGGGTTTAGGTTTTGAATCGGACTGGATGCTGGCACTGGCTGCTTGTGGCTTACACAGTCGATCTCAAGGCTGAAGTGCCTGCGTTGAGTGACGGAAATTAGGAGAATTTCGGCCGAAGCAACTTCAGTGGCAATTTAGCAATTTAGGTGGTTCTCGAAGGAAGACGTGGTCTTTCGCGAGCGCCTTATTGAGAGTGGAAAAACGCTCAACGCTGTCGGGAGCGACACCGTCTTGACTGGGGCCACCCGTGTCTTTGCCGTTAGCAAGTTCACCACCACCGTTGACCCGATCTCCACTCTGACGTAGATGGCAGCGCCATATGCCTTTTGCGAGGCGTCACAGAACCCATTATGTTCTACCTTCAAGTGAGGACGGAAGGCTACCCAGCGGGGGATTCGGATCTGATCGAGCGCCGAATAATCTTCCAGGAAGTCAACCCATCTTTTGCAGAATTCCTGAGGGAGGACATCGTCCCAGCCCAGATCCTGGAGCCAAATGTCCTGCATAAACATCTTTGCCCGGACGATGAAGGAGGCTAGCCACCCGGCTCGATTTGGCAATTTGAGACAGGACCTGACGCTTTGAGAACGAAGATCCCGAGGTCAATTCTGGCGGAATGAAGAAAAATTCATCCGACGTCGCCTTCCACCGCACGCCGAGAGTTTAGGCCGTACTCTCTGCGTCGATTTCGAGGAAGTCAGCCCGAAGGAGATGGTCAGTCTGGATGTTTGACAAAATCGCCTTGCTGTTGGCTGTCCACTTCCTAAGTGGGAACCCTGTCGAACCCAGTGCCCCCTCGAGCTCTCGGATAGCTGCCTGCGCCTCAATCTTTGAGTCTGCACCAGCGAGAACGTCGTCGACGTACATGAACTGTCGGATAATCTGACTCGCCTGGGGATACCTCGACTCTTCCGATATGTAAATTCTAAAACCAGGGACAAGGAGTCCGCCAACAACCATTGTTATTATTAGTTGATAAGGACAAGGAGTCCACAAACAAAACATTGTCATTATTAATTAGTAGGGACACGAAGTCCAGCCCACAACATTGCAGGAAGCATACCCCTCATGATTTAGTATTAATTTACCCCGAGATATCGATACAACTATCGATAAGAAAAGCCCACCTTGCGATACATCGATGGCGTAAGCATCGCTGATGTACGATCGCTAGTTTTGACGATCGTGGCTTTTCGTTTCCGGCGGTGAAAAGAGTAGACGTGCGCGAGAGTTTGCGATTGCGGAAAGTTACCAAGCCCCGACCGAACCCAGAGACACGTTTTTTTTTTTTTTTTATATTCATTTATTTATTTAACCTAAAAAAACAAACAACATACAAGAACAAGCCATTTAGTGGCGTGACGGGTGTGTGCGTCAGCGGTAAAAGCCTCCCCGCCTTTATAGAAGACAACAGCAAGAGCAAGTAAGCCCGCCACCCCCCTCCTCACCGGCAGCAGCCAGGGGAACACAAAGTTAAATAAAACTTAGGATACAACACGATTTCCACTTAGTATTTCTTTCATCCCGGCCACCTCTGTTTCCCCGCTCCTATCCTCTGCATGCGAACCCCGCGTAGCTCGCAAGAACTTGTGCGTTTGGTTTCCCATCCGCGCGAGAACTCCCGAGTCTACGCCTCTGCTCCCCCGCCCGCTCCTCTTGTAGTGGCGTTTGGGTAAGAAATAAATAAATTACTCTTAGCCCAAAAGACGACACTGTAACCCAAATTATGCGGCGATCGGTGAATGGCAAAACATAAGCTTCCAGTAGCGATGCTCGGGAGATAATCGGGAAGATACAGAGTCGCTCCCGATAATGGAAAGAGCTTTCACGAGCCCCAAATTTCCGCCCGACTTGAGCTATATCCGTCCGAAGCTTGGTCCATTCTTTTCAATCAGACCAGCGATCAGAACGGACGTGCTCAGGAGAGCCTATTCTAATATACATTTGATTAAGTGCCAAGGTAAATTTTTTATTTTCGGCACACGGTTGGCCGTAAAAATTAATTTAATAAACCTTTTTATATGATTGGCACCAAGTGCTATTATTTTTTCCTCCCAAAAATTCGGCGGCCTCTACCCTATTTTTGTGGGTCCGCATCGCCAGAGACACGTGCTTGAGGCGCCACCAAACCCAAGGCATCGGGGCTCCTCAAGGCAGTGCATATGTCCAACTATTAAGCTTCATATGCCTTAACTCGACGCGCGAGAGCAGCGCAGCAACAGCAGCAGTGCAGTGCATAAGCTATTCTTGTGGTTTTTCTTCGCGGCAGCAGAGTCGTCCCTAACCCCTCGCGGAACAAAGTTACACCCATCCATCTATAGAAATGCGTTAATCCACGGTTGAAGAAATATAAGTGCCTAATTAAGTGGCTAGAGCGATCTATTTAAAGCCGGCCGATCAAAACCTATTTTTCTATATTTTTTGAGGCCTTTGCCGACCCTAACCCCAGCGAGGCACGTGTGTTGGTGCAACAACAACAACAATCATAAGAAATTAATTAATTAACAACCGAGTCACATAATCCCAACCTAAATCAGGCTCAGCCGCAAATGTAGCTGAGGATCGCGGCAATATGCCTTAGTTAAGTTAGTAGTACAAATTTACGTTAGTTCTTGTTTTCTCCTTTAATAATTTCACCTCTGAAATAGTTGGTTTTCCTTTCGAAAATTCGTCTGAAAATATATTGGCAGAGTGAAAAATGAAATATCAAAAAACCTGCGGAAAAAATTAAAAGTGAAGTGAAACCTAAAACATAAATAAGTGAAACCCTCCCTCGAACTAAAATCATCAGTGCAAACCTTTAACATGAATTAAATAAAAATAAAAATGCCCACTGAATATCAGCCAAAAATAAACCAATAAAAACATTGGTAGCAAAACATAAAACCCGATAAGAGTTTATTCCAGCTGACCCGCCGTCCAAAGATCTTTCGACGTTGGAGCTGCAGCCAAAATGTAAGTGATAAACCCATGCATGCAATTTATTGTTTTTGTTTTGCTCCCGACTTTCGTGGCCTAATAAGCCTTTATCTGCGTTTATCCTGTCTTTGATCGCGAGCTTATTCAGCGATTCAGCACACTGAGCTTTAAAGAGAAGCCAAATGCAGGTGCATCTTCTCTTCCTCTTTTACATAGCTTTCGCTACACTGAGCGACGAAATTTTTGAAATGAGTGAATTATTAATACATCTAAATGGATTTTTTTTATTTAAATAATTTAATTAATGATATTTTGTACTCGATGAGTAATCAGTATTAGAGTTTAACAAGCTAAACTTCGGCATGCCGAAGTTTAAATACCCTTGCAGTAAGAAGAAGAAAAATGTTCAGACTTTCCGCTTTCTCGGAATGTTTCTAGCGTAAAATGTTGCTAACGAAATATGTTGCGAAAAAATTAAATGAATTGATATATATATTCCTATGGCAGCTATATGATATAGTGGTCCGATTTAAATAAAATTAAAATCGAAATACTGGAATAATACAAAATGGCCATGTATCAAATTATATGAAAATATATTGAAAATAGGCAAAGTACAAATTTTTTTTCTCAAAAATTTCAGATTGTTCCTATGGCAGCTATATAATATCGCCGTCCGATCCGTCCCGTTCCGACATATATAGTAGTGAGAGCATATAGACGACTATCTGCAAAGTTTCATTCAGATAGCTTCAAAACTGAGGGACTAGTTTGCGTATAAACGGACGGACAGACAGACGGACAGAAAGACGGACAGAAAGACGGACAGGCTGACGGACATGGCTAGATCGACTCGGCTGTTGATGCTGATCAAGAATATATATACTTTATAGGGTCGGAAATGTCTCCTTCACTGCGTTGCAAACTTCTGACTAAAATTATAATACCCTGCCAGGGTATGAACATAACTTTAATATCTCGAAGCACATTTTGTTTCCAGCGTTTTCTGGCAGTGTTTGCACGTGATTAAATCAAATCTTTCCTCTCGATAGGAAAACCACCTTGTTATGATGGCATACACTGAAAGAAATTTGTTTCAGAGCATATTAATTAATTGTTTTGAATAAAAGAAAATTACAGTTAATATTATAAAAATCATTTTTGAATATTTCTAGATACATTTAAATTCTTAGAAAGTAATTCCGTTATGCCCTCTTATTTTTGTTATTTACACTTATAATTATTTATATTATACCTACATTTACCTATGTAACTTTCTAATTTTAACAGCCAATAAATTAGCAAATTAAAAGAAAAATTAATAGAATAATATAAAATAAAATTAAATAATTTTTAACTAAAATTAATAATAGAAGAGAATTATGGATAGTATAGGAAATAAAATTATAATGATGAAGTCGAGCTAAACTGTTTTTGTTATTGGAAGCCATGCTAATCCTGAAGGATGTCCCAAACCTAGGGTAGCTTTTATAAAGGATCGCCAGCCTTGGCTGTAGCAAGCGATCAAGGTAGGGTAGGGTTAATGGGTGCTAAAAAACAACTCACAACTCTGAGTTTGAGAAAGAGCTCATTTAATTTAATTTTAGTCAGAAGTTTGCAACGCAGTGAAGGAGACATTTCCGACCCTATAAAGTACATATATACATATATTCCTGATCAGCATCAACAGCCGAGTCGATCTACTAATGTCCGTCCGTCTGTCCGTCCGTTTCTACACAAACTAGTCACTCAGTTTTGAAGCTATCTGAATGAAACTTTGCAGATAGTCGTCTATATGCTCTCACTACTATATATGTCGGAACGGGACGGATCGGACGGCGATATTATATAGCTGCCATAGGAACAATCTGAAATTTTTGAGAAAAAAAATTTTAATTTACATGGCCATTTTGTAATATTTTAGAATTTCGGTTTTAATTTGATCAAAATCGGACCACTATATCATATAGCTGCCATAGGAATATATAATAAATTCACTAGCTGACCCGGTGAATTTCGTCCCACCTATCCGTGATTCAATTCATGCTGTATAAACAAAAACCATTTTTATCTTTTTTTCAAGCTGTCAGAAAATGAGCAGTCAGTCTCAGGCTGACACGATTGAAAACTGTTTTGAAAAGTCACTTCAGATGTGTTTTTTTTTCAGCTCGCTCTTTGCTTAACCAGTGGACAACCCTTATCGGTTAGGGGTACGAAAAATAAATGTTAGCCGATTCTCAGGCCTACAGAATATCCCCTCAAAATTTCATCCAAATCGGTCAAGTAGTTTCGGAGGAGTTTGTATACAAAAACTGTGACAGCAGATTTTAGATATAAGATTTAGTTTGTTCGCAACATTTTCGTTTGCAACACTTTCGTTCGCAACATTTATGTTAGTACCCGAGAAAACGGAAAAGTCTTACTTACTTACTGCAAGGGTATTTAAACTTCGGCATGCCGAAGTTTACTTTCTTTCTTGTTTAGAAATGAATATACAATTTGAAGTAATTTGAAATAAGTCAACGAAATCGATAACCCGTTACTAAGTGTAGTCGACAACACGTCCGATTCCGAAGACGAATGGGTTGGAAATAAAGAAATTATAGAGGAAGATGTGTATATTTCGGAGACCGATGAGAGCAGTTCCTATGACCGGTGTGAGCCCAGCACTTCGAAAGCAAAGCCAAAGCCATCGTATTCGACTGAGAGCTTTCCATTTGAAGGAAATATCAATCTTCCAACTTGTATTAATGAACTGGAAACACCGGCAGACTTTTTAAAATTTTTTTTAACGACGATCTGATGAATTTTTTGGTTGAGCAGTCAAATCGATATGCACTCCAAGTTGATATAAATAGGCCAGCAAATATAACTCGAAATGAAGTAGAGCAATTTATAGGCATGGTCATATACATGTCGTTGGTAAAGTCTTCTTCAGGACTATATTGGAATAAGACTATTGGTCAAGAATTCATATATAACACCATGACTTGCAAGAGATGGGAAACTATAAAATAGAGCTGGAAAACCATCGATGGCACTATCGATACTATCGATGTTTTTAAGTTTTTTCAAAACATCGATGGTATTCAAAAACAATCGATGGTTTCTCCGCAAGCCGCGAAAGCTTTGGAGTCAGAGTTGTATTCAAGTTTGTCCCGAGTACCTCGTACACCTGATGTTTCAACACCACCAAACACTCCACAAGAAGAAAAAAAAAACAGTTTTTTTTACTCTTTTGGAAAATAAAATATCAAAAAAAGTTCAATCAAACCTAGTCGATGCCATAATGCTCTTGCGAACTTATTTCGATAGGCCTAATGAGCCGTCGGATAAGGATCCCCTTGTTTATTGGATGGTAACAATATAATTTTTATTTTTTTAATTAAACTTTCCTGAAATTATCCCTTTTCAGGCAAACGGTGAAACAATGAAACCACTAACGACACTGTATGAAGTACCTCTGCATCCCAGCAACTTCGACCTAATCTGAAAGGACCTTCAGTAAGGCCGGTCAGATAATATCTGACCGAAGGTCTTCTCTAAAGCCAAAGATTGTTGATATGTTACTTTTTCTGAACAAAAACCAAAAAAATTGATCTCTTTATTGTGATATTTATAAATCAGTTTTGCATTGAATCAAATACAATTTTGTTATTAAATGAAATAAAACGTTTTTCTATTAATGTTTAATAAAATGTATTTTAATTCCTTTGCAGTCCTTCCTGCATTTTTATAAAGGGCGACTGTAATATTTGTTTACATATTCTACAAGGGTATATAAACTTCGGTTCACGTTAAATTAATTTTTTTTTTTAACTATCGATACTATCGCTGTTTTCTTAGCAAACAATCGCAAACATCGATGGTGCCCACCATCGATTGTTTTCCAGCTCTACTATAAAACGTTTTCTGCACTTCAACAATAATGAAGATATGAAGTTGGCAGGTGAAGCCGGGTTTGACAAGCTATTCAAGATTCGACTGGACAAAATCCGTAAACAATTGTTGCTCGTACCTAAGGAGGATCATTTGGTGGTTTATGAGCAAATTATTCCCACGAAGTGCCGGCACCACTTAAAACAATATAATCCTGCAAAGCCTCACAAATGGGGCTTCAAAAATTTTGTTTTGAGTGGAGTATCAGGTTTTAGCTACGATTTTGATATTTTTGCGGGAGCCCAAAGTGATACATATCCGGAAGAAGCACCTAATTTGGAAGTAAGTGGAAATATTGTAACAAGACTATCGGCAACCGTACCAAAAGAAAAAAACTTCAAATTATTTTTCGACAATTGGTTCAATAGTCCCAACCTTGAAGTCTACCTTATGAAAAATGGTATATTGGCTTTTGGTACACAGATAGAAAAATACGGGATATTGTTGCCCAAATTAATCTCAAATGGGCACGATTTCGTCCCTATGTTGGATTTGCTTAATCGCAATATAAACTCACTTAACTGATTTGATTTAATCCTGACTATTCTTAAATGTTGTAATCCCAAAAATACTTGATTCAAACACCATTGTTCTTGACTCTTTTAATCCTTAAAATGCTTGATTCAACCCCGATAAATATTAATAATTGTATTCCCAGAAATTCCTAATTTAATCTCCAAAGTCCTTAATTTTTCTTTTAAAATATTTTTTATTTTGTTTTACGATTAAAATTATTTTAAATTATATTTAGTATAATGGCTATTTTAATATTAAACTTATTTACAGATTTTTAAATCTTATATATGTACATATAAGTTTTCCCATTGTTTAAGGGATATAGATGCAATGGCGGTGTGTTAAAAATATCGATATCTTTCATAGGCTTTTTATAAACTAAGGAACCAATTTCGTACGCCCTAAAATGTCTATCAAACTCTTTTACACGAATTTCCTTACAAATAATAAAAACTTTTTCATTTTTTTCAAACAACTATCAACTAAATTGAGTTTATACCAACTTAATAGTTAGTTTTATATCATGTTCCCTTATAATTTCAATCATTACATACTTTGCAGTCTTCGAAGTTCAAATTACTTTCTTTAGCAATTTCATTAAATCATCTTTACTTAAAAAAATATCAATCAATATTATTGCAAACAAATGTTGGGCTTAATTCATTTTTAATCTTAACTAATACTCAAATTTTAAAGCTTTCATCAGGAATAAGTGATTTTTTAAAAACTGTTTGCTGGTTGGTCGATTCAGATGAGTAAATATTTTGTAAATATTTTTTAAATTTGGCATGATTAGTAAATATTTGCTTGAAATTATTTTGCTCGCAGATTACTTCTAAAAGCTTTCTAGAAAGCAAATGGACATTTTTTAAGTGAAATATCAGCAGACTTGAAGTCTTAACGCTTATTCTACATCTAAAGCAAATGTACATTTCGATTAATTTTTATTTAAATAGTAATTTAGAGCAGCGACATTAGCATTTTTACGATCATATTTTGTTTCGATATAAAAAAAATGTTTTTGGATGAAAAGCCATATTTGCGCACAAGCTTTTTGATACTCTAAGTTGAGCACTTCGAAAATTTTAAAGTAGACATCAAGACTTTGAATGAACGAATCAAATTTAAGCAAATTTTGGTCAAAGTACACAAAAAATGCTTTTACATTATATTTTTGGCCTTCTATTATAATAAATGGCTGCAAGCCTTCTCTTTTTAAATAATACTTATTAATTAAATCGTCGATCCGTGGGCGTATGTCGTTAAGCGTTTCTACATATTTGAAGAACAAACGCCTGTTGCGAATCCGCAATTGTCAGTTTTTTGCTTACTTTGTTCTCATTGTTCTTAAAACGCGACGAACAGGGCAAAACTCCACTCAGCTAAATGGCAACGAGAAAGTTATAGAGATCTGGAATGTATAAATCATTTTTATTTACATACGATTAGTATTATTTATTATTATTAATTACTTTTATTTTCCGATGAGATTGCTACGGCCAGTTGTTGTTTGCAGGTGTCGTGCTGTGAGTTGGTGAGTTGAATAACTCATCCCACTTGGACAAGAGTAAATGCTCTTTGTTAGGGAAGAAAAATTTAAAGTCAATATCAATCTGAAAAAATATATATAGGTATAATAAATCAATATAAAAGATTTTAGATAAAATAATAATACGGTAAAAATGCATGTGTTACATACGCACATTCACATAAATTTACCTGCGCGGCGCTGCTCGCATGTTCCGACCCTGCAGTACCACTGTCATCAATAGGCCTCTGTAATCAACGATTCATCAATAGCCGACGGCGATTTCCACCGAGCCGACGCTCTCTTTCGACCTTCGTGTCAAACCCGACTCTCTCGCGCTCTCATTTCTCTCTATTCACACAAAAAGGTTGATTACAGCTTGATTACAAATGTTGATGAAAAGTTGATTACAAGAAGGTCTAATTAATCAGTAAGTCATCAACAAAAAACGGCAAGTAGGCATGCTCTCTCTTGAACCTCTCTCTCTCTCAACAAAAATATGCATTCTCTGCAAGAACGATAGAATACAAGATTGCGCAATGCGCAGGTCCGTTATTCGTGCATAGCGTTTGTGTCGTCACAAAGTACTGGATATTGCCTAATAAGGCAATAGACACAACAACAATTTCATTGGTACCAGTACTTTGTGACGTAGAAGCGCAGAACGAAAAATTTTTCGCTTCGTCTTCTATCGTCTATCGTCTTCTATCGTTCTTGCATTCTCTGTCTGCTTATTCTCACTTTCAATAAGCGAGCGAGATGAGCCGAGAGACAAAGTTCTCAAGCAATTAAAATCGAACCAACTTTTGCGCACCCTTGAAGTTTAACATATAATATACATATACATTTTAAATTTTGTTGTAAATATACAATATTATTTAAAATATTATTTTACAAATATTTATTTATAAATCGTTAATAAAAATATATTGTATTCCTAAAAACATGGTTGCATTCCAAAAAAGTATTATTAAGTAACATGTCGGATAGTCGGATATATCGCTTCATACCCTGTTCATGGAACGGAACGGGCAGAGACAAGTTAGGCAAACGGGACCGTGCAAAAAGAAACGGATTAGCTGAACCGTTTTCCTATCGGTGTCCTTTTCTTCTTTTGAGAGGCGCGTGCCTTTTTTTCGCGATTATGTCACTTGCGATTTTATTATCGACAAGTAAGAAAGCTACAGTCGTTCGTGAACGACTGTTATATACCATGTACCAAAATATATCGCCGCTCGAATTAGCTCTTTGACAACGAAAAACAAAAGTCAGCTGATCGCGACTTTTGCCTATTAGAGAAATGTAAACAAACTCGCTCTTTGCAAAACCACCACCATCTCATGCACTTGCGTGTGCAAGACAGAGAAAGAGATACCCCCTCTCTCTTTTTTGCGCACGGGAGTTAGTTTCTGGCGCTCATCAGTTTTGTTGTTGTTTTTTGGGATGCACCTGTTGCTAGCTGCCAAATAGATAACACACTGATAAGTAAATAACTTTTGTGTTTTTCACCCGATCTTTACCAGATTTTCGGTATTGATACATGTTCTACATATGCATGCCTATGCAAAAAAAGATCTATGGTAATATTTGTGGCTGCAAAACGTTTTTATTGATTTGCGGGGGAGTGGGGGGAAATTTTTAAATCTGAAACAAACTTGATCTGCGTGCAAAACATTCCGACCTACATACCGAATTTGGTGGCTCTAGCTCTTATAGTTGCTGAGATCTAGGCGTTCATACAGACTGCTGATCAAGAATATATATACTTTATGGGGTCGGAAATGCTTCCTTCTGCCTGTTACATACATTTGCACGAAATTAATATACCTTTATACCTACGGTACATGGTATAAAAACATAAGACGTTTCAAAAAATTAGGAGTGTACTGTACTTCAGTGTAAGGCAAAGGAGTTTAAAAATCAACATCAAATATCAGGTAAGTTTATTAAATAGTGGAATATAGTGGAATTTCCCTTAAAAACTGAGGATGATCTGGCGACCTTCGAGAAGACAATAAACTGCGAGTCGAAAACTAAAATCGTAAGTATTTATTAAACCCTTGTGAGGTATTATAATTTTAGTTAGTAGTTCCCAAGAGCTATAATATTTTTTCTTTTCAGACCGCTATTATGGTTAAAATTCTGAAGCAGGGGAAGATGTCAAAAACTCTTAAACTCATATTGGGTGAGGAGTTATTATTGGAGTACAACGTTGAGGGCGCCAAGAACAAAAAAAGGCTGAGGACCTTCTCAAATTTTTTTGGTGCTCTTTTGGGTAATATTTTATTTTTTAAAATTTTTGTCTTTCTTTTATATTTATTTACTGTTTATTTTTTGTAGATGCCATTGATCAGGCTGATCCAACGGAGCCAGCCCTGAAGATCCTGTCCAAAATCTTAAGGAACGCCAAAAATTTTGAGGCGGTCCAAAAGAAGAGGAAAAAGGACGAAGATGATTTATTTGTAGATTAAGTAGTTATTAATTATAATGTAATAATGGAATATAAATAATATAAATAAATGAATGAAATTTAATTAAAAATCTTTGATTAAATGTTGATGAATAGGTGATTAATATGTGATGAAATGTTGATGAATAGGTGATTAAATGTTGATTAATAGATGATGAAATGTTGATGAATAGGTGATTAAATGTTGATTAATAGGTGATGAAATGTTGATTACTAGATGATTAAATGTTGATTAAATGTTGATGAATTGTTGATTAAATATTGATGAATTGTTGATTAAATGTTGATGAAAAACGGATTAATTTTTTGGTATAAATGTTGATGAATTGTTGTTATAAAGTGTTGATGAAAAAATTATTAAATGTTGATGAATTTGTGTTGATGAATTTAGCGGACATCCCATACAAAAATTCATCAACCTTTTATATGGCTTGTAATCACTTTTTCATCGACACACCGCCATGTGTGTTGATGAAATGTTGATGAAACGTTGATGACAGGTACTGCAGGGGAGTTTTGCCTGCAAACGGTACTAATGTATGGATGTGTACATACACACATACACATATGCTTGAAGAACGCCGCCTGGAAACAACATTTTCGTGAGCGGCGCAGAGTTCTTAATAGGGATGGGCATCGGGAAATAATATATCGATATTCTGTATCGATATATATCGTATTGAGACGATATAGAATATCGGAATATCGGCTAAAAATCGACATATCGATATATCGCTTCAAAAACCACTCAAATAACAATCTAAATTTTAAATAACAAAAGTAGTAAAAATAAATTCAAACACACAATAACACAATAAACATTTTATTTAATTTTGTTTACAAATAAGGTACTCCTTAATATCAAAAGGTCACAAAGAATCGTTGACACTTGTTAGAAATATTCTCTGCGACAAATGCTCTGGCGAAAGTCGGTTCCGATCGTCGGTCATGATTCTCCCAGCAAGGGAGAATAGTCGCTCCGAGGGAACCGACGTCGCTACAGCCAGAACGAATATCCTCGCAAGTTTGTACAGATTTGGGAACTGTGTCGACAGCTTCTCCCATATTGTTAATGGATTTGTGTCCAGTGGAGCCGGTTTGCAGGCAAAAAAAGCTTGCATTTCCGTTCTAGCAATGCTTTTCGGGTCTTCCGTATCCAAATGAGATACAGTGTTGCTCACGGTTTCAACGTGCTTACTCCTGCATGATTTCACTGATGTAGAAGTGGCAGTCTCACACGGCTTGGTCGGATTGTTTTGGAGAATCTCTGCTGGTATATTCCTCGATTCATCCAAGTATTTTTTGATTTCTCGCTCCATAAAAGTCAAGGCCTGCGAAACAGCTAATGCTTTGGAGAAGTACATCTTCATGAATCGCGGGTCCAGCAATGTTGCAAGCGCCAGCAACATATTGAACTCCATGTTTTTGAACCTTTTATCAAACTCCACTTCGATGTTTCAGAATTTTTTTGCCAAATCGTCATTAGCCGGCACCTCAATACTCGTGAATTGCTGCGCTCAAACTTGATTCAACACACATTACAAAATATTAATATCGCATTAGAGAATATCGGAGGAAAATATCGATATCCGATATATCGTCTATCACGAATATCGACTATGAAACACTCGACTACCAGAGAAAGAATATCGATATTCCGATATATCAATACACTATCGCCCATCCCTAGTTCTTAAAAGACATTTTAAATAAGAAAAAAAACCGTCTGTGGGCGGCGGCGGCGTTGGTACCTCCTGTTATTTGCCTTGAGCTATTTAATGGCGAATATATCAATAAATATTATTCCAATATCGAATCCGTTCCTTTTCATTATAATTTAATTTTATAAAGTTTGTTTACATTAAACAGCTGTGCGTACATGTCAGTATGACCCGATTTACGCGTTTTCCGCCTTTTTTCCGTCCTTTCCTTAAGATTTTTGGTCACACTGGTTCCCGATCGAAATATATTGCAATTTTTCCGAAAGCTGCTTTCGGAAAATTTAATTTCGTTAGTACCTAGCTTTAAGCTAAGTACTAACATAAACTAAATTTTCTGAAAGCGGCCAAACTCCATATAAAAAAACGCTTGCAGAAAAAAGAAGAAGAAGAATTTTCAGAAAGCTCGCTTCTCGGGTACTAACATAAGCGAAATCTAGCTATCGGAACGGGTAAGAGCGTTGCCAGATCAGGAAACAAAACAGCTGTGATTTCGCTTTCAAGCTAGGTACTAACATAAACTAAATTTTCCGAAAGCGGTCAAACTCCATATAAAAAAACGCTTGCGGAAAAAAGAAGAAGACAAATTTTCTGAAAGGTCGCTTTCTCGGGTACTAAGATAAGCGAAATCTAGCTATCAAAATGGGCAAGAGCGTTGCCAGATCAGGAAACAAATCAGCTGTGATTTCGCTTTCGAAATAAATAAATTTATTTATTTCGAAAGCTAGATATGGAGGGAAATTCAAAAAATAAAAACATTGCTCGCATGGGCAGCTTTTATTGTCCCCAGGAAAGGTTAATTGTATAAAAGACGTAATGATAAGAGTTATTATATGGGATTTAATTCACAAAAGACATTTTAAATAAGAAAAAAATCCGTCTGTGGGCGGCGGCGGCGTTGGTACCTCCTGTTATTTGCCTTGAGCTATTTAATGGCGAATATATCAATAAATATTATTCCAATATCGAATCCGTTCCTGTTCATTAGAATTTAATTTTATAAAGTTTGTTTACATAAAACAGCTGTGCGTACATGTCAGTATTACCCCATTTACGCGTTTTCCGCCTTTTTCCGCCTTTTCCCTAAGAAATTTGGTCACACTGGTTCCCGATCGAAATATATTGCAATTTTTCTGAAAGCAGCTTTCGGAAAATTTAGTTTATGTTAGTACCTAGCTTAAATTAAAAAATCAGTTAAATAAAAAAAACATTTAATTTAACAAATTTTGAGAAAAATAATACAGTTTGAGTGTTATTTCATATTAAGCATATATTTTTAGAAATTGAGATCTAATTTCATGTTATGGCCTCGAGAACATCATCCGAAAACTCAGTTTTGTATACCTCTTCGCTTACAAATAGCTTAAACATTTTTTCAGTTGGTTCAAAGTTATTACAACCGTTTGATAACGTGAGTCTTATGCGAAGAAGAGCATTTTTTGACACTGTTCTGTTTCGTAGCTTGTCTTTAACGATGTTGAAAACAGATTGTATTCCGTCATTGTACCATCGACGTAAATACCAAGACCCTTGAATGATTCAGCAAGCTCTGAAATGTCATCCTTTAATTGACTTGACTCCACTTTTGGGGCGAATAAACATCTTTTTTGTAGACATTTCATATTTCTGGGAACTCGTGATTGCACCTCTTCCGTTAGCTCTATTAGGAAGTCTCTGCATCGTTTTTTTATGTATATTAAATGCTCCACTTTACATGACGAAGACAGATTATTAAAATTTTATCCAAAATGTATGCAATCCACAGGCATTAGAACATTTTTAAAATTAAACTCGCATAAATCTGTAAGATTTGCTTTTGCCAATTGCTGTGGTACCACAATTTTTTGCATGTATAAATAAAATATGTCGTTAAGGTTTTTGAAAAGCTTCAATGGTTCAACAGAATCCGATTGAAATAATTTGTTAACTCCAATGATGTCCTTCAATGAATACTGAAGAAAAATTAGATGGAGGTGGGAGATGGAGGTTGTTCTCAACGGTATACAATTGGTACAATGTCTCTGCTTTTAACCCTGCATCACCTCGTTTGTAAGTGCGCGACATATTAAAATGCAGTTTTAAGGAGTCCCACTCATCTAAAATGGTTTGACTGGCATTTAGTCTAGCCAGCCATAAAGTTCCAGACAATTTTACTATTTTTTTTGGTTAACAGCCACCAATAATTTTATGTAAACGTTGATACTCGCCGTTTCTGCTCGTGCTGTTAGAGAACCATTTGTGCGATTCCGTAAGCATAAAATCCAAACTTTTGGGAAGAACGTCACAGTCATGTTCAGAACAAAGGTGCAATGAATGCGAAATACATTTCACTGTGACGAGGTGTGGAATGTCCTCTGTTAATCGCGATGACAGAGAATTATTTTTACCACACATTGCATTAGCTCCGTCTATTCCAATGCCGATTAAATTTTCCAAAATTAAACAATCGGTTTTAAGTTGGTCTTTTAGGCACTTTGTCATGTTCTCGGCGGTTCCATTTTAAAGTTGGATAAGACGATAAAATGTTGTGCATACCATCCGCTTAATCCTGCTAAAGTAACGAATCATGAGACACATAATTTGCTTTGTATCAATAGCTGATACATAATAATTAATATAATTAATGAAAAGTGGGAATCTCCAATATCTTCAATAAGTTCATCCAAAAGGCACGGCGACAAAACGTTCATAATTAGACCTATATATATATACATATATGACACAATGAATTTTCGGTATAAATTGTAAAGAAATGTAATATACCTCTGCACTTTGTGCGGTGAAGTTTGATGTTTTTCAAACATTTGAGTTCTTGTCTAAATCAGTAATGACCTCACACAAATGTTATATTGAAAGTATACTACAGTGTTCGGAAATAAAGGCTGCTATTTTAAGTTCGGCCCTCTTCCGGCTTTCCTCAATTTTTGAATCCAAAACTGAATTGCTTGAAAGTGCTCTCTTTTCTCCAACACTTTTTAAATGCTTTTTTCTTGCTGCATGCTCGTCTAAGCCTTTGCGATGTGCAGCAATTTCAGTATTGCAGTACGCACAGAAAGCCCTGGTGTTGTTACCAGGCGAGGGTTTCAACCAATCTTAAGGATAAGAAATTGTTATATATTTCGCTCGGGAACCAGTGTGACCAAATATCTTAAGGAAAAGGCGGAAAAAGGCGGAAAACGCGTAAATGGGATCATACTGACACGTATAATTGCAATGAACATACAAACTTCAAAGTTAATTTATAATGAACATGAACGGATTCGATATTGGAATACTATTTATTGATCTATTCGCCACTATATAGCTCATGGCAAATAACAGGAGGCCAACGCCGTCGCCGCCCACAGACGGGTTTTTCCATATTTAAAATGTCCTTTTTTAATTAAATCCCATATAATAGCCCTTATCATTACTGCTTTAATTAAATAAACCTTTTTCTGGGGGACAATAAAAGCGCTCCATGCGAGCAATGATTTTATTTTTTGAACTGCCCTCCATATCTAGCTTTCGAAATAAATAAATGTATTTATTTAGCGGAATCACAGCTGTTTTGTTTCCTGATCTGGCAACGCTCTTACCCGTTTCAATGGATATATTTATCTTATGTTAGTACCCGAGAAAGCAAAAGTCAGAAAGTTCTTTTTCGCTATGGTTTTTTTATATGGAGTTTGGCCGCTTTAAGATAATTTATCTTATGTTAGTAACTAGCTTTGAAAAAGAACACATACATATTTCAATAGTTTATGCCGAAAATTAGAGTTCACTTAAATTAAATTCACTTATAAAACATGCTTCAGTCTCCCACTCTTTTTTATATTTTTTAACATATTTAGTTCTTGGTAATACTGTAGGCACGATGAAAAGACAATTATTAACAAGCGCGCTCTTTACAAAGCTCAAACTCAAACTCAACTCAACTGATTTATTTTGGAACCATTCCTTGGCTTTCCTGCTGGTGGTGGTCACTGTCTTTTTGGAAGACCCATTTTAGCGGCATACCGTATTCAGCGAAGGGTAGCATCACCATCTCCAAAATATCCACATACACATGTTGATCCATGATGGTACTGACATAATGTTGCGAAAAAAATGTTGCGAACGAAAATGTTGCGAACGAAAATGTTGCGAACAAACTACATGAATTTATATATATATTCCTATAGCAGCTATATGATATAGTGGTCCGATTTTGATCAAATTAAAACCGAAATTCTAAAATAATACAAAATGGCCATATCTGAAGTTAAAATTTGTTTTCTCAAAAATTTCCGATCGTTCCTATGGCAGCTATATGATATAGTCGTCCGAGCCGGCTCCTTCCGACATATATAGTAGTGAGAGCATATAGAAGACTATCTGCAAAGTTTCATTCAGATAGCTTCAAAACTGAGGGACTAGTTTGCGTAGAAACGGACGGACAGACAGACGGACATGGATAGATCGACTCGGCTGTTGATGGTGATCAAGAATATATATACTTTATAGGGTCGGAAATGTCTCCTTCACTGCGTTGCAAACTTCTGACTAAAATACCCTGCAAGGGTATAAAAATAAAAATCAGAGATCCATTATTTATCCGATATCTATCTGTATATTGGCCGCCAACACCACAATACACGCGACATGTGCTCGCTCGTTGCCCTAAAATCAAGTGAAAATAGTGATGGTCACTATCGCACACCATCGAAATCAAAAAGTCGATAGTGACGATAGAGACTAATATTCGATATATCGAAACTATCGTGAGTGGTCGACCTTCCTTTGACTGCCATGTTCCCTGAGACATGTGCGAACGGTGAACGGTTGCGGATATGTAAAGCACCTTTTTAAGTTCGGTAGCAGCTTTAAATGGATCCTTCTTGTTCTCGCGAACTAGCCTGTGACGTGATGCATGCTCAGTGATTTTCTTCCACGTGTTTCGGGCTTCGCATTGAAGGTTATTGCATTGCGTATCATTTTGCTCTAGCACTGAAACATTCGACCAATATTTCTATATGATTTTCGTTCATAATTGAGTTTTTTGATCATGTCACGTTTTTCTGCAGTGGGACGTGGAACGCACCATTTTAATGATTTTCTTAAGGTAACTTTTTTAAAATATCTTGCATTATGCGAAAAATCGGCATTTCGTACTATCGGTACCGCAACCTTAATTTATTTGATCGAGAATAAAATACGTTATTGTGGTGCTATTATTATTTTTTTTTTTTTCAACTTTACATAGAGACGAGAAAAAAATCAATTAGACTTAAACCAAAGCAAAAGCAATTAATTATATAGAGTGTAGACAAATAACATAAACAAATATTTTCATTAAATTTTACCCAAAAGGTATTTTCTCAGCCTAAATTTAAACTTAAGTGGAGTTGGGTGGTCGTACAGACCCCCTTTTGCCCGCATAGCTCCAAAAAAAGGCTCCAATTTGTCTTGCTGTAAGCGGTAGATTAAGATATACTCAACTCCATACCACTGCAACAAATACTCCCTAAAAAGCATAGAGAGGTGTTGCTAACACAAATTGCCTTTGGGAATGGCAATACCCGCTCACTATTTGGCACTTAGTCCTCATAGTTGCCCGATTTTGTCCAAAACGGCATTTTGCTCCTCCAACTTCTGGTCAAAGGGTCGTTTCGTTGGAATACTATTGCTGGTCGACAATTTGCTGTTGAACACGTCAAACCAGTCGTTGATTATTTTTATGAAGTCCGCAGTCTCCTGTCCTTTGTATGTACGTGGGCAGATCAAGCTCGTGGCAGCGTCTAATTGCACTAGATGTTGAATTCGAGAATAACTGCGCAGACAGCTTAACCTTTTGCCTTCCAGTCTCTTTGACGTTCAGTGCTTGTCCGTGATTTTAAACATGCAGTGCCTCATGCACTACCATACAGTCTGCGGCGTGAGCAAATGACCATCTATGACTAGATCAGTGTCTAAGAAATGGTTGCGTACAAGTTTCAATAAATACAAACACCTGCAAGTCTGTGTCTGACGGATGTACAAACCAGCTATACTCTGTAAAAAGTTAAACATTTAAGATCTCATGTTTGTGAGTTTAGTGTATGTATACCAGGTGTTATATTGAGTTCCCTCCATAATTTGTAGTTTGTTGGTCCCACATCGGAAACTACTGCAGCAACAGGATATCCCACATCGAAAAGTTTGATGATATTATCGTTCAAAATTTGCTTTGTCACTGCAGCGACATATTCAAAGAATACGGGTTGTTTCCATGATCGCTTAATCCCTTGGGCCATGATAACCTGCATAACAATGCAGATTCTGTCTTCCTCCGAGAAATCAATGGCGTTCCTCATCAAGTGAAATATCGAATCCATAGGCCTGGCTTAATCTGAAATTCATGGGCCCATCTGCGTAAGGTCCTCTCGAAAGCCAAAGGGAAGCCTTTTCTTAACAAATGCCTGTATGCACGGGGGCTAGCAGCATGAAGACATATGCCCTCTGATTTCAGAAGACATTTGTCTTCATTTTCCAATTGCCTCATTTGTGTATCCGAAAAAATTGTTCCGAGGGATTTGCGAAACTGCTCGAGGCTCTCAACTTTGTTGGTCAGTGGCTTGTTTTCAGACTCAGCCTCGACGTTTCAAATTGATGTTTTCAATACATATCCCTACATAAATTGCATAATTACAACGATAGAGTGCTATAGGAGAGTGGCCATACCTTGTCTTATTATACCATGGATACAAGGACATACATATGTATATAGAGTTAGGTTCTTTTTTTAATCGTTTTTTTTTGTTTGTTTCGCCTTTTTTTCCATTTTCATCTCTCACTTGCTATTTTTTAAGTTTCAGTTTAAATGCAATCTTAAGAACGAATTCAAAATATCGAATCCAAACGTATGCCATATTTTAATGCTTCAAGTTTTGGTGAGAAAATTTTAGCATTATCCAAAAAGTCTTTTGGACTCGCTCCACATATCGCACACAATTGGCAAGATTTGGTTTCAGTCAAAATGTTTAAAACTTTTCCATCCAAAAGTGTTAATTGAAGATCACATTCAACTGAAATTAATTTTCCATTTACAACGGTGCAGACATATGAAGACAAATCTTTTATTTGATTATCCAAATTTTTTTCTCAGCAACAATATGGTCTTTTGTCTGTTTAACAAAGTCAAGCTTGACTGGTCTTCAAAATCGAATCGACTGAATCGACGATTCATCCAAAATACATTTCCAATATAGTCAATTACTTTTAAGCTAGGTACTAACATAAACTAAATTTTCTGAAAGCGGGTTTAGAAAAATTGCAATATATTTCGCTCGGGAACCAGTGTGACCAAATATCTTATGGAAAAGGCGGAAAACGCGTAAATGGGGTCATACTGACATGTACGCACAGCTGTTTTATGTAAACAAACTTTATAAAATTAAATTACAATGAACATGCAAACTTTAAAGTTAATTTATAATGAACATGAACGGAAACAATATTGGAATACTATTTAGTGATCTATTCGCCACTATATACCTCAAGGCAAATAACAGGAGGCACCAACGCCGTGTACGCCCAAAGGCTAATTTTTTTCTTATTTAAAATGTCTTGTGTATTAAATCCCATATAATAACCCTTATCATTACGGCTTTTATACAATTAACCTTTTCCTGGGGACACTAAAAGCTGCCCATGCGAGCAATGTTTTTAATTTTTGAATTTCACCCCATATCTAGCTTTCGAAATAAATAAATTTATTTATATATTATTATATTTATTTATAAATTTATTTATTTTGAAAGCGAAATCACAGCTGTTTTGTTTCCTGATCTGGCAACGTTCTTAGCCATTTTGATAGCTAGATTTAGTTTATGTTAGTACCCGAGAAAGCGAGCTTTCATAAAATTCTTCTTTTTTTCGCAAGGTTTTTTTTATATGGCGTTTGGCCGCTTTTAGAAAATTTTTCTTAAAGCTGCTTGCAGAATAGTTAGTTTATGTTAGTACCTAGCTTTAAAATTGCAATATATTTCGATCGGGAACCAGTGTGACCAAATATCTTAAGGAAAAGGCGGAAAACGCGTATATGGGGTCATACTGACATGTACGCACAGCTGTTTTATGTAAACAAACCTTTTAAAATTAAATAAAGAACATGAAAATTTTAAAGTTAAATTATAATGAACATGAACGGATTTGATATTGAAATAGTATTTATTGATGTATTCGCCACTATATATCTCAAGTCAAATAACAGGAAGCACCAACGCCGTCGACGCCCACAGACGGTTTTTTTCCTTATTTAAAATGTCTTTTTTGAATTAAATCCCATATACAATTAACGTTTTCCTGGGCACAATAAAAGCGCCTCATGCGAGCAATGTTTTTATTTTTTGAATTTCCCCCCATATCTAGCTTTCGAAATAAATAAATTTATTTATTTTGAAAGCGAAATCACAGCTGATTTGTTTCCTGATCTGGCAACGCTCAACGCGCATTTTGATAGCTAGAATTCGTCTTCTTCTTTTTTCTGCAAGCGTTTTTTTATATGGAGTTTGGCCGCTTTCAGAAAATTTAGTTTATGTTAGTACCTAGCTTTACTCAATGAATTTTCAAGAAGATATGCTAAAGCTTCATCCCCCGTTAGTCGAACCGAGTCATTTTTCTGAGTGAAAAGATTTTTTCTAGCCTTATCGGGGTCACTCGGAATAAGATATGTATTTTTTAACATAAGGGCTGCATGTTTCTCGTTCGGTTTTTCGGCCGAAACTGCGGCGGCATGCACAAGAAAAGGAGTGTTGTAACCCTGATTTATAGTTAAATCGGATGCTAATTTTCTGGATGCCATATACAATCATCCGAGCTCCTTAGACATGTATTATGAGCAGTCCAAGCTACCTTGGCAGCCGCCAGAACGCATGTCAATAGCTTTGGGACAATTAATAATATAAAACAAATCATAAAATTTTGTTGGTTGTCAACAAAGTATGACCGCATCGTTGGCCTTCAAAAAATGCCGATATTACTATTTTTACTGCCATTGTTATTATTATTATAAATTGTTATGAGCTGTTATTATTATTTTTATCATGACTGTCACTGTTATTATTATTGTTATTATTAGTTAGTATTATTGTTAGTACTAATTAAGAGTAAGATAAAGGCGATATTCCGCCATCTGGCAACGCCCCCATCGATAAGGGCACCAACCCTGAACAGCTGATGACTATCGGGCGCGCCCAGCGATATGGCAACCCTGGCGCCTATCGTGTATCGAACTGGGGACCCAGCTGATCGCGGCCTATATAAGGCCAATCATAATATCCAATCATAATATATTCCGGAAGGTTGTGGGTATTAAACGTTAGGATAATTAGACCGGTCTCCTTTAGAGTGTAGAGGTGCTGAAACATCGATGTATGGACACATCGATGTTTTTCGATGTTTAAAAAAAAAACATGGATGTTTTTTTGATGTATCGTCAATACATCGACGATGTTTTTAAAAAAATTAAAAAATTTTGAATATAAATTAAAATTTACCATAAAATGTGTATTAAAAGTAAAAAACAAAAATTTATTCAGTTAACAAACAAAAAACATAAATTCATGAGATCATCAATCTTAATCTTATCTTATTTTTTAAACGATTCATAATTTTTATTGACAAAAATTTGTTTGTCGACCACGTTTGGCTTAAGGCGGGTACGTCGATCGGAAATAATCTGTCCAGCTTTGCTGAACGCTCGCTCTGATTCGCATGATGTTGGCACACACAAATATTTTTTAACCACTTCTTTATATGCTTCTATGTTTTTCGAACTCTCCTAAAATTCAAATATATTTATTTGAAAACAATCACATTATGAAATATATTAGTAAAATAGGTCTAAGAGGAAACTGCTTGATTTGGTGGTGTAGGCGTTTTCGACGTTGATGTGGATTGTTCACTAGAATTTTTTTGTATGACACTTTGAATATCGTCCTCCAATGCGTGGCATGATTTATCAGCATTGTTGGTCCATCCTTTATTCACCTTTAAGAAACATACAGCGCCTCGCCTACACCACCAAATCAATTCAATTTAGTCCAAACTATAATTGCAAATAACTACATATATTAAACATTATAATAGGTAAAATGTGACAAATTATAAATCTTCCCTTTAAGTGCTTCTTCTTTTTCGAAAAGTGATGGCACCAAAACATCGATAGTGAAAAAAAAAATATTGATGTTTTTACAATTCTCCAAAACATCGATGTATCGATGTTTCCATCGAGGTTTTCTGCACCTCTATTAGAGTGCCATTGTCTCTTTTCTTAACTTTTTAACTTTTTAGATGCTATTTCTAGCGCTATAACTTTTTCCTCGATGTCTCCTAGGTCATTAGAGTAAATAACTCCTTTAGTCATGTTTAGAGATACAGAAATGTTGATATTTGGAGCAAAAGCTTTTTGTCGCAATAGTTTCATATCTTGTATGTATAGTTGCGAAGTGTTTTGCATTCATAAATTTCTCCTCCACAGGTAAAATCAATTTGTTATACCATGTACCGTAGGTAAAAAGGCATATTAATTTTGTGCAAATGTATTTAACAGGCAGAAGGAAGCATTTCCGTCCCCATAAAGTATATATATTCTTGATCAGCATCAACAGCCAAGTCGATATAGCCATGTCTGTCTGTCCGTCTGTATGAACGCCTAGATCTCAGCAAGAGCTAGAGCCACCAAATTCGGTATGTAGGTCGGAATGTTTTGCACGCAGATCAAGTTTGTTTCAGATTTAAAAATTTCCCTCCCACTCTCCCGCAAATCAATAAAAACGTTTTGCAACCACAAATATTCGCATAGATCTTTCTTTTTGGGCATAGGCATGCATATGTATGTATGTATATGTATCAATACCGAAAATCTGGTAAAGATTGGGTGAAAAACACAAAAGTTATTTACTTATCAGTGTGCTATCTATTTGGCAGCTAGCAACAGGAGCATCCCAAAAAACAACAACAAAACTGATGAGCGCAAGAATCTAACTCCCGTGCGCAAAAAAGGGGGGTTATCTCTTTCTCTGTCTTGCACACGCAAGTGCATGAGATGGTGGTGGTTTTGCCAAGAGCGAGTTTGTTTACATTTCTTTAATAGGCAAAAGTCGCGATCAGCTGGCTTTTGTTTATCGTTGTCAAAGAGCTAATTCAAACGGATATATTTTGGTACAGGGTATATAACAGTCGTTCACGAACGACTGTAGCTTTCTTACTTGTTTTTTCATTAAGAATGGGTTTATATTATTCATGTCATGTCCGGTGTCAGTTCTTGTGATTATGAGATATTTTGGATTAGAGGTTAACACTTGTTCCTTGTACATTTCATCTGGAGGGCTACGGTCGGGGGTCCCCCATTTCTACGTCCCTTTGCTGAATAATATTATAGTTGCACGAAAAATTAACAATAACTAGATAATCAAATGAAAGAGAAAAAGAAGTCAAATTTTAAGAAACTTTTCCGGCCAATTTTTGTTTTTCAGGAAAAATTTTCTAATAATTGGAGCATAAAAGAAAACACTTCCGTTTAGTTTGACGGGATGATATTAGAGCTTGACGACGTTAACGCTTTGAAGCAATCCCTATGTTTTTATAGTGTACAATTATATATTTATTTTTAGCTTTTTAATTTGTATAGGCCCAAGTTTATTTTATTTTTTGAATTTTAAATGGTATAAGATTAAATTTATTCAGGTAGAGTAATTTCGTTAATATTATTTTTTGGGCAATCATTTGAGTACTTCGAGTTTCTAATTAATTTTTTTCTTTTGAACTTTGATCTATGTCGTTTTAATTTTTCCATTATTAATATACAGAAGAATCCGGTTATAGTCGTTATACACAGAAGAATCCACCACTTGTGGGTTTTTCGTTAAATACAAATATTGAAGCAGAAGTTTTACCTGAGGTGGAGAAACATCGATGTTTTTGGCGAACAACATCGATAAAACATCGATGTTAAAAAGAAATTCCTTTTTTAATATTTCTTAAATAAAAGGGCAGTATTTTAAACAAAACGTAACAAATATTTATTTATATTATTCATATAGATAATTTTCGAAATTAAATTATTCACTGCTGCTCGAGATCGATATGTAGATTTTTGTTTATGAACAAAAGCTTGTCAACCACTGTTGGCAACAGCCTAGTTGTAATGTCCCCATATATCAAGATTTTTTTTTTTTAAATCACCGAAATCCGCGCCTTAGTTATTAGCGATATTAATTATCGGCACCTTATCTGGCAACGTCATCATTAATTGACCAGCTGGTGAATATTGATTCGGATAAGGGTTCTTCGGGTCCCCAGCATCAAGCTTCGATCTTTTCTGAAGACGATCGCCAAGCTGATAAGTCAGACCCCGAAGAGATAAGACCGAGCCAAAAGGCAAATCAAAAAAACAAGAACTGGAGAGTGCTCCCATGTGCTCCCAACATTAATTCAGCGTTTATTTCGGCATCAAAATTAAAAGCCCACAAAGAAAAGGCAATTAATAAATGGCCGTGGATTGCCGTGTCGGCAAGGTAAATATTTTACTAAAAATTTCAAGAAAAACCAAATTCTAATAGCAGTTGTGCACGTTTAGGTCACGCGTTATATTCATCGACGACTACACAGCGAGAAATCGCCAGGTCGATCGATCCCAGTAAAGAAGCAAATCACTGGTTATCTGAGGAATTGAAGCTGCATTTTACAACTCTTCCACGCCGACCCAAAAGTTCGGCTAGAGTCACCTACCTTTGCTGGGAGATAATTTGTTGGCGGTTGCAGGAAAAATCTAGAAGAAAACCTAAATAGAAATAAAAAAAAACCTTACAAAACTAGTGAAAAACTAAAAACATATTCAAATACATTAGTGCCTAAAAACCTAACAATGAATTGGAGTTAAACATATTACAAATTATATAAAACAAAAGCATTGGATAGTGATGTGTGTGTGTGAAGATTAGTAAAAGCAATGAAAAACGAAAAAAAAAAAATACAAGCGGGCCAACCTTAATGTAAAATCGTACACGGAAAAAAAAGTTTCGTTGCCAATGCAAAAATAAAAGACTTCAAGATAAAATAAAAATAATTAATCATGACAATATAAAAAAAAAAGAAATGCAATGAAACAAAAAAGAATGACAAAAAAATGAATAAATAATCTTATATTTTAATTATTACTTATGGTAAAAACTAAATAGAGCATTTATAATTTTAAGTTTGCTTGCTAATAACCCCCAACACAGCTTCGACAAGAAGGCCTTCTTCGAGAACCAACAGTGGGTGAGTGAAATGAAAAACACAAAAATTATATAAATATAACCAAAAACAAAACTAAAACTTAAAGTTACTAAATTGCACTAATGTAGTTCAGTGTAGAGTCTGGATACCTGAGTTTAGGCTTATCAACCGCTCGATTGATTTGTCTATTTTTTCCAATTACTCTTTCGCTTCTTATCTAAATTCTAACTTGGTAATTTAAAGCCCTATAATGTAACGTAAACGACTACACTGAAAATTAATATTGACATGATTTGACCTACATAATTTCTCCTTTTTCCAATAGAAACCTTTTTCTTCCCATGATACGATTAAATAAATAAGCCCCATAGAAAAAAAAAGACCCACTAAATAATTGTTTAAGCCTAATGATTACTTTATAACTACAACATTTAGCTTTTTAATTTGTATAGGCCCAAGTTTATTTTATTTTTTGAATTTTAAATGGTATAAGATTAAATTTATTCAGGTAGAGTAATTTCGTTAATATTATTTTTTGGGCAATCATTTGAGTACTTCGAGTTTCTAATTAATTTTTTTCTTTTGAACTTTGATCTATGTCGTTTTAATTTTTCCATTATTAATATACAGAAGAATCCGGTTATAGTCGTTATACACAGAAGAATCCACCACTTGTGGGTTTTTCGTTAAATACAAATATTGAAGCAGAAGTTTTACCTGAGGTGGAGAAACATCGATGTTTTTGGCGAACAACATCGATAAAACATCGATGTTAAAAAGAAATTCCTTTTTAATATTTCTTAAATAAAAGGGCAGTATTTTAAACAAAACGTAACAAATATTTATTTATATTATTCATATAGATAATTTTCGAAATTAAATTATTCACTGCTGCTCGAGATCGATATGTAGATTTTTGTTTATGAACAAAAGCTTGTCAACCACTGTTGGCAACAGCCTAGTTGTAATGTCCCCATATATCAAGATTTTTTTTTTTAAATCACCGAAATCCGCGCCTTAGTTATTAGCGATATTAATTATCGGCACCTTATCTGGCAACGTCATCATTAATTGACCAGCTGGTGAATATTGATTCGGATAAGGGTTCTTCGGGTCCCCAGCATCAAGCTTCGATCTTTTCTGAAGACGATCGCCAAGCTGATAAGTCAGACCCCGAAGAGATAAGACCGAGCCAAAAGGCAAATCAAAAAAACAAGAACTGGAGAGTGCTCCCATGTGCTCCCAACTTTAATTCAGCGTTTATTTCGGCATCAAAATTAAAAGCCCACAAAGAAAAGGCAATTAATAAATGGCCGTGGATTGCCGTGTCGGCAAGGTAAATATTTTACTAAAAATTTCAAGAAAAACCAAATTCTAATAGCAGTTGTGCACGTTTAGGTCACGCGTTATATTCATCGACGACTACACAGCGAGAAATCGCCAGGTCGATCGATCCCAGTAAAGAAGCAAATCACTGGTTATCTGAGGAATTGAAGCTGCATTTTACAACTCTTCCACGCCGACCCAAAAGTTCGGCTGGAGTCACCTACCTTTGCTGGGAGATAATTTGTTGGCGGTTGCAGGAAAAATCTAGAAGAAAACCTAAATAGAAATAAAAAAAAACCTTACAAAACTAGTGAAAAACTAAAAACATATTCAAATACATTAGTGCCTAAAAACCTAACAATGAATTGGAGTTAAACATATTACAAATTATATAAAACAAAAGCATTGGATAGTGATGTGTGTGTGTGCAGATTAGTAAAAGCAATGAAAAACAAAAAAAAAAAAAACAAGCGGGCCAACCTTAATGTAAAATCGTACACGGAAAAAAAAGTTTCGTTGCCAATGCAAAAAAATAAAAGACTTCAAGTCAAAAATAAAAAAAAAATAATTAATCATGACAATATAAAAAAAAAAAATGAAATGAAACAAAAAGAATGAAAAAAAAATGAAATTAATAATCTTATATTTTAATTATTACTTATGGTAAAAACTAAATAGAGCATTTATAATTTTAAGTTTGCTTGCTAATAACCCCCAACACAGCATCGACAAGAAGGCCTTCTTCGAGAACCAACAGTGGGTGAGTGAAATTAAAAACACAAAAATTATATAAATATAACCAAAAAAAAAAAAACTAAAACTTAAAGTTACTTAATTGCACTAATGTAGTTCAGTGTAGAGTCTGGCTACCTGAGTTAAGGCTTATCAACCGCTCGATTGATTTTTCTAATTTTTTTTCCAATTACTCTTTCGCTTCTTATCTAAATTCTAACTTGGTAATTTAAAGCCCTATAATGTAACGTAAACGACTACACTGAAAATTAATATTGACATGATTTGACCTACATAATTTCTCCTTTTTCCAATAGAAACCTTTTTCTTCCCATGATACGATTAAATAAATAAGCCCCATAGAAAAAAAAGACCCACTAAATAATTGTTTAAGCTTAATGATTACTTTATAACTACAACATTTAGCTTTTTAATTTGTATAGGCCCAAGTTTATTTTATTTTTTGAATTTTAAATGGTATAAGATTAAATTTATTCAGGTAGAGTAATTTCGTTAATATTATTTTTTGGGCAATCATTTGAGTACTTCGAGTTTCTAATTAATTTTTTTCTTTTGAACTTTGATCTATGTCGTTTTAATTTTTCCATTATTAATATACAGAAGAATCCGGTTATAGTCGTTATACACAGAAGAATCCACCACTTGTGGGTTTTTCGTTAAATACAAATATTGAAGCAGAAGTTTTACCTGAGGTGGAGAAACATCGATGTTTTTGGGAACAACATCGATAAAACATCGATGTTAAAAAGAAATTCCTTTTTAATATTTCTTAAATAAAAGGGCAGTATTTTAAACAAAACGTAACAAATATTTATTTATATTATTCATATAGATAATTTTCGAAATTAAATTATTCACTGCTGCTCGAGATCGATATGTAGATTTTTGTTTATGAACAAAAGCTTGTCAACCACTGTTGGCAACAGCCTAGTTGTAATGTCCCCATATATCAAGATTTTTTTTTTAAATCACCGAAATCCGCGCCTTAGTTATTAGCGATATTAATTATCGGCACCTTATCTGGCAACGTCATCATTAATTGACCAGCTGGTGAATATTGATTCGGATAAGGGTTCTTCGGGTCCCCAGCATCAAGCTTCGATCTTTTCTGAAGACGATCGCCAAGCTGATAAGTCAGACCCCGAAGAGATAAGACCGAGCCAAAAGGCAAATCAAAAAAACAAGAACTGGAGAGTGCTCCCATGTGCTCCCAACTTTAATTCAGCGTTTATTTCGGCATCAAAATTAAAAGCCCACAAAGAAAAGGCAATTAATAAATGGCAAGGTAAATATTTTACTAAAAATTTCAAGAAAAACCAAATTCTAATAGCAGTTGTGCACGTTTAGGTCACGCGTTATATTCATCGACGACTACACAGCGAGAAATCGCCAGGTCGATCGATCCCAGTAAAGAAGCAAATCACTGGTTATCTGAGGAATTGAAGCTGCATTTTACAACTCTTCCACGCCGACCCAAAAGTTCGGCTGGAGTCACCTACCTTTGCTGGGAGATAAATTGTTGGCGGTTGCAGGAAAAATCTAGAAGAAAACCTAAATAGAAATAAAAAAAAAAAACCTTACAAAACTAGTGAAAAACTAAAAACATATTAAAATACATTAGTGCCTAAAAACCTAACAATGAATTGGAGTTAAACATATTACAAATTAAATAAAACAAAAGCATTGGATAGTGATGTGTGTGTGTACAGATAAGTAAAAGAAAAGACAAACAAAAAAAAAAAACAAGCGGGCCAACCTTAATGTAAAATCGTACACGGAAAAAAAAAAGTTTCGTTGCCAATGCAAAAAAATAAAAGACTTCAAGTCAAAAATAAAAAAAAAATAATTAATCATAACAATATAAAAAAAAGAAATGAAATGAAACAAAAAAGAATGACAAAAAAATGAATAAATAATCTTATATTTTAATTATTACTTATGGTAAAAACTAAATAGAGCATTTATAATTTTAAGTTTGCTTGCTAATAACCCCCAACACAGCTTCGACAAGAAGGCCTTCTTCGAGAACCAACAGTGGGTGAGTGAAATGAAAAACACAAAAATTATATAAATATAACCAAAAACAAAACTAAAACTTAAAGTTACTAAATTGCACTAATGTAGTTCAGTGTAGAGTCTGGATACCTGAGTTTAGGCTTATCAACCGCTCGATTGATTTGTCTATTTTTTTCCAATTACTCTTTCGCTTCTTATCTAAATTCTAACTTGGTAATTTAAAGCCCTATAATGTAACGTAAACGACTACACTGAAAATTAATATTGACATGATTTGACCTACATAATTTCTCCTTTTTCCAATAGAAACCTTTTTCTTCCCATGATACGATTAAATAAATAAGCCCCATAGAAAAAAAAAGACCCACTAAATAATTGTTTAAGCTTAATGATTACTTTATAACTACAACATAAAAAGAAAAAAAAAACCCACACTACTTCAATGTTCTTTTGTTGGTAACAAACCCGAAAAAGAAAAGCTTGGCACTATAAAACAAAAACAAAATAAAATAAGTAAACAATATGAATGAATAGAGATTTTTGCGAAGATTAAATAAAGATAAATAATGTAAAATAAGGAGCAAAACTTAGAAAAATAAGGAATTAAGAGTAAAGAATTAAGATTATGGAATTATGATATTAAAGCTAGTAAGGCTAATTAGTAGAAATAGGTACACTGCAAGAAATGAACTTAAAAAGAAAGGAGAAATTGTTGATTAAAAATTAAAATTGTTATAAAGATGAAACTCTAAGTTTTTATTCATGGCAGGGGAGCATAATTAAATGAGGCATATTTAATTACATTTGGGGTCTTCGGAAAAAAGTTACAATGAAGACTATGGTTGGGAGGGTAATGATAGTGGGAGTGGAAAATAACATCTTAAACCACCCCGCCAGGCTTCCTACAAATTCGTGCTTCCTTCTCTCACCTTATAGTTTAATAAAGTTTCGTTTGCTGTTAATTCTGGAAAAAGAAACTTATACAGTGGAGTTGCTTGTTTTTTTTGCCGCTGTTTTTTTTCATATGAGGATCGTCTCATTGTATATATGCAGGAGGTACTCTATAAAAAACCTTCTGGTGTAGCAATCATTAACCACAGCAAAAACCCCCCCACATCTCCCGCTAGAGCTAGGAATCAATGGGTCCCGCTCCGCTGATGGCTAATGGTTGACAAGTCTGAAAAGGGTGGACATTTTGGAATCGAATCGCCAACAAAGATATCCAGTAAATGTTTCTCTTCTTCAACGGCGCTGTTACACCACATAGTGAGACAGTCACTAATCAATTGGCCCGCTTTGACGGCTCGCATGACGATGCGTAAAGTATCCTTTTGGCCAATGATTTAAAAGCGTCCGCGTCAGAAGCCACCTAAATAATAAATGTTTTGTTTAATCATTTTAAGATTCCAATATGTAAGTGGGTTGCATTTTTCCGGCTGGTTGTCCTTTTCAATTGTAACGTGCACGCTAGTGATGATTCGGCAGCTCCTTTGTCTACTCAACGGTTCCGGCCGTGCTCAGGGAAATGGGTGTGGGTCGTTGGGGCTGCTTCTTCATATGCGTTACATGAATAAATCTCGTAGACAGTAAGGTAAATACGGGACAGCTAAATCAGGTGGCTTGTTTCCTTAAGATGCATTTTCATTTACTGAACAGAAGAACGAAGGTGTGATGATTCTTCCTTTTTCTTAACCCACCCTACCTGTAGAATCGGGAAAATTATCTGATCCTACCCATATCAAGGTCGACGGTGAGTAACTTAAGTGCCCCTAGATAACAGAATTAGTTCATGTAGGTTGTCATATTAATATTCATTTAAATAGTTTATTCCTATATAAATTCTGTAGATATTAATTTTTTTCAAATTTCGACTAAATGGAATTTATCCTTATTTTTCTTATTCTATAAATTGATTTTATAAATGAAATTATATTTTAATGGAAGGCTTATCGTTAACAAGTTTGATTAATTCCTAATATTTCAAAATATCAAAGCTCCATTCAACGAAAAGAATTTTGTTTTATTATACTTTTATGATCTCAGTTCATCGAGAATAATAAGTAAACACTAGCAATCATATCAACTCTTAAAACATATCATTTGGCTACGCCGTACCCACAAATCAGCTCCTTTCCTCCGTTGTCGACCGGCCTGCAGATGACGGGATGCTGCATACTTCGGGAATAAAACTAGCGGATATAACAGCTAGTGACCTACTTATGTCTCATTTTAGAGTAGCTTATGCATAGGTGATGATTAGGTGTCCTTCACTCGAGAGATAATATTGGAGCGGTGATAAAAGTACTATATTTCACTGGCGATGTCGTGCATAATTTCTTCCTCAGGCCATGCGATTCTAGAGTTGGAATCTATTCCGAGTGGAGGTATCGATGCGGCAACAGCGCCCGTGCGGCAGTTCGAAAATAAGGTTATGAGGTGGCCTTTAACTCAGCTTAGCTTTTGGTGCTACGCATTTGGCGTGCCAATACTACACGATCGTCAAATTTCGGAGGCTCTGTTTAACGACACTGCAGCACTGGAGTTACATGATGTCGGTCGATATGGCTATTTTATGGTCTTTGAAGAAAGTTACATAGCTGCCGGTTTGGTCACCGAGCAGTCGTACTGGGTCGCGAAAGCGCCGCCGCTGGCTTTTAGATGCTCGCCGCAGATGGCGCGTCTAGATTCGGCCGCAACTTCTGATACAACTTTTTGCGTGTGGCAACGTGGCCCAGGGCACAGACGTGGCTGATCTCAGCTTGAAGGTTTGAGATGAAAACTTTGGTTACACAGCTAGGATGGCGAGATCGCGCTGCAAGCGTTCGCAAATTGTGCCTAGTTCAAGTTCTTTTTCACTCTTAGCAATAAGATGGTTGATTTATTAGAACAAAGAGATTATACGTCTGGAGTCGCCAATGTCAACGTGAAAAGAGAACGAATTTTGCAAAGTTGGCTGCGGTTAAGCCAATGTAGGTGCAGGGATGATTTGAAAGGCGTTCGGGGTGAATACCCATTGTCTGGACCTACCAACCTACCTAACCGTCTTTGGACAGGGCTGCCAGATCTATCGCAGGGCAGTTGGGTGGCGCAAGATTTAAATTCAAATAATTTTAACGATCTCAAATACTTGCACCCTCACACAATGTACTGGCGCATAATAGCATCAGGTCAGGAAGAGTGCACTTTAGTTTGAGTTTTTTCTTTTAAAAAGGAAACCCGTGTGGGTTCCTGAGTTGGTGTTGCTGGTGGTGCTAGTGGTGTTGACTTTTGTGGATTTGCGGTAACTCTTGAAAAAAGCATATCCTGGACAACTTTTGCAGCTTCTTCCGCATTGGTAGGCAAAATGAAACCATGTTTCTTAAATCGTGGGTCAATAATGGTTGCAACTCGAGGAATTGTCCGCAACTCATATGTAGCTAGTCTTTCAGGTAGTCTCTTTTGTATGTACATAAATAAGCTAGATATTCTTACCTTCTTCGGTTTTAACCATTACTTTATTTATTTTTTTGAAGCAGCTCGCATATGATCGAAATTATGAGTGAAATGGAAACTTTTGTATTCGACGAGATCGAAACTGTAGCATCTTCAAAAAGGCTCAGCAATTCCGAGAAGTATTGTAGAATATCGGCTTCTTTTCCTAAAAACGACGGCGACGCATTATGACTCTTAACCAATGCAATTGTTATTGGTCATTAGAATTCTTTTTATCATCTCATATGCGCTGTTCCAGCGAGTAGGAGTCTCTTGAAGAGGAGTATAAGGGTTATCCACACCCTGTGCTTCTTTAAACTTCGCGTATGCGATTTGACTTTTTTTTTAAATGCAACCTCTTTCTTAGACTTTGTCAATATTATATCAATTTCGGTCAGTTTGAGTATATCCTGAAACAGCAGACTTAGCGTGTGCGCTACGCACGGTAAGTGTTTCTATCCGAGTAGTCGACATGCTTTAATCTTGGTTGAATCGTTGTCTGTAATAGCGCAAACGATTTTATTCAAAATTCTCCAATCATCAAGCACCACCTTAATGGTTTTGGATATACTGCATGCATGAACTGAGCTTGCTTCTTAAGGACTCATATTTGGTTAGGAGCTCCACGTCGCGGGTCCAATTCTTTAATGAGCTCCCTAAAGCCCTGGTCCTCCACGCAACGGAATGGCTGTATATCAACAGCAATCATGTTCATGACCTTGTTGTCCAGATTGCGTTTTCGGACTGAGTCTTATTATAAAACGTAGTCGACTTTCCCATCAGCAGTTGCAATGCATTTGTTTTTTGGTCAGTTCCGATCTTTAGCCGATCTGCATGGACATGTTTTAGATGATCTATTAGATTTGTCGTGTTTCTTGATGTTTTTATGGATTTACCACAATAATTGCAGATACCAAAAGCTTTATCAGCACTTTTTTAACATGGAAAACATCACGTTTCTTTTTCTTATTGTCGTCCACATTTTCATCTACTGCTGGTCCAGAAATGGGTCCTATGAAACAAATATACTAATTAATGCAATTCAATTGAAAAGTACACCAATGTGTTCACGAGCCCGTGCACGTATGCATACATACATGCATATGTAACAGACTTATGCATGAATGTATTCATTTCGAGCTTGACAGATGTCTACAGTAGTCTAGTGTTCCAAAAAATACTGAACCCATTCAATACTGTACAGTATACCCATATGTCAGAAAACGATAGCACAACATTTTTAGTGTTCTCATTCAGAATGAGTTCAGTATATGAATGTAGTGAGTGACATTTCCTAACGTACTGTACACTAATCGAACATCAGGTGTGCTTTGAAATTAAGTTGTACAGTACTTTTCAAATGAGTTCAGTATTTCTACACATTTATAAAAATGGATCCGAATGAAAACGTCGCTCGTCGGTTGAGGTGTCCTAGATGGAAATTTCTCAAATTTTAATGACAAAAAACGAAATAAGCCGAATACAGGAAATTAACTTGTGCCATATAAGCGGACTGGTGAGCCTTCTTGAACCGTTTGAGGAAAGTTCGAAACAGCTGGAGGGCAGAAATTATCCTACATTACACTTGACAATTCCACACATAAATAATTTAAAAAAGATAGCCACACCCAAAGACAATGACATTACCATTATACAAAAATGCAAACATTCACTTTTAAAATATTTAGATACTATTGTTCAAGACAACTTAAACACATTTTGAAAAAAAAATAAAGAAATGTTTTTTATTGTATTCCATCATACCAGTCATGAAGTTTTTGTCAGTGAAAAACTACAGGGAAAAACTGAACAGTGTACTCATAAGCAACTGTACAGGTATAGAAATGTGACAGTATTCATTCATACTCAATAATACTGTACAGGAAAAAAGTATGCCTACTTCTAGAATGAATGATTCATTTGCCCTTTTGGGTACATTCATGCAGAAGTCTAATATGTAAATACATTCACATGTACATACATACATACTTGCACACGTACAAGCCTTATTCGGGAGTTAAAAGCTTACTTTTGAGGTATTTTTCCATGTCTTCCACGACTCCAGCCAACACCACCAGCAAGCCACACTATATTTGAAATATGCTATTAATAATTGTATTAGAAACAAGAAAGGAAGCTAACTTCGGCAAGCCGAAGTTGAAATACCCTTGCAGTAAGTATTTAAAATTTGGTATATTTAAGGCCCGCAAGTCTCCATTTTGATTTTGACCCCTGACTCTCCTTCTATTCCCTCTATTTCCTAGCCGAGCGATTCGAAACTAAAGAAAATGTACAGTTAAATACTGAGACTAAAATTAAACTTCGGCATCCATCAGTCCGCTTCATCGAGCGACAATCTTCGATCAGGCGTGCTAAAAAAATTTAATTCCGCTTCTTTTGTTCCACTTTGATGGCTTTGGGAGCGCGAGATGAGCCGAAGAAAGTAAAAGAAAAACTCCGCTTGAAAACGGACCTTGACGCTTTGAGCGCTCTTTCTCTTAGCAAAAAAATAAGTCTTTGGTTGGAGTCTGCGCTGCGGAGTCTGATTGTTGAAGCAGTTGAAGTCGCTGATGCCGCTTGGGCCGCCGACGATGGTTGAGGTCTCTGAGTCTTCCCTCAACAAAAATCGTAGTCGGCGGGTAGGTGGTAGTAGTACAAGGAATATGTGGTTGTTAATTGTTTGCCTATATCAAGCGCAAACGTCTTTAATTTTTCAATATTAATATTATAATCTGAAGAGTTCGCCTGCATTAATGTAGCACATTTTTCAATAATTTCTTGATCTATCCCTGCACCCAGAAAAAAAAGCGTTCTAAATGTACCAAAAACGTGTCTATTCGTTCTTGAAAAAAGCCCAATCACGTTTTTTCTTCTTTCCAGAACATATGGTATCACTTTTTTAATACCGTTGTTCTACATTTAAGAACATAACGGTCTTATTTTAAGAACATTTATTTAAGAACAAACAGTCTAAGTTTAAGAACAAACGGTCTAGGCTTAGCAACATTTTGGTTTCATTCATACAAAAAAAAAAAAAAAATGAAATCCCTTTTTTTTTTAAATCCTTTTTTTTAATTGTTTATCAACTTTACATATTCATATTTTATGTTAATTGTAGTAAATTCATTTATAATTTATATTGAAAAACCATACTGACAATATTTTTTATTACACACGATCACTCAGGGATTGAACCCGCGTCTCAGAGTTTAACAGACCGACAGCGTACACATTGGACCACACACGCGTTTTAGTTTGAGTCGCCGATATATAGTTCATTCAGCGATTGTAAGGGACAATAGGTTGCAACTCCTAAGAACAATTTGTTGTGTTGCTCGGGTTGATATTTGGCCTAGGAAACAGAGTGTTCGAATCCCGATCTCGACAATTTTTTTTTCCTTTTCTTTTATTTTTTTTTAATCTTTTTAAATTAAAAATTAAAATTATTTTAAAAATTAATGATTGTTTGTACATTTGTGATTGCTCGATTCTCGTTGGAATCTGGACGCCCGGTCGCCTGCTTGCCGTTTGGCCTAGTGGTTAAGGCATCGGACTGCCAATCCAAAGTGCATGGGTTCGAATACCCGGTTGACTTTTGATTTTTTCTCTTTTTTTTTTTTTTTTTTGGGGAATTGTGTGGGGGATTTGTTCTAAATGTATAAGAAAATACAACAAAAAATTTTAAAGAATATTTTTCATGTAAAAATATTTTTTTAATTTATTTGTATGACAATTAAGACCAATCGGTATCATATTAAGACACAAATGGTACAAACGTTCCATATTTAAGAACATACCAAATGTGTCTTGAAAGTGAGAACGGCGCACAGTGGGCGATTTGGCCGATCTAGCGACAGGAAATTCAAAAATTTTTTGTTGAAATGTTCCAAAATTTTAATTCCCGCCGATAACTAAATATTTAATTAGCACAAAAATACTATTTTTGGTGTTTTAATCGATATATTTGATGAGATGTGAGCTTTCAAAGTGAGCATATGTTTTCACTGCAATCATAATAAGTATTTCCAGCGTTTTTTCGAGGTACTTCAATTCTTTGTAAAAATTGAAATTTTAACCTTTTCGAAGATTTTTTTTTGGTTTTACAAGAATTACAAGAATATGTAGTAATAGAAAAAAAAACGTTTTGTGACCTGTGATAAGTGTTGAATTATTAAATGGTGATTGAATGTGGTAAGCTTTAAATGACCCTTTTTGTGAATAATTGTTAACTTCTGTGGAATAGAACTATTGATGACCGTACTTGTCCGCGCTAATTGTGTATACATTTGAAAATATGAATCGTCCTCTATTCAAAATGACCAAACTTAGCTGCGTCAAAGTGCGTCATCTAATATTTTTCATATTGCAGAAATCATGTAATTGGTCCAGAAGCGCCCGAAGTTCCTTATGGCGCGGTATGAGTTTGGCGGAGGAGGGCTAGCCGAGAAAAACCGTAACGTAACGTTAAACGGCTCTCCGGCTCTCTGTCTTCTTCTCCTTCGTAGAGTGAGGGCTAGCCGAGAAAAACCGTAACGTAACGTTAAACGGCTCTCCGGCTCTCTGTCTTCTTCTCCTTCGTAGAGTGAGAGGATATAACCATTTCTCCTCCCTCTCGCTCTCCACAGTCGAGCGTTCCTCCACTGCTCATGCTCCCCACTACGCGAGATTCACGTCGAGTATGCCTATAGCTAAATTAGTGGAGTTTTTGTACATGTGTCGCCTGTCGCGTCGGCACAATTAAATTGAAATCCGACCCTTGTAATTATTATTTTGAATATTCGTACGCTATTAATTGAAATTGATACGTTATTTGACATACATCTCAATGACAATGTGTTAGTTGAGCCTCTTTGCGTGCACGTCCAGCGTGGTGTGCAGTATAACCTCCAAATCAAATCGATATATTTTGCTTTCTAATTATTATTGTTGTTCAAACTCAGTGAAAAACCATGGAAAGTGAAGCATGTATTTTAAAGACCAATGATCATGATGATTCTACATCCTCATCGATGAATAACAACAAAATCACGTAAGTAAAAATAAAATTGGTATCAAATATGAATGCAACAAGTGTTTACTGTATTTAGGGCGCGAGAAAATAAAATAGATGTACGAACCAGAAAATTCTCAAATTTTGCATTTTTGTGCGGCTCAGTGTGTAATGGAAAACGGTATCACGGTGGTCATGGCAGTCATCTACGTTTCACCGAATCAGAAAATTGTGGATATTCAAGAGTTCATTCACAGAGTACTGTTAGAATATACTGAAGAAGGTTCTCGACTTCTTCGGAGATATAATACAAATTTGTATGAAATTCCCCTAATTTTGGCAGGTGATTTTAACATCAACTTTTCTGATAAAAAATCAGAGCCACTGACACAATTTCTCCTTGAAGAATTTGATTTGAAAATTAATAACGACCCAACAATGTCTACAACAAGATTCAATACGACTATTGATGCAGTTTTTTCGAGATACTTGGACAAAATTGAATCTCAAATGTTTGTATCTTACTTTAGTTACCATAAGCCAATTGTCACTATCATTGAATAAACTGATTAGATTTATATACCTAGAATAAATAAGTAAAAATCATTTTTGTATAAATGTTGTAAATTATTGTTGTAAATCATTTTTCGCCTTCATTTACTCCTGTCTCTCCTTCATTGACCTCCATCTCGTCATGCCTGCTAAACAGTACACATGCCAAAGGAACTTCGTTCCTCACGCGTGTCCCTAGACACACACTGTTTTTATTTTTAAAAATAAAAAATTAAATTAAAAAAACATAATTTTTTGTATGGCTTTTTAAGTTATTATTACGATAAAAAAATTTTTTTTTTTTTAAATCTTTTATTTTTTGAGTTATTCATTTTCTTTTGCTAGATTGGCCAAATCGCCCACTGTGCGGCGGTCTCGGATTTTCGCGGTATTTTTTCTCTGGGTGTGTTTTTTAGCTGATAAGAATGCATTATTAAAAAATTTCTTAGCCGTATTTCCATCATTCGATGTTCCACTTCCACCACACTTTGGCTTGTCGACTATTAAACCCATTTGGGATCGAAATTTGTTTTGAATATTTTTTTTCGTTGCAGCATTTGGGATCTTGCTTCGAGGGATCTTATTTGCCAAACTTTTAAATTAAGTCTATATAATATACATATGTAAAAAATACTCGAAAAATCGTATGTAAGCATGAAGAGGTGACAATCCGAATTCAAATGTATCCCTTTGAACTTCTCTTTGCAAGGAGATCTCAATATTGTTCACTTCAGTTGTCATCGCGTTGCATATATAACATTTTGTAGACGTACTTCCAGTTAATGCATTACAAACTTTCCCATCGACAATATATGCAATATATGATGAATGCGCAATGATGTATTACCAACAGCTATTTTTGTTGGAACAAGCAACTCTATTTTCTTCTTAAATATTTGTCCTCTTCAATGCTAAGTGTAATTGATTCTTGTTTGAATTGAAACCGTATAGGACGACAATATCTACTTGATGAGGATCGTGGAAGTGGAAAGATGTGACAAATAAATGAGTGTCCTCTAAATTATTGTTCTCCACTTGTTGTTTATATTCGTTGTACCCAGAACTCCCGTCAAAACACCATCTTATATATGAATAAAATTCTGCTGTTTGTATCCAAACTCCTCCGAAACTACTTGACCGATATGGATGAAATTTTGAGGGGATATTCTGTAGGCCTGAGAATCGGCTAACATCTATTTTTCGTACCCCTAACCGATAAGGGTTGTCCACTGGTTGAGCAAAGAGCGAGCCAAAAAAAAAACACAGCTGAAGTGTCTTTTCAAAACATTTTTCAATCGCATCAGCCTGAGACTGACTGCTCATTTTCTGACAGCTTGAAAAAAAAGAATCACGGATAGGTGGGACGAAGTTCACCGGGTCAGCTAGTTTTCCTATAAGTTTAAGATTATTCTCAGGAGCATTTAAAACATCATTTACTACGCTATCCTGCAACTCTATAATATTTTTGGTGGTGTGGTCGAATTAACTTTATAGCTCTACTTCAGCGTGTGATTCGCTAGAGAAATTTTTTTTTCCATTAACAATTGTGTTATAAGAAGGAGAAAGCTCACTCGATGTTTTAGTGTTCACAAATGCTCTAATTAGTGAATATTGATGTTTCGTTAAATTTGTTTCCATTATAAGTGAAATAAGCTCATTTGTGGTGCACTTGCTCTTTTCATCTTCAGTAGCACAAATATCTGCAGCGGACTCATCAATTTTGCTGACTTCAACTATACGCCTCCTCTTTGTTCGTCTTGAAGATTCAGAAAAGCTTATTTTGGGACGACCTGGATCAATATTACGTTTAGCATTGAATGAAAATGATTCTTTTGTCGCAAGCCAATCTGAGAGCTTTGCCAAAACACGAGATTCTGATCGATGACATTGCTTACAAACTTTTGAAATTCTACCGCAGCAGTAATTAACGCGTTGCTCCAATTGCTGCAAACATTCTGCACTAACAACAGCGCCAGATTCTTCAATTCTCAGTTTAACAGCATTTAAAATTGCTTTTAATTTTTCTGCATTGGAACCACTCTTGGAACACCAATTTTGAAATATGAACTTTCGACAAATTATACATATGACAACCTTAGCAAAAGAAAAAATAATATTTACCGTAAATCTAAATTTACTCATAAGAACAAAAAGCAAAGCAATACCCAAAATCACAGTTAAACAGATCAAGAAAATGAAAACAAAACAAACACGAAAACAGCGAGGCGGCATTGTTTTGTGTAAAAAAACATTATCAAGCTGCAAACTAGTCCAGCTGAAATTTTTAACACATAATCTATAAACATTGACAAATATTTTAAATTTAATTTCATCGTTACTTAAGATTACTTTCACATTTGAAAATCTACATAAAAAGTTAGTTTACTTAAGAATTATTGCTAACACAGACACAAATTTAATAATAATAGCTTAGTAAACTAACGGATGCATATCAGAAACTCATAAACAGCAAAAAGCAATAATAAATACATTTATTTACAATATTAAACTGATCCAATGAAAAAATACTTTGCTTTTTACGTGTTATAATAATTTAACTGCGACCATCACTTGCAAATTCCGCATGCTGCAAAACCAAATGTTCTCTGTTTCGCACTCATTCTTTAGGAGAATAGTTACGTTAAAGCGAAACCAATAATACATTTTTAAAATTATTATTATTTGATCAATTATGAGCTATTTTTTTACTTTTGGCAATTTTTACCACTGTGATGCGGTTGCCACTAGTGAAATTGGCTGTAGATTCCGCATTTTTCCAGACGATTTGGAGTTTTTAATTTATGAAACGTATAATAGGTTTTCTATTCGGCAGTTCCTATATAAAATAATAATTGAGTGTATAAATAATACATAGGTAGAATTTTAGATCAGTGGGATGAGCTCAAAACTCACTTCGGAATTACTGCCCAGAATGAGAAATGCTGATCAAAAAATGCACGTGTACTTGCCTTTTTTTAAGCCTATATTGCAAGATGTGCAAAAAATTAATAAATGCTTCCAGAGCGATTCAGCCAATGCCACTATGGTCCAGAATTCGATTTTTTTGGCATAAAGTCGATTTTTTGACGTTAATAAATGGTAGTTTTCTTATTTTAATCTTAAAGTAAATACATCATACATTACGAAAATGTTAATTAAAAGCTTTAAAAGTGCCACCAAAGCCTTTTGAGAGCTTTTAAAAGTGAGCTAGCGATCAGCTGATTTCCGAATAGGAGTTTGCGCCAAAATATTTAGTTGCTGTATATTGTGCCCCACGTGTTAAATTAGTCCAGAAAATTGAACTAAATTATGGAAAATAATCTTCAAGGTATGCACTATTTAATGTATATTGTTAGTTTATGTATAGTTCCAAGAATTTAGTGTGGTGTAATGTACAATTTATGTGTATTTTCTTAAAAAACTAACATGCGTTCTCCGTCTTTCGTGGAGTATAACTAATAAGCTGTTCCATGCTGAAAGCAACCAATTGGCCCAGATTGTACTTGTGAGTGTTGTCTTTAGCCACAAACCAAAAACTCATCCCCATTCGTCCCCCTTTCCTCACATTTTGGTAATTTATAGGCACGTTCGATTTTAGTCACAGCGAACTTTTTGAAATATGGCGCAGCAACAATCAAAAATTCAATGTTTATCGAATTGGATATACATTAAAATTAAAAATAATTAAAACGCTTTAGAATCTAATATAATAAAGAATATAGACAAAAAAATAAGTTTAATAGTTACATTCATAAATAAGCTTTTACGAATTTTCAAAGTTAAGCTCTTGATCAGCTAATTGCGCGTAAGTAATTGGCGCTTTTTTTTTGTTTTCTTTGGCATATCACACGAGGTTTACTGCGCACCCAAAAATTTAAGTAAAATATGGAAATTAAAGGTAAATGTATGTAGTTTTTAATGTATATAGAATAAATATGTGTTTTTGTAGAATTTTTGTGCCGTGTAACGTCATAGTTATGTGATTTTATAGAATAAAAGTAACTATGTCTTCTGTCTTTAGTGGAGTATAACTAACAAACTGACAATTCCTGACAAAAGTTAAAAACGTAAGTTTGTAGGTTTAACCTTTGTTTTTGATGGCTATGTAATATCTTTTGCTCATTTTTGCTTTTGTTCCGGTAAAGCGACCTTTTCGATGAATAAATTTTTAATATAGAATTACATGAAGAACAAGATTAATCATTCTAAAAATTTTTATATAATATAGATCTCATAAAAAGTTAATAAAGTTATGTTTTTGTAATTAGTAAATAAAAAAAAATAAAATTTGGTTTAATTCCGAAGTCATTCCAGTAGCTTGTATGGGAGGCTAAAAGGGGCGTGGTCACATGGACACCAAATTTTTTTACAAACTTGTTATAATATAACAACAAAATGTGTAAAGTTTCATATCTGTAGCTTCATTTTTAGAGTTTATGCCAATAAAAAACGAAATCTGGACCATAGTGCAATGCGACAAAGCTATTAAATGACTTCATATTCGCCATTAAGTCATGACAAAAGTCATGACAAATGACAAAATTATTCCTCCTAGTAGTGAGGTCGACATTATTAATGACGACTACTTTGAAACCTATTTATATCCCGGGTATGATTTTGAAAAAATAAAAATAACTAAAGGAATGCTGTATAGGCTTTGTAGTAGAGCTTACCAAACAGCTTAAACAAAAGGTAAATATTTTCGTTTTAAGCTATTGCATAGCTTCTATCGCGGGCCTTGAGCGCGGGGACCGAATCCAGAAATTCCGTAACGAAAAAACCTCACGCTCCCCACTCCAACGGGCACTGAAGTGTGCCTTGAAGGCCGTACAGATGACTTTGTTTTTTCCCCCTTTTTTTGGCAGAAATTCAAAAAAATGTTTGTGAATAAATAAAATACTAATATTTTTTTATTTTTAAAATATTCAAATTAGGCGCGCAATAATGAAATTTTAGCCGATATGGCAACACCTTTTTTTAACACTCCGGTAAAGTCAGCATCAGCTGTGAAGCACTTGCTTTTGTGATTTTAGCAAGGATTGATTAAAAAGTTTGAGAGACTGAAAATCTTAATAAAACTATAAAAAGCAATACATAAGTGTTATAATGGAAAATATTCATCAAGGTATGTTAAATTATAATCTATAAATGTTTTTGCGTCATTACGTGTTTGTGTGTAGTTGTGCCGTGTGTTGTTAATGTGTATTTTTGTCGACTAATCTTAACAAATTGTCCTGCGTTTTAGAGAAGACTTTTCAAATGGTGAAAAATGGCGAAAAGTTATTAATAAGGTAATGCTAACCAATATATGTTTATTATGAAAAAATTAATCCGCTTACCCCGAATATCCACGTGCTCGGCAAAATTACATTTATATAGGAGCATATGCGTTTAGCCGTGCAGAGCTGTTGGATGTTTGGACCAGTAACAGGCGCTCAGCAGAAGCAGTTAAGCAGCATATATTAAAGCGACTGCAGGATAATAAAGTTTGCGACATCCCTTCGGAAACTTTGCATAATGTGGTCCATGAATTTGTTATTTTTATTAGGCGATATTTACCAAAATGCAACTATGCAGTCGACCGATTTAAAATAAAACACTCAAAATGGCTATCTGCTAACGTAAATATTACAATAAATAATAAAACTTGTGTATCACAAAGTAGTGCCGGTCGCCCAAGACTTCAGTATGAAAATGCTAGCTCTCGGCTAAAAAGAAAACTAGCTACAGAAACAGCCGAAAGTAATAATAATTGCCTACCCTTGCTTTTGCATGCTGCCACTGTTTGCGCAAAAAAGACTGCAGAAAAAGACACTTCTTCAGTATTAAAAGCAGTTGTTAAAACAAATGTTTCTGAAATTAGAAGAAAAATATTTTCAACGGAACCAACACAAATGTCAGCAAATAAGGCGCTAGCACTTATTCTGGAAAGTGGTCTTTCGAAAAGCCAATATCTTTTCATAAAGAAAAATGCTAAGGAATGTAATGGGGACATATACCCAGCCTATTCGCAAGTTCTTAATTGTAAATTACAACTGAGGCCTAATAATATTGAATATTTTGAAAGCAAGGCTCAAGTTCCATTGCAGAATTTGTTAGACTACACAGTCTCAAGAATACTGGAAATGCAGCAGGATCTTTTAAAATTACTTCCTCAAGTGATACGCTGCAAGCTAATTTTCAGCTATGGATTTGATGGATCAACTGGGCAAAGCATATATGTATAAGCAATGTTTCCAATCCAGTGAATTCGACAGCTCTTTATTTGTTACTACAATTGTGCCATTGAAATTATTGGATGAGTCACAAAGTATTATATGGATGAATAAGACACCGCAATCTGTTCGGTTTTGCCGTCCACTAAAAATTGAATTTATAAAGGAAACTAAAGCAATTATATTGGAAAACAAAAATGACTTAGATTCCCAGAATCGCAACCTTAATATATTTACAACAAATTGTTATAACAAAGAAATATATGTGGATTATGCTGGACAAATGACTCTAATTGACGGAAAGGTCTTAAATATATTGACTGGATGCAGTTCTTGTCAGTCCTGTCCAATCTGCATGGCAAAGCCAATGCATTTACTTAATGTAAATGAATTTAATTCAGAAATCTTTATGGCTAAGACGAATGCTCTGCAATATGGGCTAAGCCCTTTACATGCCTGGATTCGGTTTTTTGAGTTTGTTTTAAAAATATCTTATAGAGTAGAGTTTAAAAAATGGCGAGTCAAGGATTGTGATAAATCCAAGTTGACAGCACGAAAGCAATTTATTCAAAACTCAATGGGAGTGGAAATTCGAATGACGGAAACATAGCCAGAAGAGCATTCTCAAATGCATCTCTTTTATCGTCGATATTGAATGTAGATTATCAACTTTTAAACAAATTTCACATTATTTTAACAACAATTTCTTCTGAATTTGAAATTGACCCTGTGAAATTTGAAGAATTCTGTGAACAGGTATTTGTAGAATATCGAAGCAAGTATGATTGGTACCCCATGTCTCCAACGGTTCATAAAGTCTTAGTGCATGGGCACCAAATAATAAGCTCTTGCTTAGTGCCTGTTGGTTGTCTTGCAGAACAAGCTTCCGAATCTCGGAATAAATTGTACAAGACCGACCGAAGAGACCACGCATGAAAATGCAGTCGACTGGACACTATGACAGACGTTTTCAATAGAACTATGGATACTTCGGATCCCTTAGTGTCTAGTATATTTTTAAAAGAAAGACAAACAAACAAAAAAAAAACCCCAGGCGCCGTGATCGCCGCTCTTACAAGCACCAAAGTATTTGACTGATAACGGTGATCAACAAAAGGATGAGCATAACGATAGTAATTTTGAAGATAATGAGGAGGAAGATAATACAGAGTCTGAGATAGAGGATGATGACGTTGAAGTCGATGAGCCTGGACTTGATGTTATTTGATCGGATGAAGAATATTCAAATATTGAATAGTTTCATTTCTTTGTAAGTACTAGTACTGTAAAAAACAGTATTTCACTGATATTTTAAAAACATACTTATTTTCAGATTTTTTTTTTTTTTTTTTTTTTTTTTTTTTTTTTTTTATAATTTTTTTTTTTTTTTTTTTTTTTTTTTTTTTTTTTTTTTTTTTTTTTTTTTTTTTTTTTTTTTTTTTTTTTTTAAAAATTTTTTTTTTTTTTCCCCTTTTCCCCCCACTTTCCTTTTTTTCCCTTTTTTTTTCTTTTTTTTTTTTTTTGTTCTCCGTTTTTTTTTTTGGTTTTTTTTTTTTTTTTTTTTTCTGGCGTTGCCTTATTTCCTCGGGGTTTTTTTTTTTTCCTCTTTTTCCCCCCAACCCCCTTTCCCAAATTTCCTTTTTTTGTGCCCTTTCAAGTTTTTTCCTTTTCCGCGCGTTGAGTTAGCGGGCGATTAAAATAAAATTTAACAATTTCTGCTAATTGTACTATAACTTTTGTAATATAGCAATAAAATATTTGGTAATATAGCAATATATATACTTATATACACATGTATATCTAACTAAGTTGTTAATAAATATTGGAAAATCGGGAGAGTTTTTCCGAAGAAAATATGTTAAAATTGAGACTGGCGGCTGGCAGCCTAGCTGGGGAATTTCCACTGCGAGGGGCGAAGAAGAAGACGAGATCGACGTTCGTTTCCAAGGTTTATTGCGCGGGCGCAGCCAGCAGCTTCGACATCAGTTTCTCTACTCTTTTTACGAACAGCATCCGAACATTGTGATGCGACGAAGGGCGAAAGCTTATCAGGTTGTTCTCAACCACTCGACTCTGCTTGAGCGCACTGATAAGCTTTTTACATTTCATTGTTTACATTTGGTTTGTTTACATTTCATACCGAATTCATATTGAACAATACTAAGCTTACATATACATATATAACTTATTTAACAATGAAAACTTAAACTACTGCTCCAACATTCCGGCCCCGTTAAAGGCCTCCGGCTGGCAGCAATGCCAGCTTGTGGATGGCGCGCTTGATGACGCCTCCTGACGTCCGTACTTCCGCCACACGCACTCTACTGACCTCGCCTGCTGTTGTTGCCACCACGCGGCCTGTTAGCCAACGCTGCGGGGGTACGTTGTCCTCGTGGACGATTACTAGGCAACCGACCTCCAGATCGCGGCATCCGACGCCCCATTTGTTGCGCTGCTGCAGGCTGGCGATGTAGTCCTTGGTCCAGCCGTCCCAAAACTGCTGCTTAAGAGCGGACAGCATTCGCCACCGCTTCAAATACGCGCAACTGGCCTTGCTGCAGACTTCTCCTATGACGGATTCTTGCGGCAGCGTGATCAGAGGCTGCCCTATAAGTAGGTGTCCTGGTGTTAGGGCCTCTCCATCGTTGGGGTCGTTGCCCGACGACGCGATTGGACGCGAATTGAGCAGCGCCTCTACCTCGACCAGGTGGGTACTCAACTCGTCTGTTGTGAGCTTGGCGGTGCCGACTCCTCGCAGCAACCGGTGTTTGGCGGACTTGACGGCTGCCTCCCAAAGTCCTCCGAAGTGTGGTGACCTCGGCGGTATGAAACACCACTCGACGCCTCTCTGAGCCGCGTATCCTCTCAGCTCGTCCCGACTGCGGTGAAACGCAGCTCCTTCGCTCAGCTCCTTCAATACGTTGCACGCTCCTACGAAGTTCGTGGCGTTGTCGCTGTACATCTTCTCCGGCAGCCCTCTCCTCCCGACGAACATTTTACATACGGGTAAGAAGCTGTCAGTGGATAAGTCGACAAGTTCAAGGTGAACATCCTTTGACGAAAAGCACACAAAAACGGCCACATAAGTTTTGATTGGGGGTCTACCGCGAATCTTTAAGGACACATAAAATGGACCACAAAAATCTACTCCGCAACCTAGAAAAGAGCGCTCCATTCGGACCCTATCGGCTGGCAAATTGCCCATTATCTGGCTCATCAGCACTGGTTTATACCGGAAACAGTGAACGCAGCTACGGACAATTTTCGTACATGCATCTCGCGCATTGATCAGCCATATCTGCTGCCTCAAAAGTGACACCATCACGACACGGCATCACGGCATGGTAATGAGTCCGATGCAGGTTGCGAAGAAATAGCGAAACAAATTCTGACTTTGAGGACAGTAATAGAGGAAATTTGGCATCATACGGAATTGGTGCATTTAGCAATCTCCCTCCAACTCGGATTAAGTTGAACTTCACACCTTCTAAATCGCTGGTGTGTATAAAAGGATTTAAACGTTGTAGATGTGGGCTTAAAATTTCAGACTTTTTCAACTTGACGTATTCTGAACTGAACTCCGCCTTTTGAAATATTTGGACCATCGTAAGGAACGACAATTTCAGTTCGTTAGCAGAAATGACGACCTCGCGTTGACGCTTCTTTCCTTGAGTAAATCGATTTACGTAGGCCATGACCCGTAGGAGCTTACTAAATGATGAACATCTTCCAACAAGCTCAATAAAGACATTCGGTTTTTTTGTTGTGACGGAACATACTGCCACGCTTGTTTTGTTCTCAGACAACTGTAACTCCGTTGAAACTTCAATCTGATGGGATCGAGGCCACTCGCTTGGACTTCGGAGTAAGAAATCCGGTCCATTTTCCCATAGAGTACACCTCAAACCTTCTATGTCTGTTCCACGTGAGACTAGATCTGCCGGATTCTCTTCCGTGGGCACATGACGCCAAACTACATTCTCTGTAAGTTCTTGGATTTCGGAAACTCTATTTGCGACTAATGTTGCTAGAGTGGATGGATCCCTCTTTAACCAGTATAAAGTGACTTGTGAGTCCGACCAGAAGTAAATGCTTTCAAATTCCAATTTGTTAAGCAAAGGAGATACTTGAGACCATAGTTTGGCCAGCAGATGAGCTGCACACAGTTCGAGCCTTGGAATTGACTTTGTTTTAAGTGGAGACACTCTAGACTTTGCAGTTAGCAGTCTTGATAAACTGATTGTCCCAGCCACGGTACGAATATAAATGCAACAGCCGTAGGCGTGGCTCGATGCATCAGCAAATCCGTGGATTTGAACAGTATCATAGCCAGACAGACAGATATATCGAGGAATGGAGATCTTGTCAATTGCTAGTAAATTCTGCTCTCGTTCCAACTGGTATGCAAGTTCATGGAAACCGATTCGTCCCAATTTAATTTCTGTCGCCACAGTTCCTGAAGCAAGATTTTTGCTCGTGTAATCAATGGACATAATAATCCCAAAGGGTCAAACAAACGAGCTGTGACGGACAAAATGTTGCGTTTAGTTGGTGGTAAGGACTGAAACGAATCCTCCAAGCAATAATAAAACGCATCATTCTGAGGGTTCCATCTCATCCCAAGCGTTTTAACGGACTCAGACGTGTTAAATATGAGAGATTTTTCTGATCCCTGGTTGGTCATTTGGCTAGATGAAAACCCCCTAACTCCAAAACCTTCGTCACCTCTCTGCGAATTAACTCTAACTCTTTCATACTGTTCGCTCCTGTGAGCATATCGTCGACATAGAAGTCGCTTGAAATCACCTCTGATGCCACAGGATGTGACTCAGCGTAAATTTTTGATAGAGCAAAGAGGCAGCGGATGGCCAGAAACGGAGCAGATGCTGTCCCATAAGTGACAGTGTTGAGGCGATAGGTTTGGAGAGCTTGCGTCGAATTTTCCCTCCAAACGATAAGTTGGAAATCTCTATCTTCATTTGCAATATTAACTTGCCTATACATCTTTGAGATATCAGCCGTCAAGGCATATATGTGCAAACGAAATCGTGCCAGAATAGCGTAAATCTCCCTCTGAAGAGTTGCACCCACCATTAGAGTCTCATTTAATGAGATTGAGGTCGACGTTTTACTTGAAGCGTCAAAAACAACTCGCAACTCCAACTACTATCAGGTCTCAGGACACATTGATGTGGAATGTAATAGTGTTTCTCTGGAGGAGGTGTTGGAAGCAGTGACATGTGCCCAAGGATAAGATACTCTCTCATAAACTCCTGATACATGTCATGTAACTCGCGATTATTTACAAGCTTGCGTTCCAATGCAAGAAATCTGCGTTTTGTCGTTTCGATGGATAAGCCTAAGACACTTGGATCTTTTTTAAATGGCAACTTCACGTCAAAACGACCAGACGATAGCCTGTGTACGGTTTGCTCAAAAGTGCTGCTCGCAAGCAAGCCTTCGAACTCTCCGGAACGTGTTCTAACTCCCAAAATCGTTCCACCAGAGAGTCGAGAGAACTTACATTTTCATTGCCAAAGACGCTGCATACCTGAGCGTTCTTCGATGCGCGTTGAGTGAACTTTCCCGAAACAATCCATCCTAGTAAAGTTTTCTGAAGTGAAGGATGTTCAGAACCCAATTATATTTGGCCTACGCTCAAAAGATCGAAAAAGGATTCTGCGCCAATCAGTAAATCCACTTTTGCGGGCTTGTGAAAACGAGGGTCTGCCAGATCGATGTTTGCCGGAATTTTCCATTGGGCACAATTGACTTCGTGATCGGGTTGATACGATGAAATTGATCTTAACACCCAAAATTCGGTAGCGAAACTATGAGCATTGACGCGAGAATGGACTGACGTGTGGACTTTGTGCCGTACAACCGAGTCGTTCTTCCCTACAGTAGTGACATTCAGATATGATTCTTGCCTGTGTAACCGCAAACGCTGTGCTAAGTCCTCTGCAATAAAATTGATTTGAGATCCTGAATCTAACAGCGCTCGTGCTAATTGAAACTGTCCAAATCTATCCCGTACTTTAACGACAGCAGTAGCAAGAATAACTTGGTCCGTACTAGCAACATGACAAGAATGGGCTTAATTAATGCCTGAACATGCCCTTGAGGAACTGATCCAGACGAAAATGGTTGCTGCTCTACCCCGTATCTGTGAAGAAGTGTGTTATGAGGTTTAGCGCAAACACGACACTTTGATTCCGGTCTGCGGTCTGTCTGTGTGCATGGGAAGGAGGATTTGGAATGTCCCTTATTGGAAGCTTGGTTAGGCTTCCCTTTACTTTTAGTTGACTCCTCAGCAGCTAGATGTTGATATCTTCGATTCAATTGAATCGCACAATCGGACCATGTCGGTAGCGTGTTATAATCTAGCTGTTCCTCAAATCGAGATTTTGTAGTGTGATCTACCTTGGACATTGCAATGTGAATAAATTGCGTTATTTATGTCCTTTTCACTACCCAATGACTGTACGATGCATACAGAGCCGATATTTCATCAATAAGAGACCTCAAGCCTGATGCAGATGGTTTCGATACTTGACATTTCTGAAAATCTCGGGCCCCTTTTGAAAACTTCGTGCCCCCTTTGAAAACTACGCGCCCGGGGGTAATACCCCCATCATTGCCATGAATTTGGGCAAATCCATTTTTGGTAAATAGGACGAATGACGAAAACCACTGGTTTCCCCTTGACTATGTCTCGGAGCCTCGACTCGACTAATTGCGGACCGATATAAGGCTTTTGTGATTATGCACATATCCTCGACAGACGCTCTTAAATCATTTCCTGGGATTAGCACATCGATGTCTGACTAATATCCATTAATTTTTCACAATATGTTTCGAGAAGCTGCATTCGGTATTCGAGTTGAAAATTATCGAATGAAATGATTTTTTCCTCAAATGCAGTTTTCATACGTCCAATATCGCTCATAACCCTATCGTGTTTTTGCATAGCAACTATTAATTTAGAATTAAGCTTTGCCGATACTTCCTTTTCTTTTTCCATTTTAAAATTAATTGGAATAAATAAAAATGATCCAAATACTAGTAAACTTCCGAAACAAGGGTTAAATCTTCCTCGTAAATGCGCACGTAATTATATGGGCACTTAACCAATTTTTGATCGATGACAAAATATAATAAATCTGATAAATTCCAAATTCAAATTCAAACAATAAATTTTATTGGGTTATACAAGGGTTAAAGGTGCACAAGAACCACCGAAATTCACAAAATATGTGGTTTGTATGTGTATTAGACATCTGCATGAGTGGCGAAAAAGGCACATTCAAATGCACAATGCCGAAAATGAATGGAATGAGAATGAAAGCAAAGTCAAACTGGTATGAGTGAGTGAGTGAATTTACGTACGACTCAGTCGCACAACAACGAAACAGATGGAAATGAATTGAATGGAATGAGAACTCAGTAAATTGAGACGCTTCATTCGAATGATTCGAGTGACAACTGAAAACAATGAAAAAGAAATGAAATTTGTTTTTATAGTTGTGTATTCATATATGTATGTAATTTGGTTATATATTAAACTTATTACTAAAATAACAATATAATTAACTTAAATTCGAATGCAAAAACATTATTTTGTTTATATTTTCTGGATTGGTGCCTATTAAACAACGCTTTTCTGTAATTAAATTTCTTGCGCTAGAAAATGCGCGTTCCGAAGCCGCACTGCTTGCTGGAATGCAAAATATTTTGCAACTTACTTTATGCAAAAGTGGAAAAAATTGTTTATTCAAATTCCACCAAGCTAAAACATTAAAATCAGGGGTGATGCAACATTTATGTTAGAATATCCTGCAATTTCTGCTTCCACCTTGGTTTGAATTGTGTCAACTTTGGGGACATCTAAATATTCGGCAAATTCATCTTCAGCTATCTCAGTTTCAACGTTGTTTAAGATGCAGTTGTCTTGAAGGAAGTGGTTCATTAAAATTTTGCAATCGTTAATGACCGTCTCTTTCTCAGTAGGTGAAAATTGAATTACACCCATACCTCGCTATACGGCCGCTCTTTTTGCGGCTTTTCGCTATAACGGCCCTCTTCAATTATGGCGCTTTTTCGCTTTACGGCCTAAAATGTTTCGCTATAACGGCCAAAATCTTGTCACGACATGTTGATCATGATCTTGGATTTGAAGAGTTAAACGAAGAGGATGTAATTGGTCTTCTTGAAGCTGATAGGCAACCCCTTTCATACGAGGAACTCATTCAGCTGCAAACAGAACCGACAGTTGAGCAAAAGGCCCCTTTCGAAAAAAAAAACTTACATCAACAAATTTGTCGAGCTTTTTTTGGAAGAAGGAATAAACATGCTCCTCGAAAACGATCCCGACAACGAACGTAGGCCAATGTTGCAAGAGCAATTAACTCAGCCATTAGCTGCTATAAGTCAATTAAGAAGGATCTCGACAAGAAGACAAACCAAACAGCGTTGGACAAGTTTTTCTGCCAGGACCAACCAAAAATATCTGTTAACTTTAATTTTAAAATATTTTATTATTTTTTTACGTAAATGAATTTTTTTTTTTTTTGGTTAATTTGTATTATTTTATGTACAAATGAGTACTTGTTATGTATTTTTGATTTAATTTCAATAAAAATAAAGGATAAAATCAATTTTTAATTATAGAATATGGTACATTTTCATATTTTTGGAACCGAACCCATAGAATTTGTATGCATTTGTATTAAAATGTTTCATTCGTTATACGGCATTTCGCTTTACCGGCCATTTTTGTGGAACCAAACTAGGCCGTTAAGCGAGGTATGGGTGTAGTTTATTTGTTGAGGGAAAAAGGAACAAGGCTATTTTGTGATATTTTTTCAAATTTGGATTAACTGTAGATGATAACTGGCTATTTAATTGGAATTTTAAGTCTCTAATAATATTTGTATCGTTGCAATCAAATTGGCAGGTCTTTATCAGCTTATTTAAATTTGGTAAAATAAGATGGATTGTTGGGCGCTTAGATGCTTCCAGTTTTTTGGACACATTTTCAAACGTTTCCAACAATCGAACAATAGTACCTAAATGGTTTATATTGATTTCTTCCACTCTAGATGTCTGATTTTTTTCCTTCAAGACAGCTGTCAACTCAATCCAGTTGGTTTCAACTGACTCAAGTAGGTAAAACACGGTATTCCACCGAGTCGGACAAAAGCTCTTCAAGGATACTCCAAGTGTTGAATTCATTCCGCTTTTTTTGAAGTATTTTACCAACTTGCTGCAATTTGAAACAAGGCTTTGCATTTCAGGAATAGCATGAATGGCCTTTTCAACAGCGTTATTTAACAAATGGTTGACGCAATAAATATTATCATATTGGACCCACGATCAGTCACAATGACAGGTTTATCAATTTCGAGGTCACATCCAAAATTCTTCAAAATAGCCTCAATTTTTGTTCGGATTTTGACACCTTGATAAGAAAAATAATGAATTATACTTATACACACAAAGATGGAGTTAACAAACCTGTGCTGGGCAAGCCCTTCATTGACTTCATGGCCATAAGGCGATCGACCAGAACTCCCTCTTTAATGTAATGGACGGTACATGACAAATAAGATGCCTTCAAATAGTCATCTGTCCATATGTCACTTGTAATGGCATATCCTTTGTATGTTTGTATTTCTGATTTTATGGGGCCAAAGTGGGACGAATATGTTGTTGAAATATTTCGGGATAAGGTTGTCGGATGTGGTAACAGCTTATTGACGTCGACATTTCCACCATATGTAGCTCCAACATTAACTAAAAATGAAGCAAACTTTTTGATGCCCGAGTCATCAATAATTTTAAGGGGACGGCAATTCTTGACAACCCATTCTGTTACAACAGATATGCCCTCCTCTTTTGTTTCCTGATTAACTTCTATTGGAGCACCTTGACGAAATTTGCTTGCATTATTTAAATAACATTTGTGCTTGACCAGGTTTGATGTGCTGCCTGTAAATTTTAAAACGGTATAGCACGTCTTACAAGCTACAAGGTTGACGAGTTCTTCTCCATCACCGTTTTTAATTTTGGAGAAAAATTGCCAAACTTCGCTTCGGCCTCTCTTTTCAATTAGGCTGTACATGCCACTAGCCAGCTTCTCTTTAATGTCCACTGTGCCTTTTACAACCTATATATTGCAAACAAACTGAATTATGTAAGTCTGAAAAAAATTACACAATAAACACTTATGGACAGGTCACAAATACACAGGTTATATATATATCTAAGCACGATCAAAACAAATAAGCGAATTGTTATAATTATATATACATTAAAACAACAATAGTAAATTAAAACAAAACGTTACACAAATACATACAGATTTGTCGGCTTCTTTTGAAAATAATGCGTCCATTATTGCGTCTTTAAAGTGCAGCTGTCAAGAATAAGCAAAGGAATGGACCGAATTCGCACGCAACAACTCGAATCATTCGAATGTTCCAGGCATTTCCAAATGTTTCATTTCATTTTACGCTTCATTTATTTACGTTCATTTTGTTGCAGGTAGTAAGTTATGAGTGGAATGAGAACCTCTCACTCACACAATGTCGTTTCATTTCGTGCGTTTCACTCATTCAATTCAATTCCATTCTATTCTATTCTATCCCTGCAGTACCACTGTCATCAATAGGCCTCTGTAATCAACGATTCATCAATAGCCGACGGCGATTTCCACCGAGCCGACGCTCTTTTTCGACCTTCGTGTCAAACCCAACTCTCTCGCGCTCTCATTTTTCTTGCTCTCTCAAACCCTCCCTCTCTCTAACTCTCCATCTCCTAACAAACAAGCGTTTTTCAATTGCGTTTTTTTAAAGAAGTAAAGACGCAATATATTGCGGTCAACAAAAGTTAAAGAAAAGTGAAATTATATTAAAAACAGTGAAATATATGAAAAACAGTGAAATTAAGTGTTTTACGCGGACTTTTCTCTATTGGGTAATATTGTCTTTTTTCAATTTTGTCTTTTCGTTTATATTTATTTACTGTTTATTTTTTATAGGTGCCATTGGCCAGGCTGACCTTGCGGTCCAAAAAAGGAGGAAGGACGGAAAAAAGGAAGCTAATTTAGATTTATTTAGAATTATATATTATTTTTTAGTTATTAGTTATTATATAATGTTATGAAATAAGGAAATAAATAAATGAAAATGAATTAAAAATCGTTGATTACTTATTGATTAAATGTTGATGAAAAACGGATGAATTGTTGATTAAATGTTGATGAATTGTTGATTAAATGTTGATGAAAAACTGATTAATTTTTTGGTATAAATGTTGATGAATTTTTGGTATAAAGTGTTGATGAAAAAATGATTAAATGTTGATGAATTTGTGTTGATGAATTTAGCGGACATCCCATACAAAAATTCATCAACCTTTTATATGGCTTGTAATCACTTTTTCATCGACACACCGCCATGTGTGTTGATGAAATGTTGATGAAACGTTGATGACAGGTACTGCAGGGATGTGACGTATGTTATGAGTGAAATCATGCAGATGTCTAATGTGTATGTACCGTTGATGGGTAAAACCAAAGCCGAAAAATTCACAAAATTTGAATTTTATTTGACACATAAACTGTCCGAAATATTTAAGTGGATCCCGTACGGGTTAAAGATGCCCACAAACACCGCCGAAAAATTCAAAAAATGTAATACAATTGTCTGAGTACGAATATCTCCGTATAAATCGAATTAATGTCCACGCAAATGAATCAATGTATATACAAATGTGAGCAGGGCTTAAGTTCACTGCCGAGTTTTGCAGGAACTTTCCACTATGTAAGGTTTGAGAGCCACTGCCACAGTATGTACTGCTGAAAATAACCAATGTGCGAGGAATATATGGTTGGCCACTGACACCGTGTATATAGCAGACAAATAACTGCTCTGCAACTGCACAAAAGGGAAACGACGTTGGCGGCAAACTGGCGTTATGTATATGTATGTATGTAGGTTTACTGTACTTTTGCAGTTTGACCGTATGTATATAACGCACATAAATTTCCCCAAATTTTCACAGAAATTAACACCATAAGTTTTGTCAAAGGCAGTTCACTTTTTATTTTATATTTTATTTGGGGGTGGTGGTTTATTTGGGATTTAAATTGGTTTTCCAATTTACCACATATGCCAAGAATTATTAACGCACACAATACACACATAAAATGGAGTCCTTATTATTTTTAATTTTTGGCACTGAATACCTGGTTATTATTTGGCATAATTTCCAATAACTTTCTTTCGTTGTCAACTCCAAATGTACGCTCGCCGAATCCAAAATAATTCGCCGAATTCCACCAGCTAGGTTTATTCGCCAACATCAAGTGCCGAGACGATGAAAAATTCACTATTTTGTTAGTTTTTTCACTCGGGAAAATTATACAAATGCTAGCCGTAGTCCCTGCTCGGGCGCCATGGAAAATCGGGAGAGTTTTCAAGAAGAAAATATGTTAAAATTGAGACTGGCGGCTAGCAGCCTAGCTGGGGAATTTCCACGAAGAAGAAGACGAGATCGACGTTCGTTTCCAAGGTTTATTGCGCGGGCGCAGCCAGCAGCTTCGACATCAGTTTTTCTACTTTTTTTACGAGCAGCATCCGAACATTGTGATGCGACGAAGGGCGAAAGCTTATCAGGTTGATCTCAACCACTAGACTCTGCTTGAGCGCACTGATAAGCTTTTTACATTTCATTGTTTACATTTGGTTTGTTTACATTTCATACCGAATTCATATTTAACAATACTAAGCTTATATATAACTTTGTGACGCGCAGACGCGCACAAATATAGTTTATGATAGAGGAATAAGGAATGGAATCGATAAAGATCTGAATTCAAATAAGTTGCGCGCGCGCCAACCACGGGCGAATGGGCACACTAGACCAGGGGAGCTGGTCCCACCCGGATCAGGCAGATCTGTGAGGAGGCAACGGGCACACTAGGCTTAGCCAGGGGCTATATAAAGCGGCCAGCTGGCCCGACTCCACTGGGCGCTCGCAGTGCTTCCCAAGGCTATTCCTTCGGCTGGACGCGAAGGCTACAGGGCTTTCGACTACTCCGGCTGGTCTCGGAGGCTACGGTCCTACCAAGCGCACAAGTCCAGTCGGGTCACGCGGTGCTTGCATGCAGAGAAGCTGGGGCGGGGGAGTTCTTGCGCGGATGAGAAACCAAACGCACAAGTTCTGACGAACTACGCGGGGTTCACATGCAGAGGAGGGGGAGCTGGGAGACAGAGGCGGCCGGGGCGAAAGAAATACTCGGTAGAAATCGTGGTTTATTCTTTATTTGCTGCGTCCGCTTTTGCACACTCGGGATCGCACGCGGGATACGCGTCTCTGGGTTTGGTCGAATGGTTATTTTTCGCAGACGCAAAAGTATCGCACACGTTTAGACTCTGTCACGGCCGGAAACGAAAAAGCCACGATCTTGAAAAATCGAGATCGCACTTCTCCGTAGAGCTGGGATTCGATTCGATTTTTATTCGATTAAATCGATCTTTTCATTTTTTTGAAAACATCGATTCTTTTTTGGGAATCGATTCTTTGGATTCGATTTTTTGGACTTGGCCACTCTGAAATTTTACTGCGAACGAAACACACGCGAAAAGGTGAGTGATATTTTGTGTTGAATTTATAGGTTAATAACATACATATGTCGGAGAGAATTCCGGGGAAGAACCCTTTTCTGTTTTGGGTTCAAGGCATAGCGGCAGAGATTGCTACAGTTGTTAGAAAGTATTTCGGGGAAGAACCCATTTCTATTTTTGGTGCAAGGCATAGCAGCAGAGACTGCGACAGTCTCTGCCGCGGTCCCTGCTGCTGAGTGAGGTCCGTCTTCGTTACCAAGAAACGGTGTGTTAGAAAGAGAACACTAGATTGGTCAATATTGAGTGAGATTGACATGTGAAGGGTTATATGGAGTGCACTTGCGGAGGGGCATTCATTCCAATTGTGGTAGCGAAAGGACGGAACTCGCTGTGCCTTAGCGATAGAAACTTACGACTAAAGAAGGATAATACTACAACTCAACCGACAATGGATAATACTACGCCACCACCGACATCAGAAGTGGGATCGACTCCGCTACAAGAGCACAGTTCTACTGAATATGTGGCTGCCCTGATGGAGCAAAATAAGAACCTTTTGGAACTAATTAAAACCATGCAGGCACCAAAAACACCGGTATCAGACGTGAAGACTACGCATGTGACGCTGCCCAAATTTAATCCTGATAGTCCTGGAGCAGACCCATCAGCATGGTGCACTACGATCGATTTAATCTTCGCCGACAACCCGCTAGAAGGAAGTGCACTCGTTATAGCACTAAGCAAGGCGCTGGAAGGCAGTGCATCGCAGTGGCTGTCCCAAGTTTGCTTTGCTGGCATAACTTGGTCTCAATTCAAGGAACTATTTGTGCAGCGGTTCGTCGGCCTAGAGACAACGGCTGCTGTTCTGATGAGTGTTTTAAATGGGCGTCCCAAAGCTGGAGAGAGCTATGCGGAGTATGGCAGCCGCATAGTTACTCTATTACTATCCAAGTGGAAAGCCAAGGATCTGGAGGAGATTGCGGTATCGATAACGCTAGCCCACATGGCACAAGTTGATAATAATTTGCTGCGTTGGGTCTTCACCACAAACGTGACGTCGCGGAATGAGCTACAACGACAGCTGCAGGCTTTTGCCTTCAACAAGCGCAAACATGAAAATGACGGATGTTCACTTGGTTCGGACAATAAGAAGATACGGATGCAGTCGCAGATAAAATGCCATTCTTGTGGAAAGATCGGCCACAAATACGCCCAATGCCGTGTGCGGATGGAGAGCACATCTTTCAGTAAGGAGAAGAACTACAATGGAAGCAGTGTGTCTGGAGTGAAGGATCGTGCCAACATTAGATGCTTCAAGTGTGACGAAGTTGGACATGTGGCTTCTGTATGTCCCAAAGGCCGTGCCCATGGACACGCTAAATACGAGAGGCGGGTGGACACCTGTCAATTGCTTGACCCCAAAGGCGTATTCTATCAAATGGGTGAGCCCTTTCCATTTTTCTTTGACTCCGGGGCCGAGTGTTCTTTAATTAAAGAGAAATCATCACATAAGATTGCTGGAAAAAGAATTAATAAGTTAGTTGTATTAAGAGGAATTGGTGATAATATTGTAAAGAGCCATTTACAAATCTTGGCGACTGTTCAAATATCGCAGTTTAATTTGGAAATATTATTTCATGTTGTACGTGACAATTATTTGAAGCATGATATTATGATTGGACAAGAAATATTGCAGCTTGGTTTTGGTGTCACTATTGAGTCAGATAAATTTAACATTTATAAAGCTAAAATTGTTAATGCTGTACATGAAGACATATGCAGTTTGGATAAAGTATTGGACTCCAACATAGAGTTAAGCGAAATTGAAAAATGTAAATTAAAAAGCATATTGGAAAAATACTCTGATAATTTTATAAATGGAATCCCAACGAAGCGCGTCACTACAGGTTCATTAGAAATTCGTTTAATTGATCAGAATAAGACTGTTCAAAGACGCCCCTATCGGCTCAGTGCAGATGAAAGGTTGTTAGTCAGAGAAAAAATTGACCAAATGATTAAATCTAATGTGATCCGTCCTAGTAATTCGCCATTTGCAAGCCCGATGTTATTGGTTAAGAAGAAGGATGGCAGTGACAGGTTGTGTATCGATTTTCGTGAGCTGAATGCAAATACAATTTCTGATAAATACCCACTACCACTGATTTCAGATCAGATAGATCGCTTGCGAGGAGGAAAATATTTTTCTACTTTAGACATGGCCAGCGGATTTTATCAGATACCGATTAACCCTAATTCTATTGAAAGAACTGCCTTTGTGACCCCAGAAGGTCAGTATGAATTTCTGGCTATGCCGTTTGGCCTAAAAAATGCTTCTTCTATTTTTCAACGAGCCATAGTGCGAGCTTTGGGGGATTTAGCCTATTCCTATGCGGTAGTCTATATAGACGATGTGCTGATTGTTGCGAATACAAAAGATGAAGCGTATGAGAGGTTAAACACGGTGATAAAGGTTTTGTCAGAGGCAGGTTTTACTTTTAATGTAAAGAAATGCGTTTTTCTTAGAACAGGTATTGAGTATCTTGGATTTTACATCAAAAATGGCGAAATTAAACCGAATCCTAGAAAGATTGAGGCTCTTTCTGTGTTGTCGTCACCAACCTCTGTGACGCAGTTGAGACAGTTCATAGGTTTGGCATCGTATTTTAGACAGTTTGTTCCACGGTTCTCAGAGCAGATGAAACCACTCTATCAGTTGACCTCCAAACTTAATACATTTGTTTGGAAAGAGGAGCATGAGCAAATTCGACAAAAGATTATCAAAGTGTTGACAAATGATCCCGTGCTGACAATTTTTGACCCTGCACTCCAAATCGAATTGCATACAGATGCAAGTGCAAATGGCTATGGTGCAATGCTGATGCACAATATAGATGGCAAACGAAGGGTAATTGAATATTTTAGCAAAAGTACAACAGCATCAGAATCAAAATATCACTCGTATGAGCTTGAAACTTTAGCTGTTTATAATGCAGTGAAACACTTCAGACATTATTTACACGGAAGGAAATTTGTGGTGCATACCGATTGCAATTCACTAAAAGCGACCCGTACGAAAACTGAGTTGACCCCAAGAGTGCATCGTTGGTGGGCCTACTTACAGGCTTTTGACTTTAGTGTTGAATATAGAAAGGGTAGCCAAATGGCTCATGTGGACTTTTTATCGAGAAACCCAATTCCCACAGTTTCAACTGTCACACGTAGAACAGCAGAGGTTCGTGTAGATCTAGCTGAAATAACGAATAATTGGCTGATAGCTGAACAGCAGAGAGATGATGGCATAATAAAAATCATGGGCTTATTGAATGGCGAAGACATGGAGACAGAGGTTATAAAAACGTATAAAGTTAGAGCTGGATTACTATATCGCAAGATACAGCGTAATGGGAAGACTCGTTGTTTACCAGTAATTCCTAAGGCGTTTAGGTGGTCGGTTATAAACCATGTACACGAGGCCATGATGCATTTGGGATGGCAGAAAACCCTAGATAAGGTTTATGAACAATTTTGGTTCGAGCACATGTCAAAGTATGTCAGAAAATTTGTGGAAAATTGCATAACTTGCAAAATATCTAAACCCTCTTCAGGCAAGATACAAATGGAACTGCATCCGATACCAAAAATTGATATACCCTGGCATACCATTCACGTGGATATAAGTGGAAAGCTTAGTGGAAAAAATGACTTGAAGGAATATATCATTGTTCAGATAGATGCGTTCACTAAGTTTGTTTACTTACATCACACTCTTAATCTAGACTCTCAAAATTGCATTAAAGCTATCAAGTCAGCTATATCCGTATTTGGTGTTCCCACTCGTATAATCGCAGATCAAGGCAGGAGTTTCGCTAGTGCAAATTTCCGTGAATTTTGCTCAACAAATAAGATAGATTTGCACTTAATAGCCACAGGTGCCAGCCGAGCCAATGGACAGGTGGAACGTGTCATGAGCACCTTAAAATCTATGTTAACGGCCGTTGAATCTAGTGAGCGTTCTTGGCAGGAGGCGTTGCCAGATATTCAGTTAGCTTTAAATTGCTCTACAAATCGAGTAACGAAATATAGTGCCTTAGAGCTGCTAATTGGAAAAGAAGCTAGGCCCTTTGGCATGCTACAAATTCAAGAAGAAGAAGTCGTAGTAGATAAAAAACACGCTAGAATTAAGGCTAAAGAATTTATGGAAAATAATGCTCGATACGATAAGGAAAGGTTTGACAAAAATAAGGCCAAAGTTATTGCGTACAACGTAGGTGACCATGTATTATTAAAAGCTGAAGAACGTCACCAAACAAAACTTGATCCAAAATTTAAGGGGCCCTTTCAAGTGACGAAAGTACTGGACGGAGATCGATACGAACTAAAATCATTAGTAAATAAGCGAACATATAAATATTCCCATGAGTTTCTGAGAGCGTTACCAAACAAACAATTAATTAACGAATTGAACGAAGAATGTGAAAGTAAAGACGAGTCTCAAGATGAGAAAGAGCATGTGGACGGCATTAGTGAATGCGCGTCGGTGTCCCTAGACGGGAAGAGTATGTAGACGGCAATAGCAGTTTTGCGTCTGTGTCCCAAGAGGGGAAAAGTGACAGCTGACTCGCAGGGACGAGCAGTGTCGTAGAGGTCTTGGTGACCTGGATGATTGAAGTTGAACAAGAAATTTATGTTATGATAAAGTGCAGGTCTTGGCGACCTGGTTAATGAGACTGAAAAGAGTATTAACTTATGTAAACGAAGAATAGTATGAAGTTGTTATGGCTCTATTTATGTTTGTTAAAATACATCAAATGTTTATGATAATTCTTAATTAATGTTTGTGTAACTGTATAAGAAAATAAGAATGAAGAGAAGAGACAGAATAAAAACTAAAGGAGATAAATTCGTATTTATTTGATTTAGTTGGTAAATAGAAGACTCAACACACAGGGACGTGTGCTAGGTCAGGAAGGCCGTGTCGGAGAGAATTCCGGGGAAGAACCCTTTTCTGTTTTGGGTTCAAGGCATAGCGGCAGAGATTGCTACAGTTGTTAGAAAGTATTTCGGGGAAGAACCCATTTCTATTTTTGGTGCAAGGCATAGCAGCAGAGACTGCGACAGTCTCTGCCACCGTCTCTGCCGCGGTCCCTGCTGCTGAGTGAGGTCCGTCTTCGTTACCAAGAAACAGTGTGTTAGAAAGAGAACACTAGATTGGTCAATATTGAGTGAGATTGACATGTGAAGGGTTATATGGAGTGCACTTGCGGAGAGGCATTCATTCCAATTGTGGTAGCGAAAGGACGGAACTCGCTGTGCCTTAGCGATAGAAACTTACGACTAAAGAAGGATAATACTACAACTCAACCGACAATGGATAATACTACGCCACCACCGACATATGCATGTGTGAGTTTGACGCACAAGATTTTGTTGTCTACTGAATAAAATTTAACTTTACCTGAAGCCTGCACAAAGTCATCCATCTCAAAATCCAAGCCACCAACGGAGAACCTCTGTAAATAATATCTAAAAAAACACATATATGTGTCGGTGGTGGCGTAGTATTATCCATTGTCGGTTGAGTTGTAGTATTATCCTTCTTTAGTCGTAAGTTTCTATCGCTAAGGCACAGCGAGTTCCGTCCTTTCGCTACCACAATTGGAATGAATGCCTCTCCGCAAGTGCACTCCATATAACCCTTCACATGTCAATCTCACTCAATATTGACCAATCTAGTGTTCTCTTTCTAACACACTGTTTCTTGGTAACGAAGACGGACCTCACTCAGCAGCAGGGACCGCGGCAGAGACGGTGGCAGAGACTGTCGCAGTCTCTGCTGCTATGCCTTGCACCAAAAATAGAAATGGGTTCTTCCCCGAAATACTTTCTAACAACTGTAGCAATCTCTGCCGCTATGTCTTGCACCCAAAACAGAAAAGGGTTCTTCCCCGGAATTCTCTCCGACACGGCCTTCCTGACCTAGCACACGTCCCTGTGTGTTGAGTCTTCTATTTACCAACTAAATCAAATAAATACGAATTTTATCTCCTTTAGTTTTTATTCTGTCTCTTTTCTTCATTCTTATTTTCTTATACAGTTACACAAACATTAATTAAGAAATAACATAAACATTTGATGTATTTTAACAAATATAAATAGAGCCATAACAACTTCATACTTTTCTTCGTTTACATAAGTTAATGCTCTTTTTCAGTTTCTATTAACCAGGTCGCCAGGACCTGCACTTCATCATAACATAAATTTCTTATTCAATTTCAATCATCCAGGTCACCAAGACCTCTAGGACATTGCTCGTCCCTGCGAGTTAGCTGTCAACTTTTCCCCTCTTGGGACACAGACGCATAACTGTTATTGCCGTCTAAATACTCTTCCAGTCTAGGGACACCGACGCGCATTCGCTAATGCCGTCCACATGCTCTTCCTCATCTTGAGACTCGTCTTTACTTTCACATTCTTCGTTCAATTCGTTAATTAATTGTTTGTTTGGTAACGCTCTCAGAAACTCATGGGAATATTTATATGTTCGCTTATTTACTAATGATTTTAGCTCGTATCGATCTCCGTCTAGTACTTTCGTCACTTGAAAGGGCCCCTTAAATTTTGGATCAAGTTTTGTTTGGTGTCGTTCTTCAGCTTTTAATAATACATGGTCACCTACGTTGTACGCAATATCTTTGGCCTTATTTTTGTCAAACCTTTCCTTATCGTATCGAGCATTATTTTCCATAAATTCTTTAGCCCTAATTCTAGCGTGTTTTCTATCTACTACGATTTCTTCTTCTTGAATTGGTAGCATGCCAAAGGGCCTAGCTTCTTTTCCTATTAGCAGCTCTAAGGCACTATATTTCGTTACTCGATTTGTAGAACAATTTAAAGCTAACTGAATATCTGGCAACGCCTCCTGCCAAGAACGCTCACTAGATTCAACGGCCGTTAACATAGATTTTAAGGTGCTCATAACACGTTCCACCTGTCCATGGCTCGGCTGGCACCTGTGGCTATTAAGTGCAAATCTATCTTATTTGTAGAGCAAAATTCACGGAAATTTGCACTAGCGAAACTCCTGCCTTGATTTGCGATAATACGAGTGGGAACACCAAATAAGGATAAAGCTGACTTGATAGCTTTAATCCAATTTTGAGATTCTAGATTAAGAGTGTGATATAAGTAAACAAACTTAGTGAACGCATCTATCTAAACAATGATATATTCTTTCAAGTCATTTTTTCCACTAAGCTTTCCACTTATATCCACGTGGATGGTATGCCAGGGTATATCAATTTTTGGTATCGGATGCAGTTCCATTTGTATCTTGCCTGAAGAGGGTTTAGACATTTTGCAAGTTATGCAATTTTCCACAAATTTTCTGACATACTTTGACATGTGCTCGAACCAAAATTGTTCATAAACCTTATCTAGGGTTTTTTGCCATCCCAAATGCATCATGGCCTCGTGTACATGGTTTATAACCGACCACCTAAACGCCTTAGGAATTACTGGTAAACAACGAGTCTTCCCATTACGCTGTATCTTGCGATATAGTAATCCAGCTCTAACTTCATATGTTTTTATTACCTCTGTCTCCATGTCTTCGCCATTCAATAAGCCCATGATTTTTATTATGCCATCATCTCTCTGCTGTTCAGCTATCAGCCAATTATTCGTTATTTCAGCTAGATCTACACGAACCTCTGCTGTTCTACGTGTGACAGTTGAAACTGTGGGTATTGGGTTTCTCGATAAAAAGTCCACATGAGCCATTTGGCTACCCTTTCTATATTCAACACTAAAGTCAAAAGCCTGTAAGTAAGCCCACCAACGATGCACTCTTGGGGTCAACTCAGTTTTCGTACGGGTCGGTTTTAGTGAATTGCAATCGGTATGCACCACAAATTTCCTACCGTGTAAATAATGTCTAAAGTGTTTCACTCCATTATAAACGGCTAAAATTTCAAGCTCATACGAGTGATATTTTGCTTCTGATGCTGTTGTACTTTTGCTAAAATATTCAATTACTCTTCGTTTCCCATCTATATTGTGCATCAGCAGTGCACCATAGCCATTTGCACTTGCATCTGTATGCAATTCGATTTGGAGTGCAGGGTCAAAAATTGTCAGCACGGGATCATTTGTCAACACTTTGATAATCTTCTGTCGAATTTGCTCATGCTCCTCTTTCCAAACAAATGTCTTAAATTTGGAGGTCAACTGATAGAGCGGTTTCATCTGCTCTGAGAACCGTGGGACAAACTGTCTGAAATACGATGCCAAACCTATGAACTGTCTCAACTGCGTCACAGAGGTTGGTGACGACAAAACAGAAAGAGCCTCAATCTTTCTAGGATTCGGTTTAATTTCGCCATTTCTGATGTAAAATCCAAGATACTCAATACCTGTTCTAAGAAAAACGCATTTCTTTACATTAAAAGTAAAACCTGCCTCTGACAAAACCTTTATCACCGTGTTTAACCTCTCATATGCTTAATCTTTTGTATTCGCAACAATCAGCACATCGTCTATATAAACTACCGCATAGGAATAGGCAAAATCCCCCAAAGCTCGCACTATGGCTCGTTGAAAAATGGAAGAAGCATTTTTAGGCCAAACGGCATAGCCAGAAATTCATACTGACCTTCTGGGGTCACAAAGGCAGTTCTTTCAATAGAATTAGGGTTAATCGGTATCTGATAAAATCCGCTGGCCATGTCTAAAGTAGAAAAATATTTTCCTCCTCGCAAGCGATCTATCTGATCTGAAATCAGTGGTAGTGGGTATTTATCAGAAATTGTATTTGCATTCAGCTCACGAAAATCGATACACAACCTGTCACTGCCATCCTTCTTCTTAACTAATAACATCGGGCTTGCAAATGGCGAATTACTAGGACGGATCACATTAGATTTAATCATTTGGTCAATTTTTTCTCTGACTAGCAACCTTTCATCTGCACTGAGCCGATAGGGGCGTCTTTGAACAGTCTTATTCTGATCAATTAAACGAATTTCTAATGAACCTGTAGTGACGCGCTTCGTTGGGATTCCATTTATAAAATTATCAGAGTATTTTTCCAATATGTTTTTTAATTTACATTTGTCTATTTCGCTTAACTCTACGTTGGAGTCCAATACTTTATCCAAACTGCATATGTTTTCATGTACAGCATTAACAATTTTAGCTTTATAAATGTTAAATTTATCTGACTCAATTGTGACACCAAAACCAAGCTGCAATATTTCTTGTCTAATCATAATATCATGCTTCAAATAATTGTCAAGTACAACATGAAATAATATTTCCAAATTAAACTGCGATATTTGAACAGTCGCCAAGATTTGTAAATGGCTCTTTACAATATTATCACCAATTCCTCTTAATACAACTAACTTATTAATTCTTTTTCCAGCAATCTTATGTGATGATTTCTCTTTAATTAAAGAACACTCGGCCCCGGAGTCAAAGAAAAATGGAAAGGGCTCACCCATTTGATAGAATACGCCTTTGGGGTCAAGTAATTGACAGGTGTCTACCCGCCTCTCGTATTTAGCGTGTCCATGGGCACGACCTTTGGGACATACAGAAGCCACATGTCCAACTTCGTCACACTTGAAGCATCTAATATTGGCACGATCCTTTACTCCAGACACACTGCTTCCATTGTAGTTCTTCTCCTTACTGAAAGATGTGCTCTCCATCCGCACACGGAATTGGGCGTATTTGTGGCCGATCTTTCCACAAGAATGGCATTTTATCTGCGACTGCATCCGTATCTTCTTATTGTCCGAACCAAGTGAACATCCGTCATTTTCATGTTTGCGCTTGTTGAAGGCAAAAGCCTGCAGCTGTCGTTGTAGCTCATTCCGCGTCGTCACGTTTGTGGTGAAGACCCAACGCAGCAAATTATGATCAACTTGTGCCATGTGGGCTAGCGTTATCGATACCGCAATCTCCTCCAGATCCTTGGCTTTCCACTTGGATTGTAATAGAGTAACTATGCGGCTGCCATACTCTGCATAGCTCTCTCCAGCTTTGGGACGCCCATTTAAAACACTCATAAGAACAGCAGCCGTTGTCTCTAGGCCGACGAACCGCTGCACAAATAGTTCCTTGAATTGAGACCAAGTTATGCCAGCAAAGCAAACTTGGGACAGCCACTGCGATGCACTGCCTTCCAGCGCCTTGCTTAGTGCTATAACGAGTGCACTTCCTTCTAGCGGGTTGTCGGCGAAGATTAAATCGATCGTAGTGCACCATGCTGATGGGTCTGCTCCAGGACTATCAGGATTAAATTTGGGCAGCGTCACATGCGTAGTCTTCACGTCTGATACCGGTGTTTTTGGTGCCTGCATGGTTTTAATTAGTTCCAAAGGTTCTTATTTTGCTCCATCAGGGCAGCCACATATTCAGTAGAACTGTGCTCTTGTAGCGGAGTCGATCCCACTTCTGATGTCGGTGGTGGCGTAGTATTATCCATTGTCGGTTGAGTTGTAGTATTATCCTTCTTTAGTCGTAAGTTTCTATCGCTAAGGCACAGCGAGTTCCGTCCTTTCGCTACCACAATTGGAATGAATGCCTCTCCGCAAGTGCACTCCATATAACCCTTCACATGTCAATCTCACTCCAATATTGACCAATCTAGTGTTCTCTTTCTAACACACTGTTTCTTGGTAACGAAGACGGACCTCACTCAGCAGCAGGGACCGCGGCAGAGACGGTGGCAGAGACTGTCGCAGTCTCTGCTGCTATGCCTTGCACCAAAAATAGAAATGGGTTCTTCCCCGAAATACTTTCTAACAACTGTAGCAATCTCTGCCGCTATGCCTTGAACCCAAAACAGAAAAGGGTTCTTCCCCGGAATTCTCTCCGACACATATAATACATTTGCGCGCGAATGTGCTTCGCACACAAAGGCATAAATGCCGTGGCGCTCGCGTATGTGTATGCAAATTCCACGCAATTTGTATTTTAACACGAATTTTTATTTACGCATTAAAACTAATTGGTTTTATATTTTTTCCAGGCTCAAGGAAAAGAGCAGCACCTGACTCCGATGAGGAAAATAAGCCGAAGCAAATTAAGTGCAGATCGCAGGTATGGCAATTTTTTGATCAAGATGGTGGCAATGCGGCCAAATGTAAGTTGTGCTCTAAAATATTTAAAACTTGTGGAAATACGACGAATTTGTCGAACCACATAAAAAGGTCGCACAGTACTGTGTTGCAGGGCAAGTCGGACAAGCCGGAAAAGAATGATCAAGAGAGCATCAAGCACTTTTTAGACCGTGGCCAACTCCGCAAAAAAAAAATTGAGGAGCGCAAAAAAATATTGGACGTTGCTCTGATCGAAATGGTTGCTACCGATATCCAACCATTTTCAATTGTTGAAGACAAGGGGTTTAGAAATTTCGTACGAATTCTCGACCCGGACTATGTTTTGCCTTGTCGAAAAACCTTAAGCAATGTTGCGTTGGTCAACTTGTTCAACGATATTAAGGAGAATTTGAGCGCCATTTTAAACAAAGTTAAATACTGTGCAATCACAACCGATGGCTGGTCCTCACGTGCTAACGAGTACTACTTTACAGTGACTTGTCACTTCGTGCACATGAACGAACTTAAATGTGCGGTCCTGTCGACACAAACACTTCAAAGCGAGCTTGACCACAAAAGTGATAATATCGCAAACACATTAACTGCTGTTCTTAAGGAATGGCAAATATTTGATAAAGTGACAGCCGTAGTTACAGATAATGCATCGGTGATGTTAAAGGCATGCAGTCTAATGCAAAAGCGTAATGTCCCTTGCTTTGCCCATACGCTGAACTTGATAGTGCAGGACGCTATAGCGATGGATGTAATAAGCAAAGTATTAAAAAGGTGTAAGGTCATAGTTACATACTTTAAAAGTAGTTGCATTGCCTACGCAAAGCTTAAAATTGCCCAAAATACCGAGAACCCATTATCTCTTAAACAGGAGACACCAACACGCTGGAATAGCGTTTTGTCTATGATAAAAAGGATTCTCCTATTAAAAGAGCCTCTATCTAAAACCTTACTTGAGGTAGTAAAGGCGCCATTCCCTCTTACGGCAGAAGAAGTCTTGCTGATGAACGATCTAGTTCAACTTTTAGAACCATTTGAAGAGGCGACCATAAAGGCATCCTCAAGCCAGAAAGTCACTGCCTCACTGATTTTGCCTATGACGTACAATCTGTACCATAAAATTAACAGCTTGAAGGAGGTGATGCAAACTGCTGAAGCTGCTGAGGTGTGCGCACACATACAGAAAAGTATTCAAGATAAACTCTTTCCATACCAGAACAGAACAGTGCCGCTACTGGCCACTTTATTAGATCCGCGGTTCAAAAGAGGCTTTTATGACCAACCTCCCAGAAGCAGCTGTAAGAGCGTTGGAAAAGGAGTTGTCTGCCATTCAAAGTACAATCAACAATATATCCAAGCCACCAACATCAACACCAGAAACGTCTATGTTCGAATATATGTCTCAGAAAATTGCACAGAAAATTAAAACACCGTTTGTGGACGTGACCATTGCAATGAGGCAATATTTTGAAAATAATCACTCAAGTGTGGATATCTGCCCTATCGAATACTGGATGGTAAGTATTATTGCTTGAATCAGATTAAAACCTTTATTAATTTCTGTTTTATTTATAGAATTTGTCGCAAGAAAGGCCGTGCTTGTCGGAGTGCGCAATGAAATATCTGTGCGTCCCCGCAAGCTCAACGGAAAGCGAGCGCATCTTTAGCGCAGCGGGGCTGACTATAAACAATAGAAGAGCTGCACTAAAACCAAAAAATGTGAACAAACTAATTTTTTGTAAACAAAATCTATGGATCTCTCAGTTAAACTGATCTCATAAGTTGTTTAAGTTAAATTACTGAAATGTTATTAATTTTATAATTTGAATGTTCCTTATAAAGTTATACGAGTATGAGTAATATCATTATTAAAACTTGAAAACTTAAAATTAATGTTTTTTTTATGAAAAATTATTTTCGATTTAATCGATTTAATCGATTTTTTTTAGAGAATCGGCAAAAAAATCGATTCACGAAATTGAGAATCGTTCCCAGCTCTACTTCTCCGATGCTTGCGCCACCGATATATCGTAGCGTGGGCTTTTCTACTCGATATTCGTCTCGATGTCTCGGGGTTGCCACGGTTAGTAAATAATACTAAATAATAACCGACATTAGGGGGATGCTTCTTGCGACTTATTCCGCTTAACGATATAATTTTAATTCTAGTGAAACAATGGTATGGGCTGGACTTCGTGTCCCTAACAACTAAAATAATAACAAAGTTTTCTTGCGGACTCCTTGTCCCTAGTTCAGTAGAAATCGATGTGACGATATAGTATTTCAGGCTTTACGTCGTAGTCAGGTATTTAGTAATAAGAATTTAAGTGCGTAATATTTACAGTTTACGTAGTATTTAAGTATCGAATAAGTATATTAAGTGGGTTACGTAGCGAATAAGTATATTATGTAGTTTTTAAGTAGCGAATAAGTATGTTAAGTAGCAAATAAGTAAATTATGTAGTATTTAAACATATGATTTGTACGACCCTGCGAGAGGGTCGGATATTCGTCCGAGTTCTACATTAAGAACTAAATTAATAAAATGGTATAAGCAGTGTTATGTCACTAGAAGTCAGCTGGAGCAATTATTAATGATTTTAAAGTCAGAAAATATTAATGTTCCTCTTTCCGCAAGGGTCTTCTCGAATCAGGAAATAACAAAGCTAAAATTCGAACCGTAAATTCCGGAAACTACGCACATATTGGTATAAAGCCATCTTATTTCTATGGAGGAACACTTGTCGATGAAAGTGAATTAATATTAGATATTAATGTTGATGGGTTACCTCTGTTTAAGAGTTCACTAACATGTGATTCTGGGTTTCTTTAGAAATCTGACTAATTCGGATGTTTTTCTAATAGGATCCTACTCAGGTAAATCAAAACCGGCCAATGTCAATCAATACCTCCACGATTTTGTTGCCGAAATTTCAGATTTAGTTCGAAGCCCTCTTCAGATAGGTTCAAAACAGGTCAAAGCTAGGGTCAACTCTTTTATTTGTGACGCTCCAGCCCGTGCATTCATGTGCGGCACCTTCGGCACAAACGCACTGAATGGCTGCATGAAGTGTTCACAGGTAGGAAAAAGAGGTCATTAATGTCACAGTATTTTCTGATAGAGTAGGTATGTTAATAACAAATACTGATTTTAGAAATAGGGTGTATCCTGATCATCACCAGCCCTTTTTGCAGGATTGCAAGATTTCCTCTAGACCCTATGTACATGCTAAAAAAACTCAAATTTATAATTGAAGGTAAAAAAATTGGATTTAAAATAAACAAGAACCGGATAGAAGAAATATCAGAAAAATGGTTAACCCTAAATCCATTTTTGCCCCTTGAGTTTGGTAGGAAGCCCAGATCTCAAGACGAGGTGGAAAGCAATTGAGTTTCATCAGGTAGCAGTATATACGGGACTAGTTATTCTCAATTTGTTTCAGACGAGTGTTACAGACTCTTCTTAATTTTTACCTGCGCATACAGATTATTATTGGACAAAAAATATTCTCATTTTTTTTATCAGGCAGGTGAAATGCTGGATTATTTTGTGAGTCAATTTTCAGTTGTCTGTCCACCGGAATCCTTGACGTACAATGTTCTTCACTTAAAAGATAGTGTTCGAACACAAAAAGTAAAGAAAAATGGTAGGAAATCAAATAAAATTTTGGAGCAACTAGTGAAGAAATTTTCATCGCCAATTTCGTCTTACCAAACTAAGGTTCTTGGCGAAAAGCTGGTCTCAGGCATGTAATTAACAAAGTATAATTTTCCAGAATACACATTGTCGGCGAAAATGCCTGACAATGTGTGTTGCCTGTAATCTGGAATCCCTTTGAAAATATTAGGGTTTCACAGTGGAAACCAGGTAATTTATGTAAAGGGACAGCGATTTAAAAACAGGAGGGATTTTTTCAGCCTAACAATGCCGAGTTCGACAATAGGAATTATTTTAGTGGACGCCGATGTTGACGAAGCAATTGAAAGTTATCCAATTGAGGATAATTAATTTAAATATTTACAACTGCCTCACGAGGATAATGATGTAGTACTCGTGCCTCTAAATATAACAAACAAACAAAAAGGAAAAACATGTGATCACGGCTAGAGACGCTACGCATACTTTTACACAATCGAGACACACGGATACAGAAAAAAGGGTTAAACACGAAAACACAAATAAGTGAACAAGCGGATATACAGCGGTGGTGGCGTCGGGGCGTAACGTCGGCCGTCGTGTCCTGTGCGCTGGAAAGAGAAAGAAGAACGGGAACCCTGGGGACCGCTAGGTCGGCCGCAAGTGTCGAAAACCCCGCCGACGCGTCGGGGATCGCTAGGTCGGACACGAGCGTGAGTCCTTGGGGACCGCTAGGTCGGCCGCAAGAGCGAGAGAACCCTAACTTCGGACCGCTATGTCAGCCGAGAGAGAGAGAGAGAGAGAGTAGGCGGATCGGGGGTTCGAACCGTGAGGGAGAACGGGAAACGGGGGAAGGCAAACTACTAAGGGTACCTAGCTACAATATATTTACCAAACCTACTGGTCCAGCTTTCTCAGTGCTGCTGAGTGAAGATATCAGGCCAGCCGCCCGCTTTATATAGCCCGTGGCTAAACCTAGTGTGCCCATTTCCACAGATTTGCCTAACTGGTGTGACCAGCTCCCCTGGTCTAGTGTGCCTCTTTGCTTGCTTTTGGCGCGCGCGCGCACTTTATTTGAATTCGGATTTTTTAGGGTTCTGTTCTTTGCTCTTTATTTCGGGTTTGATCTTGTTTCTTCATTCTGCCTTATTCTCTTTTCTTCTTGTTCTCTTTATTTCCTTATCTTTTAATAAAGCGTGCGCGGTACGTGTCACAAACAACATTTGGCTGTTTGGAAAACATCACTTTAATATGGTATATGGTATCCATTTGAAATAAAATTTGTACAAAATTTTAAACATTAATTTATTTATTTATATTTCACTAATTTATATATCAATAAATCTTATTATGTAATAGTTTTATTGAAATCAAATATATTTAAATCAATAGTAAACCTAGTTATTTTTATTATTTTCAACTTAACCCCGACCTGACAAAAACACTTTTCTGTTAAAATTGCTTAAAATTATTTTACCTTCCTAAAACAAAAACACGTTTTAAATAATTCTGCATATTTTAAAAAGCAAATCATACGATAATTGCGGAGAAATAATCACTGTTTTATCAGCGCGTGTCGTATTAAAAAAAAATCCCGAAAGGGAAATATCACCTTGATGACCGCTCCTGTCATCAACACAAATTCATCAACGTTTAATCAATTTTTCATCTACATTTTATACCAAAATTCATCAACATTTATACCTAAAATTCATCAGTTTCTCATCAACATTTAATCAACAATTCATTAATTTTTTATCAACATTTAATCAATAAGTAATCATTTTCATTTATTTATTTCCTTATTTCATAACAATATATAGTTACTAATAACTAAAAATATAATATATAATTCTAAATAAGCCTCCGTCCTTCCGCCTTTTTTGGACTGCAAGGTCAGCCTGACCAATGGCATCTACAAAAAATAAACAGTAAATAAATATAAAAGAAAAGACAAAATTGAAGTCCGCTTAAAACACTTAATTGCACTGTTTTTCATATAATTCACTGTTTTTAATATAATTTCACTTTTCTTTAACTTTTGTTAAACGCAATATATTGCCTCTTTACTTCTTTAAAATTAAAACGCGATTGAAAAACGCTCAACACGCTTGTTTGTTAGGAGAAGGAGAGTTTGGGAGAGCAAGAGCTTGAGAGAGCGAGTTTGAGAGAGCAAGAGCCTACGTGCCGTTTTTTGTTGATTACAAAAAGGTCTAATTAATCAGTATGTCATCAACTTTTCATCAACATTTTGTAATTAATCTGTAATAAACCTTTTTGTGTGAAGAGAGAAAAATGAGAGCGCGAGAGAGTCGGGTTTGACACGAAGCACAGTGGGCGATTTGGCCGATCTAACGACAGGAAATTCAAAAATTTGTTGTTGAAATGTTCCAAAATTTGAATTCCCGCCGATAACTAAATATTTAATTAGCACAAAAATACTATTTTTGGTGTTTTAATCGATATATTTGATCAGCTGTGAGCTTTCAAAGTGAGCATATGTTTTCACTGCAATCATAATAAGTATTTCCAACGTTTTTTCGAGGTACTTAAATTCTTTGTAAAAATTGAAATTTTAACCTTTTCGAAGATTTTTTTTTGGTTTTACAAGAATTACAAGAATATGTAGTAATAGAAAAAAAAAACGTTTTGTGACCTGTAACAAGTCTTGAATTATTAAATGGTGATTGAATGTGGTAAGCTTTAAATGACCCTTTTTGTGAATAATTGTTAACTTCTGTCGAATAGAACTATTGATGACCATACTTGTCCGCGCTAATTGTGTATACATTTGAAAATATGAATCGTCCTCTATTTAAAATGACCAAACTTAGCTGCGTCAAAGTGCGTCATCTAAAAAAAAATAATTTTTTGTATGGCTTTTTAAGTTATTATTACGATAAAAAAAATTTTCTTTGGAAAAATCTTTTATTTTTTGAGTTATATATTTTCTTTCGCTAGATTGGCGAAATCGCCCACTGTGCGAAGGTCGAAAGTAGAGGGCTGCATAACACCATTCTCTTTGTTTGCATTTAGAGTACTCATTCGTTTTAGTAAGTATTCAGAATACTTGCCATTCATTTGTCGCGTTCTCTTTGCGTTCACTTCGTATGTATTCGGAGTTTTAGGCGCCCGATCGAAATGAACTGAATGAAGTCGTTCAAAGCCCGAATGAAGCCTATGAATTTTCAACGAAAATTCAGAGTACTGTACTTTATGTTGTCTGTGTGCAAAATGAGTTCGGATAGCGCGGAGAGAAGTCTAAGGTGTCGATGTGTTTGTGTATTATTATGTGCATGTGCGTCTTATTTAATAGTATTGTAGCATTTGTCTAAAATGAACTGTCTTTTATTGAAACTTACACACACACAGACGCAGACAAGTCATTCGAATCACCCATTCATTTTACTCGGTCTTCACTTCATTCGTTTCAGAATGTGCCGTTTGAATTGAATGAATTGAAGTCGGCAACGCGCGCCTTCAAATACACGATCATTTCCGAACGCGCCGAATTCATTTCGTTCATTTTAACACGAGTGTCTCATTTGCCGGTTTGAATGGTGTTATGCAGCCCTCTAGTCGAAAGAGAGCGTCGGCTCGGTGGAAGACTTCCACCAATTTGGCCTTTTTCCGGACAGATCTGTCCTGTTTTAAACTGCTTCATACGGAAGAAATGTCAAACATCCCCTGTCCGGAAATCTGGCCTTTTTTATTTTTGTTGTCCGGACAAATTTTAGACTAAATTTATATTATTTTATATCATTTCAAATTGATATTTTACAATGAGTTGGCATTTTTTTATGCAAACTGTTATCGATATCTTTTGAAATCGTTATATCGAAACACATGTGCAAATTTACTTGTCTAAAAATGACAAAGAATGCAAAAATAAAACAATAAGCAATAATTCGACGAGTGCTGGCTGCAGCAGCCAGATTTTAAGAACTGGCTCTGCAAGGACAAATCGGACAGTAGCAAAGGCTACTGCAAATTGTGAAAGCATTAATTCTAAGATATACCAAATTCGCGCACACTTGGCCACTAAAAAACATGTGCAAAATACCTCGAGCACTACGCAGGAAAACAAAATGTGTTTTAAACCTGTGAAGCCGAGAGAAGTTTGTAGCCAGGAATCGGCGCTGGCAATGATTGTAGGGCCTACACTTGCTGGTTAACCATTTAACGGAACTTTAAACCCATTTTGGCGCATAATCTTTAATAATAATACACATAATACATAATAAAAACTTCCAAACAAATATTTATTCATGATTGGCCTAAGGCAACTTATAAAGAAAACCAGATTGCTGAATTAGAAGTTGTTGATGCGACATTAAAGCAACTTTAGACTAAATAAATATGAAAAAAAAATATATATTTAACCGTTATCGATGGAAAAGTGCTCAACGCATTGACCGGAAACAAATCATATCAAACTTGTCCAATTTGTGGAGCTAAGCCGAAGGATTTTTTAAACAACAAGAAATTAAAATGTGAAAAGTTTTTACCAGCTCTGTCTAACTTGAACTATGGATTAAGTCCCCTGCACACCTGGTTGTTTGAATTCGTTTTGCACGCTGCCAGGTACAAAAATGGAAAATTTATAGTCAAGATAACAAAAGATTAGTCGCTGAAAGAAAAGCACATGTTCAAGCCTTGCTTTGGAAGCAGTTGTCACTAAAACGTGCTTTCGGTGACCCAAAACTATTATCTGACATAACTGGAATAAATCTGAAACTCATTTCCAATCGGAGGAGTAATTTGTCTCTCGTGTCAGTTGCCTATTAATGTTGCCAAATTTAATAACTTCTGCTACGCAACATCGGAAATCATCATCGATGTGTATCCTTGGCTGCCAATGACTCCGACCGTCGCGACGGTACATAAAATCCTGGTACAATCTGGGGAAATAATAGAAAACACCGTCCTTCCAGTAGGTTACTTTGGAGAAGAGGGCGCTGAATCAAGGAATAAGCTCTATAAATCCGATCGCTTGCACCATGCAGGGAAAATAAGCCGATTTTACCGATGTTTTTCAGAGAGCAATGGATACGTCAGATCCAATAATATCATACGTTAACCTCAAAAGGAGAGTAAAAAAAGTCTTTGGCCACCAGAAGAAGGAACAGGATTACTATCTTGTGAATTTAAGAGCACAGAAGAATCGGACGATGATGACCTTCATGAACAAATATTAGGATATTCCTGGTATATGGTGCTGGAAATCGAAGTCGATGACGATGAACAATAGGTGTGAAACATAAATATATTATATTTATTACAATAAAATTCTAGTTAATTAAATTTCAGGTTTTTTGGGAATAATTAGTTTTACAAACATATTATGCTATAAAAAAAAAAACTGTGAAGCAAGAAGTAAAACCAGGATTTTTTTTATAAAACACGGTAAGACCACCCCCATTTTTACTTTAGTGTTTTATTTTAGGATTACATTTCAAAATTTTTAGGTCAAAACATTTTTTTTTTTGTCCACTGAATAAATGTTGTTTTTTTTTTTTCTTGAAGGCCCGACCACACTCATTTTTTCTTAAAATATATTACTATTTTTATCATCAACATAAATCAGAAAACAGAACTTGAATATGTTGCTTCGTTCGCAAGTTATTAATTAATACTACAAAAACTGGTCGTTGGGCCCATAGTGCAACGTGACGACGCGTAATAAACTACAGCGGCAGTTACAGGCTTACGCCTTCACAAAGCGTAAGGACGAAGAGGATGAAAATTCACCGGGCACAGAGAAGAAGAAATTACGAATGCAGTCGCAGCTGGAATGTCATTTTTGTGGAAAAATTTGTCACAAATTCGACCAATGCCGAGATCGAAAGGAGAGCTCATCCTACAGAAAAGAAAACTATCGCAGTGAAGGCAGCGCGGCTGGTGTGAAGGATCGTCCTAACATAAAATGTTTTAAATGTGATGAAGTTGGACATGTTGCTTCGGTATGCCCCAAAGGTCGTACCTATGGAAACGACAAGTACAAGGAGAAGCGTGTGGACATATGCAAAGTATTGGAGCCTAAAAACTTATTCTAGGCATTGGGTGAGCCTTTTCCATATTATTCTGATTTATTTACTGGCGCCGAGTGTTTTTGGATAAAGTAAAAAAAAGAAGAGCATGAGAAAGGAATTATTAATTTTGTTGTGTTAAAAGAAATTTCTGAACTTGTAAAAATGCGAAGAGCCAACTACGAGGTTTGACAATTAAGTAATGAGACTGATATTATAAAACCCGTATATTTCAATATTATTTTTCAACTCTGCCATCCCCTTCAAAGTAGTCCCCTTGGGCATCTACACAGCGATTCCAGCGCATTTTCCATGCTTCAAAACTTTTCTGGAACTCTTCGACTGGGATGTCCGCGAAAATCCTCGTCACGGCCGCCTGGATGTCTTCAATCGAATCAAAATGCGTTCCTTTGACCACCAATTTTGTTTTAGGAAACAAAAAAAGTCACAGGGTGTGTCACCCTGTTATCGGGTGAATAGGGCGGTTGTTGCAACACTGTGATCTCTTTAGAGGCCAAATACTGGGACACGCTGAGGGCGGTGTGGCACGGCGCGTTGTCGTGATGAAGGATCCAGTTAAGAGCGATGCCTGGACGCACCCTGTTGACTCGTTTCCGCAATCTTTCCAGTATTTGGCGATAGTAGATTTGATTTGAACTGTTAAAGATTGATCTTCACAGATTAGAGCGCTCACAACCTACGAATTCGTGTCAGTCCGCACCTCGACTGGTCTCCCGCTCCGCTGCTCGTCTTTCACGCTTTCACACCCTTCCTTAAATTTTTTATGCCATCGAAACACCTGTGCACGACTGAGAGCACTATCACCAAGAACTATTAAAATTTTTTCGTAAGTTTCCGAAGCTGTTTCACCCAATTTGGCAATAACTGTATCGCGACGCGTTGCTCTTGATTTCGTTTTTCCATTTTCGTGACGAGCTCCACGAAGGCACGTTCACTCATCACGACACAGCAGGTGAACTAAGAAAGCTAGAGCGATGGCAAATATATCAATGGAGAGAGGAAGGATGCAGAAATAAGGGAGAGTGAATTTCAAGGTCGCAGGGTTACCACAATCGCAGCAATAAAATCAGTCTCATTACTTAATTGTCACACCTCGTATATTCGTTGTTAAAATACCGCAACAAATTTTGTTTCATGTCATATTGGAAATAATTATTTCTGTTTGGGCTTAGTGTCATAATTAAAACTAATTGCATGGCTAAAGCGAGTTAACAGGATCTAGTGCTTTAGAATTGCTAAATAGAGAGAGTAAGTGGACGGCATCAGAGAATGTACGTCAGTCTACTGAGATAAGAAAGAGTATGAGGTCGGCATTAGAGAACGTGCGTCAGTGTCCCAAGAAGGAGAATGCTGGTCGCAGGATAAGTATTATGGCGGAGGTCATGGTGATCTGATGCATGAACTGGCACGGCAATGTTGAGTTAAATTGAAAGAGAAACAGCTGTCTCGCAGGGACGAGAAGTATTTTGGATTGAGTATTGTTAATCTGGTGTAACTCTGGTAGCACAAGAAGAGGGAATTCGCTGTGCCTTGGTGACAAAAAAAAAAAAACAACAACAACAATGGATCAAATTTCTACATGATACATTCATTGATACATGTTGTAATCATAACTCTTTTGTAACCAATAAACACACAAGAGAAGTTTTAGTTTTATGTTTTTTTATTTTAATTAACCGCAACACCAGCACCACAACTTTGCTCGTACAAGAAAAGAAGAAGGAACAATAATAGTGTGACTAAAAGCTATTCATATAATGCCTGATGTGACATATACTAAAAATGGTATTTCTGTATAAGGATGGGACATTCCAACACGCCCCTCAGAAATACCATCTTTAAAAATTGCAAACTTAACATAATACATTTACATATATGTAATTATGATGTGCTTAGTGTGGGTGGTGTGCATTCTGGGAAGTTATGTGATCCAGCATTTACTGCAAGGATACGGGGAAAACCCAGAAAAACCCGATCAGGTCACTTATATATATATTAACAAAGAATTAAATTTTACAATTTAAGAAAAACGAACAACTCTTTCAATGAGATCAATTAAATAAGAAAAATAAAAGACAGCGTCAGCAGGCAGTGGATTAGTCATCTTGTTGTAATCCCAATTGACTTCGTATTTCCAAGAACTTCGCAGCAGGCAATGGCTTTGTCAAGATATCAGCAAGTTGGTTTTCTGTCGAAATATACTCAAGACAAATAGTGTTACTTTCAATTTGTTCCCTGGCAAAATGATATTTTATATCAATATGTTTGGCTCGTTTATGACATGAGGGGTTATTTGCTATATTGATACAGCCTTGGTTATCTTCATAAATTTTAATTGGATTTTCGAGGTTGATATTAACACTACTAAGAAAAGATTTAAGCAACAACGCTTCCCTCACAGCTTCAAATAAATCCATGTACTCAGCTTCAGTCGATAATGCTGCTACTGAGTTCTGCCTCTTTGGGTTCCAACAAATTAAACTTAAATTAAACATTTTAAATAAATACCCTGTGGTACTTTTTCTATCAATCTCGTTTCCTCCCCAATCAGAATCTACATAACCAATTAATGTATTTTTAAAACATGAATTTTCTTTTAAAAATAAGTTTCATTTCAATAGTTCCCTTTAAATACCTAAGGACCCTTTTAAGCACTGCCTGTTTAGGGGGCTAAGGCTGTGTCAGTGAAGCGTGTGCGCCTGTCGCCGCGTCCGACTCAGCTAGTGGTAGTTGGCAGTCACATGCCGATTACTAAAGACCGACCATACGTGGTGAAGAACCACATCCTGCTCGAGGTGCCCCTGCTCTAGACGAAATATGGCGGATCTAGAGAGGACAACTCGAAAAAAACCCGTAATCACCGGTGTTACCGTACCGTGCCCCTGTGATGAATGGCACTACGTTAGTGTGTCTTTTAACGGTGGCTTCCGGATACCTGGCACCTCCGGTCGTATAAGCGCCCGATCCGGGGTATGAGGCTCTGCCCCGGGGGATACTTCCTTCCTCACTACTCGTGGGACCAATATATGGAGACCAATAAAAGTAACATAGAAACAGGGTGCTCTAGCAGCCCCAAATCGATCAATATCGAACCCACTCGGGAGTCCGAAGAAGCCATGGACGTCTGTTCACAAGGCTCTGGCACCGACAACATCACCAAGGAAGAGGAAGAAGCCCTTCTCGCCTCTCCCAAGGTTGACAAACCAAAGCGGACCGCTCTATCGGGCGCTGGAAGGAAAAGGTTGCGCAGACACCTTGCGAACGGCATACCCTTAGAGGAGGCGAAAAGGTTCGCGCAGAAGCCTGTGGACCCTCCTAGGGCAGTGCCTAGCAAGAGTGGCGGGACCAACAAAAGAGGTAGATCGGCCAACACGACCCCAGAAGGGGCGTCGAACAAGCGGCTCATGACCAGAACCGCGGGACCTAGTGCCTTGACGAAGGGTCCTGCAATAGTACCGCTTGCCATGGAGGCTCCAGCAGCCTCCACAGCCGTTGCTGCAGCTGGGCAGGCAGCACGGGAGCAGTCGACCCAAGTCGGTGTCATGGCCTCCTACAGGGACGTAGCCAGCTCAGTGAAGATGACAATACTCCCTGCCGACTACCCAAAAAGTCTGCTCACGACGGAGCAGCTAAAGACGGTCCAATCAGCCATTTTGTCGAGGATGATGGCTCTGAAACACGGCTCTGTGAAGCCGTTGTTCTCTGGCTGCACTTCCGACCGGGCTGGATAGCCATAACGTGTGGAGACGCGAAGACAGCCGAGTGGTTGAGCACCGAGGTGCCCAAGCTCCGGTTGTGGAAGGACGCCCACATTAAAGTAGTCCCCGAGGCAGAGGCTCCATGTGCCGCTATCTACATCGGCTACTTTCCGCTCCCTAATGCGGATATGAAGACGTCGGAGGTTCTAGACCTTATTGAAGGCCAAAACAGTGGCCTAAGCGTGGGAGACTGGCGCGTCTTCCACCGCGAAACAAGGCAGAACACGGCGATCATAACAATCGCGCTTGACCCAGTCTCGGCCAATCGGCTGAAAGAGCAAGGGCATAGCCTAAACTTTGCGTTTGGCAAGGCTACCCTTAAGCCAAAGGCCGACACGCAGGAAAAAAGACAGGCAGTGGCTCCCGTTCCCGCAGCGGAGAAGCCCACCTGCTCTACTGCCAGTGTTCCTGCTATGGCTGCTGCGACACCACAGGGCACCGCGATGGCCCAGGAGCCCGCAACACTGCGGACTTTCCAGCGCCCCCCACTCCGTGGGCGTACCACACGAGGCACCGGAAGCGTACCCAAGAGTGCGAGGCGCACCCAGGAGGAGGAGGCCCTTCTAGGCACCAACCGCGGCCGATAGAACCTCCACCACGCAAAGGCCGCATATGATGTACTTTGCGAGAGGTTCGCTACAATGGATATAGCGTTCATCCAGGAGCCCTGGATAAATGCAGGACGTGTCCTGGGGGGTTAATTAACAAAAAATTTAACATTTGTTCCCCTTTCACAGTTCATAACTGAGGACCTGGTGGCGGTTTGGGTTAAAATACCCACCGCCCACGGCGAGCAGGAGGCAGTGTTGGTCTCCGCCTATCTACCCGGCGACTCGGAGGAGGTGCCTACGGCGGCTGCTTGTGCCCTGATAGAGCACTGCCAGAGAAACCGGCTTAGATAGATAATCGCCTGTGATGCCAATGCACATCACACGGTCTGGGAGAGCAGTGACATCAACAAGAGGGGTGAGTACCTTCTTGAATACATTATTAGTAATAACATAGGATTACTAAACCAGGGCAGCGAACCCACATTTATTAATGCCATTAGAGAGGAGGTCCTTGACCTGACTCTCTGTAGTATAAATATGTTGTCCGTTGTCTCAAACTGGCACGTTGCAAGTGAAATCACTATGCCAGATCACCAACACATTAGATTTGACATAGGATGCGCCTTGCAATGTAGCCTAGTCACCAGAGATCCCAGGAAAACCAACTGGGAGCTCTTCTGTTTTGAACTTGAGCAATCCAGAGACTGCTCGACCCGTCCAAAAACATCCCTAGACGAGTTAGAGCGTGAAGCTACTGTGCTTCATAGAAATGTTGAATCAACATATCACGCCAGCTGCGACCAAGGGGAACGCAAGACCGAAAGGACTGTTCCCTGGTGGAACAAAATCCTTGATGATCTCAAAAAGGCTGCGCGCAGGCTCTTCAATAAAGCGAGGAGTGGGAGGGCCTCATGGGACTCCTACACAACTGCTTTAACACTCTACAATAAAGAGCTGAGAAGGTCAAAAAGGGTTACGTGGCGTCAACACTGCGGGCAGATCTCATCTCTCCCGGAAGCTGTTAGGCTGCAAAAAGCCCTCTCCAAAGACCACTCAAACGGCACCTGCACGCTGAAAAAGCCGGATGGAACACACACAAACAACCAAAAGGAGACGAGCAGCCTACTCCTGGCTACTCACTTTCCTGGGTGTGTGGCTGTGGAGCAACCCATCTCAGAGTGTGAGGCACCAACCTACCTCTCTGAGACTGGAGAGTGCCCGCACCTGCACGTGACTATGGTGGCAGACTCTAATGGGGCTGAGAGAGAGGAACTAGAGGTGGAGAAACATCGATGCCAACATCGATTTCATCGATGTTTTCAAAAAATCACAAACTTCGATGTTTTTCGAGGAATCATCGATGTTTTTCCATCTCTACTGCGCATCGGAGGAGAAAAGTGTATAAATTGTAAGTATAAATTAATTTTCCTTATTTTCTAGTACAATTATTAATAGAGTATTGCAAATTTAGTGTGACTTGTTGGTGGTGTTGGCTGGCGTCGTGGGAGACATGGATAAGTTTTTGAAAAGTAAGTTTTTAACTAATAACTAATAAGGTTTGTACGGTTGCACGTACATATGTATGTACATATGTACACATGCACATGTGAATGTGTATATATATGCATATATGTATACGTAATCTTGCACGTATGATTACTTTTCCATTGGACTGCATTAATTAGTATATTTGTTTTATAGGAGCAAATACTGGACAAGTGGTGGATGAAAATGTGGATGGATATGCGGATGAAAATGTGAACATCAACAAGAGAAAGAAACGTGATGTTTCGGTTGCATGGGACCATTTCAAAAAAAGTTCTGATAAAACTTCTGGTGTATGCAACTACTGTGGGAAATTCATAAAAACGTCAGGAAACACCACAAATCTGATGGACCACTTGAAACATGTCCATGCAGACCGCCTGAAGTTAGGAACAGAGCAGAAAGAAAATGCATTGAAATTGCTAATGGGTAAGTCGACGGTGTTTTACAATAACGACTCTGTCCGAAAGCGCAATCTGGACAACAAGGTCATGAATATGATAGCTTTTGATATTCAGCCCTTAAGTTGTGTGGAAGACGAGGGCTTTAGGGATCTTATTAAGGAGTTGGACCCGCGCTATAAGATTCCAAGTAGGACGCACTTGCGCGATGTGGTGCTCCCAGCCAGATATGACGCCTTAAAAAACAAGCTCAATTCCATATTGACGGAGACCGATAATGTGGCTTTAACCACAGATTTGTGGACGTCAAGAGCAAATGAGGGTTATATTACTGTAACTTGCCACTACGTTACAAATAGCTTCGAGCTCAAGACTGCAATGCTGGCAACAAGGCAGCTGATGGAAACTACCATTCTGTGCATTAGCACAGAATATATCCGAAACCATTAAGGCGGTCCTTGATGATTGGGGCATTTCGAATAAAATTGTGTGCGTAGTTACAGACAACGATGCCACTATGGTCAAAGCTTGTCGACTGCTGGAGTACAAGCACTTACCGTGGGTAGCGCACACTATTAATCTTCTGGTTCAGGACATACTAAAGCTGACAGAAATTGATACAATCCTGACAAAATGCAAGAAAGTGATAGCATTTTTTCAAAAAAGTCAAATCGCTTATGACAAATTCATGGAAGCACAGGGTGCGGAGAACGCTTATACTCTTATTCAGGAGACTCCCACTCGCTGGAACAGCGCATACCAAATAATAAAGAGAATTATAATAACTAATGACTCTTTAACAATTGCATTGGTGTCGAGTCATAATGCGCCGTCGCCGTTTTCAGCAGAAGAAATCGATGTTCTGAATGACGTCTCGGAATTGCTGGGCCCCTTTGAAGAGGCCACGGTTTCGATTTCATCTAATACAAAAGCTTCAATTTCTCTGATAATTCCGATCATATGCGAGCTGCACCATAAATGTAAAAAAATCATAGTTAAAACCGAAGATGGGAAAAGTATCTTAGAATACATACTTACGAGAATTCCTGAACGACTAGCTACTTACGAGATGCGGACAATTCCTCGAGTTGCAACAATAGTTGACCCACGGTTTAAGAAACATGGTTTTCTGTTGCCTAGTAACGCGGAAGAAGCTGGGAAAGCGGTACAAGGTATGCTCTTTTCAAAAATTACCGCAAATCCACAAAAGCCAACACCACCAGCAACACCAACTCAGGAACCAACACGTTTTTCGTTTCTGCAAAATAAAACTCAAACAAAAGTACACTCGTCCTGGGCTGATGCAATCATCCTTATGCGGCAATACTTTGAAAAGGACAACCAGCCGGAAAACTGCGATCCACTTTAATATTGGGAGGTAAGAAATTATGCATTTTCTCCTAAAATTATTATAAAAACAATTGATTTCAGATAGCTTCTGACGCGGATGCGTTTAAATCATTGGCAAAAAAGATATTTTTCGTTCCCGCATCATCATGTGAGTCTGAACGAGTATTCAGCTTTTGTTTTTAAACAAAAACAAGCACATTGATCTCGAGCTGTAATTTACAGCCTGTAAATAATTAAAAATAATAAATTTTTGTTATGTTTTGGAAAAATACTGGCTTTTTAATTAGCAATATTTAAAAAGGAAATAATCTTTCAATTAAAAAGAGGAAATAATCTGTAAATTAAAAATATTGTTTTTTTTTTAAACATCGATGTCTAAAACATCGATGTTTTTCGACAAAAACATCGAAAACATCGATGTCCGCCAACATCTCCCTATAGACTGTTCCATCAAAATAGCGTAAAATAGACTTTACAAAATTTCAGCCCATACAAGTCACCTGGACCAGATGGGATCTATCCATGCTTGTTGCAGCGGGGACTGCACCTAATCGCACTCCCCCTGGTCCGTCTATGTCGAGCCAGTCTCCTGGTTGGACACATACCAAGCAACTGGGCTAAAGTAAAAGTCGTGTTTATCCCAATGGCAGGGAAGAAAGACTCCCAGTTGCCTAAATCATATAGACCGATTAGCCTTAGCTCCTTCTTCAAAACTATGGAGAAGATAATCGACCAGCACATCAGGGAGGTAAATCTCAAGCAACATCCCCTAAACAAGTACCAATATGCGTATCAAGGTGGTAAATCAACTGAGACCGCCATACATTGCCTTACAACAACAATTGAAAAGGCCATTGGCGCTCAACAGATAGCACTAGGTGCCTTCTTAGACATCTCAAGAGCTTTCGACAACACGTCATATGAGGCTATACGTGCCTCTCTTGTACGCAAGAATGTCTCCACACCTATTATTAGGTGGATTCTGGAAATGCTTAAATCCAGAATCATAACTGTAGACCTTGGAGCAACTATGACCTCAATCACAGCCACAAGGGGGTGCCCTCAAGGGGGCGTACTCTCTCCTCTCTTGTGGACTCTGGTCATCGACGAGCTACTATATGAGCTCAACAACTTAGGGTTTCCCACTCAAGGCTACGCTGATGATCTAGTCATCTATATAGTGGGCTGGCATAAGCAAACCATCTCGGACCGCATGCAGCAAGCCCTTGATATAGCCAACAGATGGTGCCAGGACAAAGGACTGTCCATAAACCCATCAAAAACAGTCTTAGTCCCATTTACCAGGAAAAGTTCTCTCTCCCTAAAAAGACCATCCCTAAATGGGTCTATCATTGACTTTTCGGTTGAGGCCAACTACTTAGGAGTCACGCTTGACTCCAAGCTCAACTGGAATGCACACCTGGAAAAGACCATAAACAAAGCCATTCGAGCACACTTTGCGTGTAACAGGCTCTACGGCAGAACATGGGGCCTAAGTCCCAAAATGATCTACTGGTCTTTTAACACTGTGGTAAAACCGATCTTAACCTATGCATCTCTTGCTTGGTGGACGAAATCTACCCAGAGGACAGCTGCGGCTGCACTTACCAAATTACAACGACTGGTCTGCATAGGCATCACTGGAGCCATCCGGACATGTCCCACTGCAGCACTAGGAGTCATAACTGGCAAACCCCCTTTACCAATTACATTGAAAAAGGAGGCCTGCCTGGGGGCACTTCGCCTTCAAAACATCACCAATATCAAAAGCGGTGATCTTACCGGGCATCTTAGGGTCCTTGAACCCCTAATAAATGATCCCATTCTGCGCGTAACTGACGACCAGAAACCAAGACTTGTTCTCCAAAGAAACTTCTCTGTAGTCCTATATACTAGGAATGAATGGAAAACAAAATCAATATCTCTACCCAGTGGATCACAAACATGGTACACTGATGGGTCAAAACTGGAAAACGGTGACACCGGGGCTGGTATTTTCTGACCAAGGTTCAACAAATCCATAGCCATGGGAAAATCGCCCACCATTATCAAAGCAGAGATACACGCCATAGAAATCTGTGCACGAGAATGCCTTCGCTGGAAAATGCAAGGCGCACGGATTTACATCTTCTCGGACAGTCAGGCAGCGCTCATAGCGCTGAGTTCCGTCACGATCTCGTCCGGACTTGTAGAGACCTGTTTCCAACAGCTGAATGCCCTTGCCTCCAAAAACACCCTAACGGTGGGTTGGGTACCAGGGCATGAAAGCCATATAGGAAACGAGGTGGCAGACTCCCTAGCTAAACGCGGGGCGATGACACCTTTTATCGGCCCTGAGCCGTTTTGTGGACTATCGAAAGGACACAAAAGAGAACTACTCAGGAAATGGGAGGAAGTGGAGATAAACCGTCACTGGACCGACAGTGCAGGGCTGAGACAAGCCAAAAAATTTCTCGTCCCCCAGATGACGCAATCAAAACGCATCATCAACCTACCAAAGAGCGAAATTCGCACTCTAACAGGTTACCTAACGGGTCACTGCAACCTTAGGTATCACCTTAAGAAATTAAAACTTTCAGAAATCGACACATGCAGATTCTGCAAGATGGAGCAAGAAACATCGGAACACATCCTATGTGAGTGCCCCTCGCTAATCAGACGTCGACTTCAACATCTAGGAGGTGAACTTATTCCCCCTACAGGATTTGGGAACAAATAGACCCTACCAAAGTGCTTTCTTTTATTAGAAGCCTAGGTATAGGGGCTTTACCCTAATCCTACAGGCCGGCACAAAAGACCTAACATCTGGTCGCAGTGCAACAAGGCCCTTGTAATAATAATAATAATAATAAGCACTGCCATAACTCGGAATAATTTTTGCTACTATATCTACTCAAGATATTTACTGCAGTAGTTAAGTCTGGACGTGTAAACAGCATTATGTACATTACGACATGGTGCATTGCAGTTTTCATCTGAGTTAAGTAACTCATAATTTAGTTTGTTTGGTAAGGGAGTACTCGGTGCATTGCAATTATTCATGTTCAATTTATCTAAGATTCTTTTAACATATGCAGCTTGGCTCAAGTAAATTCTATCATTATACATTTCTATTCTAATACCAATAAAGTGTTTTATTTCTTTAAGATCTGTCATCCTAAACTTTTCCATTAAATAATTTTTGAATTTATTGATTGTTATCATATTCCCTGTAGCTATGACTACATCATCAACATATAACAGCACATAAATATTCTCCGTAAAATCTCCTTTATCAAGGAAATATATGCAGCGATCTACAGAAGAGTTTACAAACTCACAGTCTTTCAATGCTTGCTCAAAAACTGCAAACCAGCATCTAGCGGCTTGTTTGAGTCCGTAAATTGCCTTATTTAATTTACATACACTCGCTCACATATCTCTGGATACACCTAGGAAAAAAACATTTCTGGATTTGGCGTTGAATGTCTCAGAAAGTATTATACATACCATTATAATTTTTCCACCATATTATGAACTGGGAAAATGTCTTTCAAATTCAAAGTTACTTGAAAATATGCATCCTCAAAAGTCTGGATACACATGTATCTCTATGGAGGACCTCCCTCAGACGTCTTGGCATAGAATCCACTAGTTTTTGGGTGTCCCTGGGCGTAATTTTGGCCCATTCCTGCATTATAACCTCCTTAGGCATTGTTTTAAATGTAATTTTGTGTTTCCTGATCCTGCGCTCAAGTAGGTCCCACAAGTGCTCTATTGGATTGAGGTCCGGAGATTGAGAAGGTGTTTTAAGCTGTCTCTTGGCGTTATATAAAAGCCAGAGCTTTACATTGTGGGCCGTATGCTTAGGATCATTACCGTGCTGAAAAGAAAATGATTGTTCTACCTTTGCGCACTTTGATGTAGATTCTCGCGTAATATGTCAATGTAGTCCATGTGGTTCATAATGGAGTCTAAATTTCAGATTTCCTACGCCGCCAGCTGCCATGCAGCCCCAAAGCATTACTCCGCCGCCTCCATGTTTAACAGTCGGGTACAAATTGTGTAGTGGCGCTTGGGTAAGAAATAAATAAATTACTCTTAGCCCAAAAGTCGACACTGTAACCAATTTATGCGGCGATCGGTGAATGACAGAAACTTAAGCTTCCAGTAGCGATGCTCGGGAGATAATCGGGAAGATAATAGAGCTTTCACGAGCCCCAAATTTCCGCCTGACTTGAGCTATATCCGTCCGAAGCTTGGTCCATTCTTTTCAATCAGACCAGCGATCAGAACGGACGTGCTCAGGAGAGCCTATTCTAAAACATATAAACTTGATTAAGTGCCAGGGTAACTATTTTATTTTCGGCACACGGTTGGCCATAAAAATTAATTCAATAAACCTTTTTATAGGATTGGCACCAAGTGCTATAATTTTTCCTCCCCAAAAAAATTCGGCGGCTTTTACCCTATTTTGTGGGTCCGCATCGGCCGAGACACGTGCTTGAGGCGCCACCAAACCCAAGGCATCGGGGCCCCTCAAGGCAGTGCATATGTCCAACTATCAAGCTTCACAAGCCCTTAACTCGACGCGCGAGATCAGCGCAACAACAGCAGCAGTGCAGTGCCTAATTTATTCTTGTGCTTTTTTTTTCTTGGTGGCAGCAGAGTCGTCCATAACCCCTCGCGGAACAAAGTTACACCCATCCATCGATAGAGACGCGTTAATCCACAGTTAAAGAAATATTAGTGCCTAATATAAGTGCTAGAGCGATCTATTTAGAGCCGGCCGATCAAAACCTATTTTTTTTCTAGTTTTTTGAGGCCTCGGCCGACCCTAACCCCAGCGAGGCACGTGTGTTAGTGCAACAACAACAACAGTCATAAGAAATCAAATTCATTAACAGCCGAGTCCCATAATCCGAACCTAAATCAGGCTCAGCAAATGTAGCTGAGCATCGCGGCAATATGCCTTAGTTAAGTTGGTAGTAGAAATTTAGGTTAGTTCTGGTTTTTCTCCTTTAATAATTTCACTTAAAGAAAAAAGAGTTGGTTTTCCTTTCGAAAATTTATTTTAAAATATATTGGCCGAGTGAAAAATGAAATATCAAAAAGAACCTGCGGGAAAAATTGAAAGCGAAGTGAAAACCTAAAACATAAATAAGTGAAACCCTCCCTCAATCTAAAATCATCAGTGCAAACCTTTAATATGAATTAAATAAAAATAAAAAGGTGCACTGAATATCAGCCAAAAATAAAACAATAACAACCTCGGTAGCAAAACATAAAACCCGATAAGAGTTTATTTCAGCTGACCCGCCGTCCAAAGATCTTTCGACGTTGGAGCTGCAGCCAAAATGTAAGTGATAAACCCAGCATGCAATTTATCGTCTTTGTTTTGCTCCCGACTTTCGTGGCCTGATAAGCCTTTATCTAGTCTTTAATTAATTTGCATAAAGTAAATGCGTTTTGACTCTCTTTGATCGCGAGCTTATTCAGCGATTCAGCACTTTGAGCTTTGAAGAGAATCCAAATGCAGGTGCATCTTCTCTTCCTCTTTTGCATAGCTTTCGCTACACTGAGCGACGAATTTTTTGAAACTAATGAAATTAATTATTAATACAATTAAATGAATTTTTTTATAGTTAAATAATTTAATTAATAATAATTTGTACTCGATGAGTAGTTGGTATTCGAGTTTTAAAATAAATTTAATATCTCGAATGACCTTTTGTATCCAGCGTTTCTGGCGGTGTGTGCTTATGATTAAATTAAATATTTCCTCTCTTTAGGAAAAACATTTAGTATGATGGCATACACTGAAAGAAATTTATTTCGGTCAGATTAATTAATTGTTTGCATTTGAATTAAAACTAACTTTGCTAATATTTTAAACATTTCTAAATAAGAAGAAATTTTCGTGAATATTATAAAAATTATTTTTGGATATAGGAAGGCATTCCTATTCATTATTTACACTTATAATTATTTATATTATACCTACATTTACCTAACTTTCTAATTTTCACAGCAGTGTTTTTTTTTAATATTTCTCCTCGCCAATAAATTAGTCAGTTAAACGAAAAATGAATAGAAACATATTAAATAAACTTAAATAATTTTTAATTAAAACTAATAATAAAAGACAATTATGAATATTATAGGAAATAAAATTATAATGATGAAGTCGAGCTAAACTGGTCTTGTTATTGGAAGCCATGCTTATCCTGAAGGATGTCCCGAACGTAGGGTAGCTTGTATAAGGGATCGCCAGCCGTGGCTGTAGCAAGCGATCAAGGTAGGGTGGGGTTAATGGGTGCTAAACAACAACTCAGCATCCACAACAAGCTGCCTTCTGCCACACACTCTTTTCTTTGTCTCTCTTTGGTCTGTCCCCTCTCTCTTCTTTTCTCTTCCCCTACCCCTGCACGCGAATGCATATAATTAGCGAATATAATGAATTACTCGAGCCTATGCGAAAGCGGCTTTTCCTTTTACGCCCACACCCAACTACCGAACTAATTTGGAGCCGGAACAAGCGCGTGCATTCCTCTGCTCTCACAATAACATCTGCTCGTTCCCAACAAACATTCGTTGTATGTTACATACTTATTTATTTTATTTAATAATTATATCTGGCGCCCAACGTAGTGGGGCCTTTTTCCGGCTGGCCCAAACCAACCGGTTAACACCAAAACGTCGTCAACTACACCAGACGATCATCCTCCTTCTCTTCCTCTTACACTCTGCTGCCTGGATTCTGCTAGACTTACCATATATAGTAGGTTAGGCTCAAAAATGGTTTAAGTCCGGAAAACTAAGCTAGTAGGTGTCTATTTTCTTTCCTTGCGGCTTTCTTTGATCTGCTAGACTCACCATATATAGTAGGTTAGGCTCGAAAAATGGTTTGAGTCCAGATTTTTTGGGAAGTTGTATTCTTTGAGACGTTGATTTCCTGATGATGAATGAACGTGCGATAAGTGGATAGATTCTACGCTTTTATGCTGTTACAGACATCATTCCTTCGGAAAGTCAATGGAACAGGTACAATTGGAGAAAGGTTACATGTGGATAAAATCTACTGCCTTGCCATTGTAAGGAACTAGTAATGCTGTGCAAACTTCAGTTATTAGGTGGGGACTGGGTTTTTACGTGGAGAAAGTCTACGGCCTAGGTAGCTTAATAACAATGCTGGAATAGCACAGTACACTCTTTTTCTTCTTCTTTCAATTTTTCTTTATTTTCTTGTGGCAGGTTATAGGACTGACTAGGGAAAAGTAATGGTTTCCAGTATAATAAATACACAAATTTCTGATTTTGATTTCTCGTTTTCTTAGTTTTCTCGAATTTATATTATCGCTATATTGAGATATTATTTGATATATTATATTTTAAAGTGGAGTGGATACATTATCACAATGCCAGTGAGCCATAGTTGTGAAAATGTTAGCACTGCAGCGGCAGCTGAAAAACAGCGTTGCAATATCTGTGCTCAAATGATAGAGTTTCATGCACAGTTGTATTTAACTTCGTGTAATCACGCATTTCATCGTGTGTGCTTTGCCTCACGATTAGGGAACAAAAAGATATGTCCCATATGCCAGGTAACCCTACAAGCGTCATATGTTAGTCTTTTAGAAGAAGGGGATACAGCTGGATTTAGTGGACAACCGACAGATGCAGGTGTGGGAAATGTCAGTATAGAAGAACGGGTTCGAGCCGGAAGTGGTTCTAATACGAATAACTCGGAAACATTAGCTACAAATTTGCAGCAAGTTATCGGTGCTGCAATAGCAGGAGCACTGAGCGACCAGACTCAGCGCTTAGCGCGTACAATTGAAGACAGCTTTCAGAGGTTGACCACTCGAGCTGATGACGAGCAAGAAGTTCAACAAAGTTTTGAACAAACGCCAGCTTCAGGAAGAAGAGAGTTGAGAGGTAGAAACTGTCAACGGGATATATTTTCACAGTCAGCATCTCTACCATCACAAGAGTTAAGACCCGACCGCATAGGACAAATTATCTCTAACTGGAAAATCCGCTTCTCAGGACATGCGAGTGTTCCAGTCGACGAGTTTATCTATCGAGTAGAAGCACTTACATTGCAATCTCTTGATGGAAATCTCGCATTAGTAGCTCGTTACGCAAGTAACTTATTTGATGGGAGTGCTAATGAATGGTTTTGGCGCTACCACAAAACTGTAGAACAGGTTACTTGGCCAGGCTTAAAACTAGCTCTCCGTGCACAATTTAAAGATAGCAGGAGCGACTTAGAGATCCGCGCAGCGATGACGCAAAGAAAGCAAAGGCCGAACGAACCTTTTGATAGTCTACAGGAGGCTATAACTATTCTAGCCGACAAACTAGTGCAACCGTTGTCCGAATCTTCCATATTAGAAGTACTGAGGGCAAACTTATTGCCAGAAATTCAGCATGAGATCCTGTATGTTCCGATCTCAACTGTCGCGCAGCTTCGTAAGGTAGTTCAAACTCGGGAACGATTTTTGCAAGCCTTGCCGAAGACTAATACTAACACTGCTCGACCTTCTCCTCGTCGGCAAGTTCACGAACTGGTAACATCCAATGAATCCGTAAATGAAATAGCGGAAAGTGAGGCAGAAGATGAAGAATTGGCAGCCATAAACTTGACTTGTTGGAACTGTGGAATTTCTGGACATAGATATCAGGAATGCATTGGGGACAGACGGGTGTTTTGCTACGGATGTGGAAAGGCAGACACTTACAAACCCAGCTGTAGCAGTTGCAATGGTTCAAAAAACTTAGGAGGGCGTGCACTGGTGAACAATGCACGCAAACGGATGGTTTCGAAAGCAACCAACACAGAGTAACGGACGGTTACTCAATTCCTTTACCACCGGACTTTCAAAATCAACCAACTTTACCTTTGCACCAAAAGGTGCACAAACAAGAAGTTTGTCAGATTCAAACGGAGTCAAATCGAAATAGGGCTCGTAGAATTGAATACAAGCGAAGGTACAAACTTAATCAATGCGCTATATTATCTTCAGTAATCGATACGTCAAAGGATTATAGGCCTTTCGCGCAGGTTACCCTATTAGGCAGGACGCTAAGTGGTCTTATGGACACAGGCGCAAGTATTAACTGTATAGGAGGACAGTTTGCGAAGGACCTACCTTTCATGCAAGTAGGAATAAGTCCAGTTAATGCCAATGTTCGTACAGCAGACGGAGCTAGACAGCCAATTATAGGAAAAATTACTACCGATGTCTGTTTCCAAGGAGAAACAAGGGAGTTAAAGTTCTATGTAGTACCTTCCTTGCAGCAAGACCTTTATTTAGGCATCGAATTTTGGAGAAGCTATAATCTGTTGCCAGTGTTCCTAGCAAACCAAACTCTTAAGCCGAGTGTATCTTCATTGTCTAGCGATGATCCTTCTTGCTTGAAATTATCTAAAGTCCAAGTCACAGAACTGGCTGAAGCGACCGAACATTATCCGTCATTTGCAAGGTCGTTACGTAGGAACGTATCATGCAAAGGATATCAAACTATGAGCTCTCCCAAGCGTTGCTCACCCTTGTGGTTTTATTGAAAACACCCCAAGTGTGAGTTTGGTGGCGGGGATTTGTAGTGGCGCTTGGGTAAGAAATAAATAAATTACTCTTAGCCCAAAAGTCGACACTGTAACCAATTTATGCGGCGATCGGTGAATGACAGAAACTTAAGCTTCCAGTAGCGATGCTCGGGAGATAATCGGGAAGATAATAGAGCTTTCACGAGCCCCAAATTTCCGCCTGACTTGAGCTATATCCGTCCGAAGCTTGGTCCATTCTTTTCAATCAGACCAGCGATCAGAACGGACGTGCTCAGGAGAGCCTATTCTAAAACATATAAACTTGATTAAGTGCCAGGGTAACTATTTTATTTTCGGCACCAGTTGGCCATAAAAATTAATTCAATAAACCTTTTTATAGGATTGGCACCAAGTGCTATAATTTTTCCTCCCCAAAAAAATTCGGCGGCTTTTACCCTATTTTGTGGGTCCGCATCGGCCGAGACACGTGCTTGAGGCGCCACCAAACCCAAGGCATCGGGGCCCCTCAAGGCAGTGCATATGTCCAACTATCAAGCTTCACAAGCCCTTAACTCGACGCGCGAGATCAGCGCAACAACAGCAGCAGTGCAGTGCCTAATTTATTCTTGTGCTTTTTTTTTCTTGGTGGCAGCAGAGTCGTCCATAACCCCCGCGGAACAAAGTTACACCCATCCATCGATAGAGACGCGTTAATCCACAGTTAAAGAAATATTAGTGCCTAATATAAGTGCTAGAGCGATCTATTTAGAGCCGGCCGATCAAAACCTATTTTTTTTCTAGTTTTTTGAGGCCTCGGCCGACCCTAACCCCAGCGAGGCACGTGTGTTAGTGCAACAACAACAACAGTCATAAGAAATCAAATTCATTAACAGCCGAGTCCCATAATCCGAACCTAAATCAGGCTCAGCAAATGTAGCTGAGCATCGCGGCAATATGCCTTAGTTAAGTTGGTAGTAGAAATTTAGGTTAGTTCTGGTTTTTCTCCTTTAATAATTTCACTTAAAGAAAAAAGAGTTGGTTTTCCTTTCGAAAATTTATTTTAAAATATATTGGCCGAGTGAAAAATGAAATATCAAAAAGAACCTGCGGGAAAAATTGAAAGCGAAGTGAAAACCTAAAACATAAATAAGTGAAACCCTCCCTCAATCTAAAATCATCAGTGCAAACCTTTAATATGAATTAAATAAAAATAAAAAGGTGCACTGAATATCAGCCAAAAAATAAAACAATAACAACCTCGGTAGCAAAACATAAATCCCGATAAGAGTTTATTTCAGCTGACCCGCCGTCCAAAGATCTTTCGACGTTGGAGCTGCAGCCAAAATGTAAGTGATAAACCCAGCATGCAATTTATCGTCTTTGTTTTGCTCCCGACTTTCGTGGCCTGATAAGCCTTTATCTAGTCTTTAATTAATTTGCATAAAGTAAATGCGTTTTGACTCTCTTTGATCGCGAGCTTATTCAGCGATTCAGCACTTTGAGCTTTGAAGAGAATCCAAATGCAGGTGCATCTTCTCTTCCTCTTTTGCATAGCTTTCGCTACACTGAGCGACGAATTTTTGAAACTAATGAAATTAATTATTAATACAATTAAATGAATTTTTTTATAGTTAAATAATTTAATTAATAATAATTTGTACTCGATGAGTAGTTGGTATTCGAGTTTTAAAATAAATGTAATATCTCGAATGACCTTTTTTATCCAGCGTTTCTGGCGGTGTGTGCTTATGATTAAATTAAATATTTCCTCTCTTTAGGAAAAACTTTTAGTATGATGGCATACACTGAAAGAAATTTATTTCGGTCAGATTAATAATTGTTTGCATTTGAATTAAAACTAACTTTGCTAATATTTTAAACATTTCTAAATGAGAAGAAATTTTCGTGAATATTATAAAAATTATTTTTGGATATAGGAAGGCATTCTTATTCATTATTTACACTTATAATTATTTATATTATACCTACATTTACCTAACTTTCTAATTTTCACAGCAGTGTTTTTTTTAATATTTCTCCTCGCCAATAAATTAGTCAGTTAAACGAAAAATGAATGGAAATATATTAAATAAACTTAAATAATTTTTAATTAAAATTAATAATAAAAGAAAATTATGAATGTTTTAGGAAATAAAATTATAATGATGAAGTCGAGCTAAACTAGTTTTGTTATTGGAAGCCATGCTTATCCTGAAGGATGTCCCGAATGTAGGGTAGCTTGTAGAAGGGATCGCCAGCCTTGGCTGTAGCAAGCGATCAAGGTAGGGTGGGGTTAATGGGTGCTAAACAACAACTCAGCATCCACAACAAGCTGCCTTCTGCCACACACTCTTTTCTTTGTCTCTCTTTGGTCTGTCCCCTCTCTCTTCTTTTCTCTTCCCCTACCCCTGCACGCGAATGCATATAATTAGCGAATATAATGAATTACTCGAGCCTATGCGAAAGCAGCTTTTTCTTTTACGCCCACACCCAACTACCGAACTAATTTGGAGCCGGAACAAGCGCGTGCATTCCTCTGCTCTCACAATAACATCTGCTCGTTCCCAACAAACATTCGTTGTATGTTACAATTGTCTTTATCCATCGCTGTGCCCCGTTTTCTCCAAATAAGTTGTTTACCTTTTATTTCGAAAATGCAAAACTTACTCTCATCGGAAAAGATTACGTTGTTCCAAAAGTCTGGGGGCTTGGAAACGTGGTGATTAGCAAACTCTTTTCTTTTCGTCTGATTTAGTTCCGAAATAATGGGCTTATTACGGGCTACCCGACTATTGTACCCTCCTTTTTTTACCACTCTCCGTAAAGTCTCTTCCGATACGGACATGGAGAACCTCTCTTTAACCTCTAAATTTAGCTCATGGGCAGTTATTAGAGGATTTTGTCTAACAAGTTGTATACATTTTTTTCCTCTCTCTTCGTTTAAAGGCGAGGACGACCAGCTCGAGGTTTGGAAATGATTGATCCGGTGGAGGTATAGTTTTTGATGACCTTCTGAATAGAGGAGTGGGCTCTGCCAACTGCTTTTCCAACTTCACGGCAACTTTTACCCTCAAGAAATAATTTAATAATTATTTTTCTTTCGGCTGCACAAATTTCCTTTCCTTTAGACTCCATCATGACAGAAATGACAAAAATGCAAGTGCACTTCAATAATACAAAATGTATACGATAAGCTTCTAATGATATTGACAGTTAAATGTCAGTGTATCCAGACTTTTGTGGATGCACATTTTTGAGTATATTTGCTAAAAACGGCATAACAAGTAAAGTATTCGACGGAAAATTAAAAATATATATGCATTTGAAAGACATTTTTCCAGTTTATAATATGGTGGGAAAATTATAATGGTATGTATAATACTTTCTGAGAAATTCAACGCCAAATCCAGAAGTTTTTTTTCCAAGGTGTATCCAGAGATATTGAGCAAGTGTACATTGCCACCTTTGCAATGCATACCTTGAGGAAGTCTCATATATATTTCCTCTTTTAACGTGCCATTTAAGAAAGCTGTTTTTACATCCATTTGATGGACTTTCAAGTTATATTGTACTACCAATAATAATATAAATCGAAAACTGGATATTCTAGCTACATGAGCAAAAGTCTCTTCATAGTCGATTTGGTATTTCTGAGTGCTAGCAATCTAGCTTTATATCTAGTAGGCTTTCCTAGTTCGTTATATTTAATGGAGAATACCCATTTGCTATCTACTATGTTTTTATCCTTAGGACTTTCTGTGATTGTACAGGTATTATTAACTTAATTATTAACGTAACTCTGCTTTTATGGCTTCCTCCCAAAACAGTTTGTAATTCCTAATGAATTTCAACTGAATTTCATCGTAGTGTGAGCATTTAAAACAAATGTATTTAAATTATTATCATCCTCATTATATGATATATGGGGCTTTGTTTTTAATCTCTCACTTCTACTCCTTATTTCAATACCATCAGTTACAATTGAATTCTTAACAGGTCTAAGTATTCAGCTATTTCATTTTTCCTACTCTCATTCGGGTTGTTTAATCCCTTACTTTCATTCAGGAGATAATCTCGCTTTCTTTTCTTACTCTCATTCAGAAAATATTCATTCGTTTCCTTACTATCATTCAGGATTTGTGTGTTGTCGCATTCCTTACTTTCATTCAGGAGATAATCTCGCTTTCTTTTCTTACTCTCATTCAGAAAATATTCATTCGTTTCCTTACTATCATTCAGGATTTGTGTGTTGCCGCATTCCTCACTTATATTCGGGAATTTTGTTTCCTCAATTTCCTTACTAACATTCGGGAAATTTTTATTTAAACTTTCCTTACTATCTTTCAGAAATGCTGTTTCAAATTTAGAATTAACCATATTGGTTTCATCGACAACCACATCTCTTGCAACGAGAAATTTTTCATTAACAGCATCCCAGAGCTTAAGGGGGGTTTCTACCTTGTGTGGTCGAAAAAATCGAATTTTTTTTTTTGAATTTTTGGATTGATATATGTTTCTAGAGTCCGCTCCCAAAATTTCAATTAGTTATCTTAAGAATTACGGAACCTACACCTTAAAACAGGTACTGAAGCAAAACTTCAAACGCGTTTTACTTGAAACGACATTTTTTGACCTTGCGGAAGTGATTCAAGCCAGACGAGTTGAGCAATCGCCAGCAAATCGCCGAAATTTTAAAGTATCGTGTATTAGAGGCTTCTCCATGGCTGGTACCAAAATCTTTAAAAAATATTGAATATTTTTCATTTTATATAACAATTAATGTCAAAAAAAGTGCGTAAAAATCGAGTTTTTCATTTAAAATCGCATAAGTTTTTCAATTTTCATTCTTTTTTCGCAATTCTGGTACCAGCCATGCGCAAAAGTATACAAAGTAAGAATATATTTAATTTTTGTGTTTCAGATCCTTTGGGGCAGCAGCAGGACTTCCGTAAGCGGAAAAAGGCGTTCCATTGCTCAATGCCCCTCCCCCTCCCCTGTGCATATTTCCATTTGAAACTTTTTTTACTTAAACAATAAACTTGTATATACACCTGAAAAAAATTAGAAGTGTCTATCTTCAATACATTCCAAGAAAAAAATTTTTGAAAAAGCACATTTTTTCGACCACACAAGGTAGAAACCCCCCTTAAAATCATTTGCTTCGTAGCCCACTTTATATGATTTGTCATCAAACTTCCCCTTTTTTACTTTATTGTGCACATATACAGTTGCACCGAACACTCTCAAATGTTTTAAATCAGGCTTTTTATTGTGCCACATCTCATAAGGGGTCATCATGCTATTAATAATTGCTCTACACTCCTGCCCAGAATTATACGACACCCCGAAAATTTTAGTTTCGGGCCTCGTAGGTCGATGGAGAAGCATAGTACAAAAAAATCAAGTATGCAGAATGAAAGCTTAATCAATTCTGCTTAAAATGAGATCTTCTTATCTCTGATTGCATCTTGCATTTTCAATCAACAGTAAAAAATGCACAAAAGCCCGATTTTCGGCATGCCTGCAAGTGTATCAAAATTATACGACACATGCCAATTTTTTAAATTGTAATAGTTTTTTAATTTTATAATTATTTTTAAACAATTCTTAATAATTAATCGGGCCACCTTAAGCCTTTGCAACCTCGAAAAGCCTCTTAGGCATTGAATTTATTAAATTCTTAAGACAATTTTGGTCTAAAAGAGACCATTGTGCCAAAATTTCAGATTTAAGGCTTTGGACACTCTCAAATTTCTTGTTTTTGGCGTAAACTCGCCTTGCTAAGATACCCCAGATGTTCTCAATTGGGTTTAGGTCCGGGGAGCACGCTGGCCAATCCAAAACACTTATTCTGTGCTCACTTATGAAGCGCTGGGTCTCTCTGCTCCGGTGTATTGTTGCATTATCTTGCATAAAAACGTGATTTGTTTCTCCAATTTGCTCCAAAAATGGCAGAAGACGCTCCTTCAATACTGCAATATATTCTGTACTATTCATTCGTGAGCTTGTGAAAGCCAAATCAAGCGTTCCAGAAGAAGTGAACGCTCCCCAAACCATTGCGGATCCGCCTCCGAAATTCCGCTTAGAAAACATTAGTGGATCCTTTCGTAAATCCCTCCAATAGTGTCGAAATCCATCTGGGCCGTCCAGATTACATTTTTTTTCATCAGAAAAAATTATCTAAATGAAAAGTATTAACCAAAGATGTTAAATGAAAATAAATTGCCTACCGAGACCCAGCTTCTCTCCAAGTTTTGTTCAACAAATTAAAGCCGCGCAGTTTTGTGGTACGGTTTTAAGAACGGAGCTTTCTTTAAAACTCCTCTCACAATGCAATCCGATGATTGCAGCGTCCGCCATACCGTCATTCGTGACACAGGCTTACTGCAACTTGTCGCAAGGGTGGAGCACGAGGCAAACGAATTGCTCGCTTTCCCGATAATGTGTCGTTTATCGCGGTCGGACAACTTTGATTTCCTTCCAGACCTACGCTTCACACCATATCCATCCGGATTTTCCAAAAATTTTGTGATAACACAACGTGTTTGGCCAATTGCCCGCGATATTTCGCTAACATTAAAGCCAACATCGTTGTAGGCTTTAATTCTTCCTTTTTCCTCGTCGGTTAATGAAGTTCCACGAGGCATTTTATTACGAATGAATTAAATTAATAAGTGAAATATAAAACAAAATTATTAGAAACCAATTCTTCCTCTCTAGCCAGAAAAATCGAAATGTGTCGTATAATTTTGATACAGTTGCAGGCATGCCGAAAATCGGGCTTTTGTGCATTTTTTACTGTTGATTGAAAACGCAAGATGCAATCAGAGATAAGAAGATCTCATTTTAAGCAGAATTGATTAAGCTTTCATTCTGCATACTTGATTTTTTTGTACTATGCTTCTCCATCGACCTACGAGGCCCGAAACTAAAATTTTCGGGGTGTCGTATAATTCTGGGCAGGAGTGTACTTGGAATTCTGTTAATTAAGTAAGTTGCAGTTAAAACTGCTTCACCCCAAAAGCTTTTGTCAAGTTGTGCACCACTCACCATGGCACGAGCTTTTTCTGTGATGGTTCTAATCATTCCCTGCAGTACCACTGTCATCAATAGGCCTCTGTAATCAACGATTCATCAATAGCCGACGGCGACTTCCACCGAGCCGACGCTCTTTTTCGACCTTCGTGTCAAACCCGACTCTCGCGCGCTCTCATTTTTCTTGCTCTCTCTCCCTCTCTTAACAAACAAGCGTTTTTCAATTGTGTTTTAATTTTAAAGAAGTAAAGACGCAATATATTGCGGTCAACAAAAGTTAAAGAAAAGTGAAATTTATATTAAAAACAGTGAAATATATGAAAAACAGTAAAATTAAGTGTTTTACGCGGACTTTTCTCTATTCGGTAATATTGTCTTTTTTCAAGTTTGTCTTTTCGTTTATATTTATTTACTGTTTATTTTTTGTAGATGCCATTGGTCAGGCTGACCTTGCGGTCCATAAAAGGAGGAAGGACGGAAAAAAGGAAGCTAATTTAGATTTATTTAGAATTATATATTATTTTTTTAGTTATTAGTTATTATATAATGTTATGAAATAAGGAAATAAATAAATGAAAATTAATTAAAAATGGTATAAATGTTGATGAATTTTTGGTATAAAGTGTTGATGAAAAAATGATTAAATGTTGATGAATTTGTGTTGATGAATTTAGCGGACATCCCATACAAAAATTCATCAACCTTTTATATGGCTTGTAATCACTTTTTCATCGACACACCGCCATGTGTGTTGATGAAATGTTGATGAAACGTTGATGACAGGTACTGCAGGGTTCTTTCAGAAACACCATTTAACTGTGGTGTGTGTGGCACCGTTAGGTGATAGGTAATACCTTTTTTAACACAAAATTGACGCATCTCATTTGAGAGATATTCCCCTCCCATTGTCAATGTACAAATGAACAATTTTTAAATTAAAATGAGCGTCACATTTTGCTACAAAGTCTTCAAACATATTAAACACGTCAGATTTATATTTTATTAAGTAAGTTACACAATAGTGGATAAACTGATCCACAAAGATCACAAAGTAATTTTTGTCATTTAAAGTAACTGGAGAAATTGGGCCACAAACATCTGAGTGCACAACATATAGGGGTCTTTTAATATGGGTCTTATCTTTAAATTGTTTAAAAGATAATCTAGATTGTTTTCCATTTAAACATGATTCGCAAATTTAATTGGATAACTCTAAATTACTTAAAAGACTGTTATCACTAAACATTTTATTTCGTTTTATCTCTAATAACTTGCCATTGCTTATATGACCAAGCCTCTCATGCCATAATCGAAAATTATTTTTATTTTTCGCATATATATTATATGTTTGATACTCAACAATAGGAACGTTGTTAAAAATATCTGGATTCTTGACCACGGTCAACCCATTCTTGGAAATGGTTATACCGCTCTTGTCAAATTTGATCGACATTCCAGCCTTTTGTAGGCGCTTCACTGACATCAAGTTTCCAGCACCCTGCACGGAATACAGCACATCCTCCAGCGTTATGTCATGGTTATTGCGCAAACGCACAATGGCGCGCTTAGATGCGTAAATATATTCTCCTTGCTTGGCCACAGCGATCTTTAGCGGCGGCACCAATTCCACAGAATCAACGTACAGCGACTCATCATTTATGAGATGATCACTTGCACCGGAATCGTGAATAAATCCATACTTATCTACCGCGCTGTTTTCTTTCACTTCTTTCACCATGAATGCAATGCCCTGTGATGTTGGGGTTTTAGCTTGTTTATTTTAATTTGTATTATATTTATTTCTTTCATTTTGTATTCTTTTATAGTGGTAACAATCCTTTTAAATGTGTCCCTCTTTGTCACAGTACTGACATCTAACCCTGTCATTTTTAATTTTAATTTCCTGATCTAGTAATCTATTCTTAACGAATCCAAATGTTAAATTATCCGCTGATAATGTTTCCATTGGTGTGATGACACCATCGTAAACCGGAGGAAATGTTATCAACAAATGAGAAACTTTATCCAACTCTTCTATTTTAGCACCTGCGGCCAACAACTCAAATCATCAAAAATAGTAAAATGGGACAATAGAGACATCTCGCCTGATAGTTTTAGAGAAAGCAAGCGTTTGCGAATTGCCAACTGCGACGCACAGACTTTTTCGTTCATATGCGAACATTGCTAAGAATTTGACGCACCGTTATATCGCTTGTCGCAAAGTTCAGAAATGAATCGCTTAAGGGGGTCTTCTACCTTCGCGCTCAAATTTGGGGCCTATTTTTCAAAAATGGATTGCAAAAAAACTACACATGATATCCGAACAAAATTTTTTTTATTTGATTAACTAATGCTTGAACTTGAAAAAAAAACCATATGAATTTATCATAACATTTGCCATTGGCGCGTCGTCGAATTAACCTCTGCTGGCGCGAAAGAGTTAAACGGCTGGCAAGAAATCTCAGCTTCAGAACATGCAAACAACAAGAAGTTTTTTTTAACTTAATTTTAAGAACGTCGATTAGGTCTAGACACAAGTTTTTTTTAATATTTGCAAATTTCACAAAATGGCAGCGAATTGAAAAAAAATTTCATTTTTTGACCATGTTTTTCAATATAAAAATGACTGTAAAAAATTGAAAAAAATTTTTTTGGAAAAAAGCTTGTGTCTAGACCTAGCGAGATGTTTTGTGAATAAGTAACGCTTTACAGATCTAGGATATCTTCTATGGTTTCGTCAAAATCGTGCCAAAACTTTTGAAAAACACTACTTTCGGGAAAATGCGTTTAAAGATAGGAAAAATGGTCGAAACGCATGGAGGTGGCAATCTTTCGGGCTTCGTTTACCCATGAAGGAATGCGAATTTTACAAAACCTTTATATGGCGTATTCCTCAGATCCTCTAGTATTTAAAAAAAAATTTTTTTTTAAATCGATTTTTTCAAACCGCGAAGGTAGAAGACCCCCTTAAGTACTTTATTAGAGTACTTTTTGCACAACGCTCAGCTTTCATCCACTGTTCATCCAATTCGTCAGGTACAGTGGCGAGCAAAAATGAGTTTATGTTCATGACTCTGACTTTAACCATCAATAAAAAGCCAACCCACAAGCTAATCCAACAATTTTTTTTTTTATTATTATCCTCAATTTATTAACTACCTACTAATTTTAGAAAGAAAACGTCAACATATCAAGGATGGAAAATACTTGTCCATGCTTGCGTGCACATACACAGAGTTGTATAAGTATATGTAGACACACGAGGAACTAAACTCAATGCAATTTCACAAGAGGTCGCAATTTCACAAGAATTCTAAATTTCCAAGAATTGAAAAAACAAACTTTTCACAAATAGTTGTTTTACAAATCAATTGTCTTAGGCATGGACTGGGCCCATAACCTGTTGTAATTATTAGGGGAAAGGTGGCAGTTGTGGACACAGTTTTGTTTTTCGCTGATATCTTTTTAACTGGAGCATATTATGCGGACATGTGCATATCAATGGAAAGCTAGAGACCTTAGCTAGTTTTTGAATAATTACAGTGATATCTATCACTGAAAGAAAAAATTTTAAGTTTTTGTAAAATAGTAATTTTTGCCAATTTCAGATTTTAAGGGGGGTTGTGGACACCTTTATAGAATGTGCTAAAATTAGGAAAGTATCAAGTTAAACGTAATCAAATAAAGAAAAAATGGAAGTTTATTCATTTGTAAAGCAAAAAAAATACTACGCATGACATCATTCCCAATCAGAATCACAATTCGCGCATGTGAAATAGCTGGCACGCATGTCAGCACACTTCAAGTGCACTAGCACAGTCATTGCAGTGAATGGAGTTGGAGGCGGTCAATTTTTTTTGGCAACAAACATCGAAGAAAATAATATAAACACCATTAAAATATTTTTACTTATATAGCTGTACCTATAATTCAATCAACGGCGATATTTTAAGATTTGTCAAACAAAAAAGTGGGTGTCCACAAACCCCGACCTTTAAGTGTCCACAACTTCCTCAAGCTGTCGTTTTAAAACCATCTGAAAAAATTTTTTATTGTGAACATTTTGTCGAAACCCGGTGTGGAATCTTAAACATAATTAAATTTCACGTCAAAAAATCTATTGCACTCAACTTTTTAATTGACACACTTCACACGGTGACACTTTTAAAAACGTGCAATAAAACTTTAGTGATTTTTTCACGGTGAAAAAATTAATTTTTCCGGGACACAAAGCAGACGCGTCCGTTTCGTTTGGTATAAGGCACAAAACAATCGAGCTTCAATAGCACAAATGACATTGACAGATCCATATATCTGTCCTGTGTCAAAAGTTCCCCGGGGTGGAATAGACTCAGGCTAGAGTTTTATTTTTTGGGCGGGGTGCGCCGAGTAAATGTGTTAATTTCAATGCACAATTAATTGTTGTATTTACGAATATAAAATGGATCGTGGAAAAACATTAACTGCCGAGGAAAAGGGCAAAATATTGGCATATCGAGACAGCAACTTGTCTACCAGTCAGTTGTATGTCATTTCTTAAGGGGTTATACATATACCTTTTCCGGCGGAAAAATTTAGGAAACTTTGGATTTTTTTTTAAATATGAAGCAGTCATTTTATTACACAAATGTTATTTTTTATTGATTGTACATCTTTTGAAGAAAAAAGGAAGCTATTGTTCTTGAAAAATATAAATAATTAACGAAGTTATGGCGATTCTACCAAACTTTTTTTTTTAAAGAGGCTCGCGGTGACTACGATTGAAGGTCAGCAGGTCAAAAAAAACAGAAAAAATTTCATTAGTATAAAGATGTATCTGGTTCGTGAACGATTCCTTTTTGGAATATCTCGTTTTTTCTGTAAACAATAACGATTTTTTTAAAAAGTTGCCTTGTTTTGCTCTAAAAATTTTATTCAAAAATTCTGATCTGAAAAACAAAAATTTTTTCTTGAAAACTGAATCGTTCACGAACTCCGCACATTCATTACGAACAATTTAAAAAATGAAGCAGATCGATCAAATGGTTCTTGCGAAATCGTAGTCACGGCAAAGGCACTTTTGTAAAAAAACTATTTCGAGATAATCGCATTTAAAGTACGAGGTTGAGTGTGTTAAGTGTGACAAACCGCGACACAAAAAGCTGTTTTCCTATGGAACTATTGTTCGGATCTCTATGAAAATTTGGGAAAATGTTCTTTATGAATTGTACTTTAGGATTCAGCAAAAAAAAAAAAAAAATTAGATTTTTTTTTGTCATTTTTGGATTGATATATCATTCTAGAGTCCGCTCCTAAAATTTCAATTGGTTATCTTAAGAATTACGGAACCTACACCTTAAAACAGGGACCGGTGTCGAGCGCGTCAAGTCGCCGCCGCTCGGCCGATCCGGCGCGCCGAAACTGATAACGATTACTGTCTCGTTTTTGGTTTGAATGCAATCGGTGGATGGACGAAATAGTTTCAGGTATTGTTATATGAATTTAGTGACATGCGTATCCCTGCGTTTATATTATTTTCGGATTTGTATCAGCTCTTGCAGTCGAAGTTTATATTCGGACCGTAAACGCGAACAACTCGTAGCAAATTTCTAATTTTTTAAAAAATTGCGATGTTTGCCGTTGCCCAATGCACGCCCGATTCAGTGAGTGACATGAAGAAAGAAATTTGTTCTACATTTTACCACAAATGCTCTACAAATGAAAATCCACGGCGTGGCCTTTACTTCGCATTATGACTGTCATGGGTATCAAGATTGGACCGCACGCGAAAGCAACCGCCGACGCAAGGGATGACGTGCGCGTGCGAAAGGCTGAATTAGCGCACTCCGCGGCATCAAAAGAGGCCAAACCAAACCAAACGATTGGTTTGAGGAGCAGAAAGGTGGCCTGTACAGTCCTGGCATAGCGGATTAGATGTATAAGTTAAACAAGTAAGAAAGCTACAGTCGTTCGTGAACGACTGTTATATACCATGTACCAAAATATATCGCCGCTCGAATTAGCTCTTTGACAACGATAAACAAAAGTCAGCTGATTGCGACTTTTGCCTATTAGAATAATGTAAACAAACTCGCTCTTTGCAAAACCACCACCATCTCATGCTTGCGTGTGCAAGACAGAGAAAGAGATAACCCCTCTCTCTTTTTTGCGCACGGGAGTTAGTTTCTTGCGCTCATCAGTTATGTTGTTGTTTTTTGGGATGCACCTGTTGCTAGCTGCAAAACAGATAGCACTCTGATAAGTAAATAACTTTTGTGTTTTTCACCCGATCTTTACCAGATTTCCGTCTGTCCGTCTGTATGAACGCCTAGATCTCAGCAACTATAAGAGCTAGAGCCACCAAATTCGGTATGTAGGTCGGAATGTTTTGCACGCAGATCAAGTTTGTTTCAGATTTAAAAATTTCCCCCCCACTCCCCCGCAAATCAATAAAAACGTTTTGCAGCCATAAATATTACCATAGATCTTTCTTTTTGTGCATAGGCATGCATATGTAGAACATGTATCAATACCGAAAATCTGGTAAAGATCGGGTGAAAAACACAAAAGTTATTCTTCAAGATCAGTGTGCTATCTATTTGGCAGCTAGCAACAGGTGCATCCCAAAAAACAACAACAAAACTGATGAGCGCAAGAAACTAACTCCCGTGCGCAAAAAAGAGAGAGGGGTTATCTCTTTCTCTGTCTTGCACACGCAAGTGCATGAGGTAGTGGTTGTTTTGCAAAGAGCGAGTTTGTTTACATTTCTCTAATAGGCAAAAGTCGCGATCAGCTGATCAGCTGTGGTGTTCCCTGGTTACCGATTTTATTTATAATCGGGAGCTAATTCGAGCGGCGATATATTTTGGTACATGGTATATAACAGTCGTTCACGAACGACTGTAGCTTTCTTATTTGTTTGACCTTGCGGAAGTGATTCAAGCCAGACGAGTTGAGCAATCGCCACGAAATTTTAAAGTATCGTGTATTAGAGGCTTATCCATGGCCTGTACCAGAAAAAATATTGAATATTTTTCATTTTATATCATATAACAATTAATATCGAAAAAAGTGCGTAAAAATCGAGTTTTTCATTTAAAATCGCATACATTTTTCAATTTTTTTTTTTTCGCAATTCTGGTACCAGCCAAGCACAAAAGTATACAAAGTAAGAATATATTCCATTTTTGTATTTCAGATCATTTGGGGCAGCAGCAGGACTTCCGAAAGTGATTAAAATTCGGTCGGCGCGCCGCTTCTACTTGAAACTTTTTGTACTTGAACAATAATCTTGTAGATACACCTGAAAAAAATTATTAGTGTTTATCTTCAATACATTCCACGAAAAAACAAATAAAAAGCACGTTTTTTCGATCACACAACGTAGAAACCCCCCTTAAAAAATCCATCAAATTACGGAAATAATATAAAAACTCCGAATAGACAAGCAGTCACGCCTTGCGAAAAGCGAAGAATTCTGCGAGAAGCCTCAAATTCAATGCGCTGTGCGGTGAACATTCGTTCAAAATTGGAAGTTAAAACCAGTATATCTACTGTACGCCGAGTTATAAGAAGTGCTAAACACCTGAAAAGATTAAAACTTAAGAAAAAACCACCATTAACCAAAGCTCGTAAGGAAGCTCGCTCCAACTTTGCCCGGAATCATATGGCATGGACGACCGAATGGTATAAAACGGTTTTTTCGGACGAAAAACGGTTTAATTTGGATGGACCAGATGGTTTCAACTATTACTTTCATGACATCAGAAAGGAAGAGCACCATTTGACTCGTCACCATAATCGTGAGGGTGGCATAATGGTGTGGAGTGCGATCTCTTACTATGGAACTGTCGATATCGAGTTTGTTTCTTCAAAACTGAATGGCATTCGCTACAAGGAACTTCTCCAAAAGGCTTTTCCTCAGTGTATTAACATTTTTGGGCCATTATCATGGACGTTCCAACAAGATAATGCCCCAATACACAATGCTCGAGTGGTAAAGAAGTGGATTGCCGATCAAAATGTACCTTTAATGGAGTGGCCGCTATACTCTCCTGACTTGAATATTATTGAAAATGTATGGGGATGGCTTTCAAGAAAGGTTTATGAAGGATAAAAAATGCTATCAAACACGCATGGATCGAGATATCATTAAACTATTTGAAGTCACTTTACGATTCACTGCCCAGCAGACTTTATGAAGTTATTTCCAATAAAGGTGGTTACACACATTATTAGTTTAGTCTTAAATAATATTAAAATACAAATTTACATTGCATTTTTGAAAAGAAATTTCATTTAAATTAGTTTTAGGCTTTTGAGTCTATTTCATTGAACGATAAAAAATGTCATATTTTACAAACACAAAACCAAATTCAGGAAATAAACCTGCTGCTTTAGAAAGCTATATTTTTGTTTTTTTCGATTAACATTTAAGTCCTGAATAATAAAAAAATATTGTTTCTGAAGATTTATTATTATTTTGATTTTTCTAGCACAATTAAAAAAAAACATCTGAGTCTATTTCATTGATCGGGAGTGTATATGACTAAGAATTTACCCAAATGTGGGCAAAATCTTTATAACTTAAAAAATAAGAAATATTCGCTATGGCAAATCACAATATATTGCAATGCGAAATCTAAATAAGAGACAAAATTCGAATTCCCAGTTACACAAAAATTAAGGAATCTAAAAATCAACTAAGAAATATTAGAATTACTGCTTCTGAAACGAAGGCTGAAGTTTCTTTGCAAAGCCTTCTTAACCATGATGCAATCCGGATAGTTTTGATGCAAGACGATGTTATAAGCATGAAGTTAAAAGCGCCTAATTAATTGTCAGCTACGGATTTGACGGAACATCGGGTCAAAGCATGTATAAGCAAGGATTTGTAGCAAACGAACCGGATGACCTTGACCTTGACCTTGTTGTTTGTCACAACAATCTTTCCCTTAAGGTTAATATATAAGAAGACAGAATTCTTTGGCTGAATCGAACACCCCAGTCAGTGCGATTTTGCAGGCCTCCCATGAAATGGAATGACAAATATGTCATTTACTACCAATAACTTGTACGACTTCAAATGGAAAACAGATTGACATATCGTATGATCTGCACATGACATTAATAGACGGTATGCCGTCTTGTCAATTATGTCCGATCTGGGGGGATGGACCTAAACAGACTTTTTTTCCCCCTATCTACACCAAATCATGAAACTGTTCAATACGGGATTAGCCCACTACATGCTTGGATAAGGATATTTGAAATGTTACTCAAAATTGCTTACAGAACTAAATTTAAAAAATGGCAAGTAAGGAATATTATGGATAAAGAGCAAATGATTGAAACAAAAAAAAAATATAACAATAAATGTGGCAAGAAATGGAAGTGAGAATAAAAACGATGGCAATACTGCACGGAAAGCATTTTCAAATACAACATTATTAGCATCGATTTTAGAACTGGATTTAGATGTTATTGGAAGTCTGCATGTTATTTTGGTCATTATTTATTGCGAATTTCCAACTTATGTAATCAACTTCAAAGAATTTTCCGAGGTAAACTTTTAATGGTTATATAAAAAAACCCCAGGTATCCAGTGTTCCCACATTGCATAAAATAGTGGTACATGGTAGAGCTGGGAACGATTCTCAATTTCGTGAATCGATTTTTTTTGTCGATTCTCTAAAAAAGATCGATTAAATCGAAAAAAAATTTTTATAAAAAGAACATCAATTTCCAGTTTTCAAGTTTTAATAATGAGTAATATAACTTTATATAATGAACATAAAAATTACAAAATTAATAACACTTCAGTAAGTTGAGTTAAACACCTGATGAGATCAGTTATTTGACTGAAATCCATTGATTTTTTTGGCAAAAAATTCATTTGTTTACATTTTTCGGCTTTAGTCCAGTGTGGCCAAGTCCAAAGAATCGATTCACAACAAAAAATTGATGTTTTCCAAAAAAAAAAATGAAAAAATCGCTTTAATCGAATAAAAATCGAATCGCATCCCAGCTCTAGTACATGGATCCTAGATAATATCAGAATCGATTGTTCCAGTAGGTTGCCTTGGTGAAAATGCCTCGGAAGCGAGCATCAAACTTTATAGGCAAAATAGGAAAACACACGCACGTCCTAATTCAGGAACCACTTATTTCAAGAATTTCGATTGCAAAAAGGTCAGCTAATCTCAAAAATTTATCGTTGCCAGAAGACGTCATTAATTTCTTAGAAATGCCCCATATACATAGCTCCACGTAAAAATGATTCTATAGATGCAACTAATGAATCTGACTCCGACTCTAACGAAACTATCTAAACTTCAAATTAATTTATAATTGCATATGTTATATGTAGGGCTCTGTGAAATAAGTCCCCAATGAAATAAGTCCCCAAACAAAAAATGAAATAATTCCCCAAAAATTTGTATGAAGTACACAAACAACAAATTTTTGATATTATTTGCTAGAATTTGGGGACTTATTTCATCTTTTTACCAAGTTATGAAATAAGTCCCCAAAAAACTGTAATGTAATGTCATAAGAATCAATCATAATGAAATAAGTCTCCAAATTTAAAAATGAAATAACTCCCCAATCTTAAAAAAAATGACACATGGAAAATTGAAATAAGTCCCCAAAAATTTGTATGGAAGACAACAACAACGATTTTTTTGGGACTTATTTCATTTTTTTACCAAATTATTAAAAGTTTTCACTATATTTTAAACTTCCTAATGCACGCCACTGCTAAGGCACTGTTTGATATGTTCCGGAGCAGATCACACTATATGCATGAATGACAAGTGTTGTATTCCATAAAAATTTTTGGGGACTTATTTCATTTTTCCATGTGTCATTTTTTGTAGGTTTGGGGATTTATTTCATTTTTGAAATTGGTCCTCAAAATTTGGGGAGTTATTTCATTTTCTGGATTCTTTTGACATTACAGTTTTTTGGGGACTTATTTCATTTTTTTGGGCACTTATTTCACAGAGCCATATGTAATAATATTTCTAGGTTTTTATTCATGATGTTTCTCTTTCAAGTTCTAGATCCAAAGTCCCTTCTTCCTCCTAGAGCTGGGGCGACCACTCACGATAGTATCGATATATTGAATATTTACTTCTCAAGCCACTATCAAATATTTGATTTCGATAGTGGACGATAGTGTTACCACCACATTTTATTTTTCTTTTTGCGTTGCGTTCTTGTTGGCAATGGTATAAAAGTGGTGTTAGCGGCTTTTCAGAAATAACATGGATAAATTTGTCGGAAGTGCAAGTGTCAAAGGTAAGTGGTATTAATAACATGTATGTCGCTTTACATAGATATGAACTTTTTGTTTTAATTGCAGGTAAGGGGAAAGAAGAGGATAAATCACATGTTGCGAAAAAAATAAAAGTTGGTTAATCAAAAGCGTGGGGTCACTTCGACCAGTCAAACGACGGTCGGTCTGCCAAGTGCATTTATTGTGCAAAAGTTTATAAAACAAATGGCAATACATCGTATTTGTTTGACCACCTAAAGAGACCATGGAATTCATTTGGACGATATACCAGAGAAATCGAATTCAATAGTTCCTTTTATAACAAATAACTACGTTCCGTCCTCAGAAAGGAAGAAACTGTTAGATAACGCCTTGGCTGAGTTGATATCTGACGACTTGCAACCGTTTTCAATAGTTGAAGATCCAGGCTTTCGAAAATTTGCAAAGCTTTTAGACCCTCGGTACGTTCTCCCGTGTAGAAAAACGCTGAAAAACCTTTGCATGAGCAGTGTATATGAGGAATCAAAGGCAAAGTTACATGAAATTTTGACAAGTGTTGAAAGTTGCGCCATTACCACAGATTGTTGGACCTCGAGGGCCAATGTTTCATACATTATGGCCACGTGCCATTTTATCACAACAGATTTTACTTTGCGTTCAGCTGTATTGACAACAAAACCATTGTTGGATCAATTTAATCATTCTGCTGAAAATATGCCTAATACTTTTAAAGAAGTTTTTAATGAATGGAACATTCTAAATAAAATCGTAGTAATAACGACGGGCCATGTGTAGCAGGCCAATGGGAATTAGTATGCTCTGGGCACATTATTTTGTTACGCTCTTTTGAGAGAGCCCCTCTCTCTTTAAAACGGGGGTTGAAAGAGAACTGCCGGAGAGCAGCGGATCACTTCGGTACGAGCACGCAAACAAGAAAGAACGAACAAGAACTTAGTGGAATAATAATTAGAACAAAGAAGAACAAGAGTGGAAAAGTGTAAAGATAATTAGTAAAGATAGTTAAACATGGTTGTAAGAAACATTGTAAATAATAATATAATAATCAACGGAATACATACATATAATAAATAAAATAATATAATTAAAGAACATCCTGACACAAATGCAAGTTCAATGCTAAAGATGTGCGAATTGCTACAGAAAAAGATTTTTCCGTGTTTCGCTCACACTATAAATTTAGTTGAGCAGGACTGTTTGGCGCTGGATGTTCTTTTGGAGATAATGATCAAGTGCAAGCGAATCGTTATGTTTTTTAAATCAAGCAGTATTGCATATAATAAGTTAAGGTTGGCACAAACGACTGAAATTAAATACAGCCTCATACAAGAAGTACCTACTAGGTGGAACAGTGCCTACCATATGATGGAGGGAATCGTAATAATTAACGAGGCCATTACAAAAGTACTGCTTAGCACTTCTAAAGCGCCAGCTATCTTTCATTAAAGAGTTGATTTTATTGCTGCAACTATTTGATAAGGCCACACGTCAAATATCGTCTAATAACAATATCGTTAAGCATTCCTACAGTATATGGCTTGTTTTGGAACTTGGATAAAATAAAACCAGACTTAAAATTGGAAAAATCCTTGACGGTCCATAGCTTCTTGCTGAAAAGCATTGAAAAACGACTTATGCCCTATGAGGAACGTACAAGCCCAAGAGTCGGTACTCTTCTTGACCCTCGGTTCAATAAACGCGCATTTCTGTCACCATTAAATGTATCTTATGGCATTAAGTCAATAGAAAGAGAATTAGAAGCACTTAAAACTTCAGACACATTGCCTTTAGTGCCGCCAACACCACCACCTTCGGCGACTTTAACAGAAGACAATTTCTTCGATTTCCTCGAAGAAGATGTTAGCACAGTGACGAATCCCCGCGTTGAAGCTGTCAAGCAAATGCGCCAATACATAACAGAGCCGCATATACCTAAAGAAGCCAATCCCTTAGACTTCTGGAAGGTAAGCTTTGTAAGGTAAGTTTTGTTTTTTTTAGTGTGCACCAAATGATTCGCACATGAAGTCGTACGCGCGGAAATATTTGTGTGTCCCAGCAACGTCAACAGAGTCGGAGAGGATGTTCAGTAAAGCCGGCCTGTTAATAAGCGATCGTAGAGCATCGCTTAAACCTGAAACAGTGGACCGGTTATTGTTTCTCAACAATAATAAATGGATCTCCAATTAGGTTAACTTAATTTTGTTTTCAAATTTTTAATTTTCTATCCACGATGTGATATAATTCTATGAAAGAATGTTATTTGTTTAAAAAAAAATATATATGAGTTTAACATGTTTGTTTTTTTTTTTTAATAAAATTCGTTTAGTAAATAAGCCAAAAAATTCTTTCTCAATTTACAATGGGTATAACCACTATTTAGAAAATAAAGCACTATCGTGATAGTATCGAATATTTTAATAAAAACCATCGGAAATATCGAATGTTCCAACCATCGATAGTTTCTCAGCTCTAATTCCTCCTTTTCGATCATCTATCTACATTCGATATATCGATAATACTATTGTTTGCTCTTAAGGCTATACAATTAATCCTATCGATATTTAGTTATTGAGTATTTACCAGGGACCGAAAATAATGATTATTTTTATTTTTCAAAAATAAAAATCAAGAACATTTATGATTTTTATCAATTTGATTAAAAATATTCATTACATTTGAGTAAAAAAATAAAAATCATGAATAATCATTATTTATGATGAAAATATAAAACTTTCAAAAATAATGATTATTCATGATTTTTATTTTTTTTTATCAAAATAAAACTCAAAACCAAATGACGGAGTCTGTGTAAGACTTTTTACCAATTTTGTTTAATATTCTTGTTTAATAATTTTGTTTAATATTTAATATTCTTGTAATGATTATGTTTGATAAATAACGAAAAAATCAAGATATAATCATTATCATTTGATTTTTATAATAAAACTTATAATGATTACTGTCCCTGGTATTTACATTTATACACAGTTTACAAATATTAATAAATATGTTTATAACTTGAATAAAATATTATAAGTGCGACGCCCCGCGCGGTAAATTACTTATTACTTCCTTCTTATTTAGTATTATTTCTAGTATTATTTTTACTATTATTGTTATTATTCCTCTTATTACTATTATTGTTCTTATTACGATTATTATAAGGAATAAAATAAGGGCGCAGATATGCCAGTACTGGCATCTGGCAAGGCCACCAACGGTAAAATCACCAGCCTTGAACAGCGGATGACTATCGGTCAATCCAAGCGATATTGCTACTCTTACGCCAATCGATAATTATCGGGTTTCGTGCTGGGGCTTACAGCTGATCGTGCCGTATAAAAGGCGACACACAGCTCAGGGAAAATTCACTTTTGGCGAGAAGCCGAGCTGAACTAGGGCTGGAAAAACATCGATGTCTGTCACCATCGATGTTTTTGATTGTTTTGGAGCAAAACATCGATGTTTTCAGCACGAAAAACTAAATTTTGAACATTTCAACAAACAAAATATATATATTCCTCCATTACATTATAAATAAGGAACAAATGCATTCAATGCATAATTAATATCATAATATTAAAGTGAGATCAAAACTCATAGTTTTTGTTTAAAAATAGTAATTTGTCCACTCGGTTTTAGGGAGCATCAGCGTGTTGATATTATCTGACCCGCCTTTCTGAATGTTCTCTCTAATTCGGTGGATGTTGCTGGAATTCAAAAATAATTTTGCAGCCAGTGCTCTTAACGGTTGCAATCCGTCGCTATTGATCTAAAGAAAAAGAAAATTGTAGAGTAATAAATTTTAGCTTATATACAAAATGATTTAACAATTTTTACCATCCAATAAAGAAGTGGATCACGATCCTTTGGTTCGTTTGGTTTTCCAAAATATTGTCTTATAACAATAATGCCATCGGATCGGCTTGTATGCACTTTCTGTGACAATTTATTTTGTAAGAAAATAAATACTACTTTTGGCTCTGATTCTTCGAAAGGTGTTGCGGCTGGCGTTGGTGGAGCTGATGAGGGTTTTTTTTTTATAATACTGATGTTATTTCTTGTTCTAAGGCCTTAGCCGCTTATTCAGCATTAGAGGCATAGTAAAATCCATCCTTTTTGAACCTGGGGTCCAAAGCGGTAGCGATTCTGGTCACTGTCCTGGTCTCATAATGCAAGAATCGTGTGGGTATTCTATTTTCAATAATATCAATAACGCTCATTGCTGGCTAGGATGTCGTATTTAATTTTAGGTTGCAAATTTTTTGATTCAGTTCACATATGTATGTATGTAATAGAGGGCTGCATAACACCATTCAAACCGGCGAATGAGACACTCGTGTTAAAATGAACGAAATGAATTCGGCCCGTTCGGAAATGATCGTGTATTTGAAGGCGCGCGTTGCCGACTTCAATTCATTCAATTCAAACGGCACATTCTGAAACGAATGAAGTGAAGACCGAGTAAAATGAATGGGTGATTCGAATGACTTGTCTGGGTCTGTGTGTGTGTAAGTTTCAATAAAAGACAGTTCATTTTAGACAAATGCTACAATACTATTAAATAAGACGCACATGCACATAATAATACACAAACACATAGACACCTTAGACTTCTCTCCGCGCTCTCCGAACTCATTTTGCACACAGACAACATAAAGTATTTACAGTACATACTCTGAATTTTCGTTGAAAATTCATAGGCTTCATTCGGGCTTTGAACGACTTCATTCAGTTCATTTCGATCGGGCGCCTAAAACTCCGAATACATACGAAGTGAACGCAAAGAGAACGCGACAAATGAATGGCAAGTATTCTGAATACTTACTAAAACGAATGAGTACTCTAAATGCAAACAAAGAGAATGGTGTTATGCAGGCCTCTAATGTACATATTAAAGATCTGGTGAAATGCATAGAAGGTCGCGAGAAAGAGTTAATTTCGAATGAAGTCATGGTTTCGGCCATTTACCTTGATCCCCGACTACGCAGGATCTTAATAAAAGATCCAAACCAACAAGTTTTGGCCAGAAAACACTTATATTCTTTAATGAGACAAATGATTCTTAAAAAAAAGGTACGCAAATGGAAATCAAATAAATGTAAATATATCTTAAAAGGTATTATCTCCTTAACAGATGCCCCTTACATCTCTGCAACTAGTTTCGCCGGAAGGGCCTCATTCATCAAAAAGTCAGGTTAAGGCAGAACCTCTCTCGCAGAGGCTCCCTGCTAAGCAACTTCCTTAATTCAATCGATGAGTGCTCAGAAAATGAAGAATCCGATGGCGACCCTGAACTGAAATTGGCGGAAAAAAAAATTAATGGATACTCTCCCAAGCCTGTGGACCCGAATACAAACATAATGGAATATTGGGAGAGTAAAAAATACACCTTTCCATTTCTTTACGATTTGGGTAAAATCGTTCATTTTGTTCCAGCCACGGTGGTGTCAGTAGAAAGGGCCTTCTCGGCACTAAAGCTGGTGGTCTCAGACCTAAGGTGCAAGCTTTCATCAGAATCTATTAAAAAGCTGATGTTTTTAAAATTGAATAAAATGGGAAATTAAAAAATGAATTTATCTTATTTTTTATTCTATATATTACATCACTTAACGGATACAAGAAAAAAATTAAAGACCAACTGATAATTGGGTAATTGGGTTATTTCAGTATCCTTGTTTGTTTGGGGAAAGGGGAATCAATTGTGATATGCATTCATGAACATGCACCTATGTATTTATGCATCTGCCATGTGGTATTTAAGCACAATCTTGAAGATATTCCGCTTCGTTCAAAAGTTATTGCGATTCAATTTTTATTTTAAAAATAACTGTTATTATAAATTTTTATGAATAAAAATTGGGGAACAACAGTTATTTTCAATTAATTGTTTAAAAATTGAAAATAACAGTTATTACCAAACTTTTATATAAAAATTGAAAACAATAATTATTTGTCAATTTTTATTTTAAAAATTGAAAATAATAGTTAATTAAAATTTTTTTGTAAGTAATTAGAAAACAACTCTTATTTTATGATTTTTATTAAAAAAATTGTAACTGTTACGATCCCTGCTTTCAAGAGCTCGAAGATGTTTTGAATGCGCCTTTGGTATCATAACATCCAAATGGCGTCTTCTCTGGAAGCCTATTGAGACAGACCCCAATTTTGTTGATAAAATTGTGAAGAGTATATGTATTTTGCATAATACAATCATTGACTTGGAAGGGCCTTATGATATTAATTTAGAAACACAAAATTTTCATATTGACAACGAAACTCATAGCGACGAAACTTTCAATCATGTTAATTTAAGAACAGGCCAAATAATTAGAAACGCTTTTCGCGGCTTTGTTTGCACACACAGAAAAAGCGAATAAAAATATGTAAATACAAATAGTTTGCAGTTATTAATAAATCGATACTTAATTTCTGCTTCTAATATGTTTTTCATTTCTGTCCAATTTTGTTCCACCAAGATTTTCCACGTTTACCTCCATTTCGTTCTGGTGTTTTCTCACAAATGACACCAAATCAAAAAGTTCAAAACGCGTGCATTGAAAATTAACGGTAAATAATACACAGAACACAACAAAACAATCGTACGTTCTGAGCGAGTTGAACCGATAAAGCAGGTTGGAATCTGCTCGCTCGCTTTGCTCTCGCTTTATCGCTTGAACTCGCTACTCGTTTCGCTTTCACTCTGACATATTTATAGCGATTTAACTAAAAATGCTTGCAGTGGTTTATCGCTCGTTCTCGCCCCATATTATCGCTTCGCTTCGCTTCTCGCTCGCACTCTGCCGTCAGCCTTAGAGAAGGAAAAGGCTAATGTTAAATTTCAAGAAAGTTATATAGAAGAAACAAAATATCCCTGGAAATGCTAAAGGAACTGGTACACGTTTTTGAAGGTGACAATAAATTCTCCAGCTGACGCACAATGATCACCAATGTACAACAAATTTGCAACGTAGATGTAATTTTTAACAAAGTTAAAGGCAAGGCATGGGAATGGGTGACTGCCAATCCTACACTAATGGCAGAACCTGTCGATTTTTTGCTGAATGAAATGGCCAAACAAAAGGGTCTGAAATGGTTACAAAGCAAAAACTCCCGGTATGCACCTGGAAAATATGAACACGGTTCGACGAATATTTCCAGGAAATGGTATGGAAAATGAGTTGATTGAATATGATAGCTGTAATTCCGGATGTAAATCTTCGGAATATGGCGAAACTGCAGAATTTCTCGACGAAGACCGAAATTTTAAAAGATGCCAGCCAGCCAGCTTACTGAAAAAACTGCGAGAAGCAATATTAAGTGTTACAATAGTAATAGCTTGGGGAACATACATATGTACATAGCTGGTGAGTGCCGAAAACCAAAGCAAGAGATCCCTGTCGTTTTGGAGGTGGAGATTGGGCTACATGGGCACTTCCGTAGTGACCCTATGGTAAGCGAACACCGAACCACCAACCGATAGAAAGCGTAAACGAAATTGAACGGTTATGCATTGCACTTCGTTTCTCTATATCTCAAAAACTTTTCGTCTAACTCATACGCGTACGCTTGTAGCGTTTTTTTCACATTACTCTTTGTGTCTATAGTTTGTTTGTTTTCACAATTTTTCACAATTTACAAAAACAATGCTGCAATACTGGAACGGATCTTTTTCATGTTGAATTCTGCAAACATTTTCGGCACAGGCCCGTAGCTACGTACGGGCAAGTACGGGCGTTGCCCGTACTGTCGACTTGTTTGCCCGTACAGCCCGTCTAAGAAAGAACCGGAAAAATTGATATCTAGAAAAATATCAAGCACTGAAGTTTTTTAAAATGTTTCGCGCCACATTGTCGGTGTTAGTTGGTAACGTTGGCACTCTTGTTTATCGATACTTTTCTGAGTTCGAGTTATTTTAGTATTTGATTATTATCGATATGAAATATCATAAACGTTTACACACCTAAGCTTACCGTAAAGTTGTTTTAGATCTCAGAAGCGTTTAAGAAAATTAACAATTTATGTGATATATGTAGTTGTGATTACACAGTCTTTCTACATATCAGAAAAAGAAAGGCCGTAGTTCCAGTTGATCGCTGATTCTTTTGCGTGTGATGTGGAAATGCAAAGTCACTTCTTTGGAAACGGTATTTTTCAGAATTACATCCAAAGCTGCGTTGCAAAAACTAAACGTATTATTTCGAATTTCTGTCTAGGTGTCTGAAGCATTCATTCTTTCGATTCATCATGGACATAAGGAATTATTTTGGTCAAAAACGGCCCCGTCTGGAAGAAACTTCCAACGTACCTTCGACTTCTTCATCCACATGCACTCCCGATTCTCAAGTTTGTTCCGAATCTGAAGCAAAATCAGTGAACGATTCAACATCAACACTTTTAATAAATAGACCACAGGATTTACCCAAAACAGGTGAACCTATCAAACAAACATTTTTGAAGCAGTACCCTAAAAGTAATGATCGTTCTTTCCGAGCATCATGGTTCCAAGAACATAAGTGGTTGATGTATTCAGTGTCAAAAGATGCTGCTTATTGTTATGCGTGTATGCAATTTAAACCGGAAGGATTGAAAGAAGTTGCATATACTATGAGTGGCTTTAGAAATTGGAAGAATGCGAAAGATTCAAAAAGAGGTTTCCCAAGACACGAAAGAACAGGATCGCATGTTGAAGCTATGATTATGTGGGAAGATAAGACGAATCGACAAACTGCAAACACAGAAATTTCAACCCTTGTCAATGATAAAACCCTGGAAAAACATAGGTATTACGTAAAATCCATTATTGAAGTTATTCAATTCCTGGCGACCAATGAACTTCCCTTTCGCGGATCCTATGACATTGATGAGAAAACTGAACGTGGTTTATTTGTTAAACTTTTCGAGTTCACGCTGAAAAAAGACCGCTTTTTAGCTGAATGTACCGAAACTATTCCGAAAAACGGAAAATACACGTCTCCAGAAATACAAAATGAGATTATTCACCTTATGGCGGAATCTGTTCGAGAATCTGTAGTTTCTGATGTGAAAAAAGCTGACGTTCCATGGTTTTCGCTAATGGAAGACGGAACCAGACACAAAAACAACCGGGAAAACATAGCTATCGCTATTAGGTACGTCAAGGAAGGAAAAGCTCGAGAATCATTACTTGATGTGATCACAACTCAGCAATTAGATGCCAAAACATTTACCGAAAGAACTATTGAAACATTGCAAGCGAATGGTATCGATCTGTCACGTCTTCTGAGTCAATGCTATGATGGAGCCAATGTGATGAGTGGTAAAAAAGGCGGTGTTTCAGGTCTCCTAGAACAACATCTGAACCGTAAAATTCCTTACATACACTGCTTCAACCATCGCCTCCATCTCGTCGTTGTGAAAGCAGTGTCTAGCAATGATTCGCTGAAGAATTTGTTTGATATGTGTGTGATGCTACATGAGTTTTTCCACCATCCCAAAATTTCTTCTTTGTATGAAGGAAGGACCATTGTTCGATTGCTACCACAACGATGGTCTGGTCATTTTGCCATTACACAGGTTGTATCATCTAACTACGATGAAATCAATCAAGTGTTGGACCAAGTAGTCAGCCTGCCAAAATCTTTTAACGCAGAAGATAGAGCGAAAAGTATCGGTATTAAAAAAATGATCGAAACGGAAGAGTTGAGATTTTGCTTGATTTTTGCTAAAAAGTTTTTGGGGCTGTTACATCCGGCGGATGCTGTAATGCAGTCCCGAACAGCGAGTTTGAAAGACGGACTCGACGTTGTAAAGTCAGTTCTTCAACAACTTCAAGATATGAGAACAAGCGAGAAAGAATTCGAGTTGATTTTAGAAGATGCAAATAAGCTCATACCGATCGACAAATCTATGGAAAAAACGATGACCAAACGAACAATCAGAGCAAATGAGCATCCAAGCTACATAACGGAGACTAGGTTACCTTCATACTCGATGAATCGCGTCACTCATGGGGAGCTACAGGAATCGAAGATGAAGATAAAACAAATTTACAATGAATGCCTTGATCTGATCATAAATGAAATAAATCGACGCTTCTCAGATAACCAAGAACTTGTTGTTGCTATTTCCAGCATTAGTGAACTAAAAACGGATAATTTGAACATTTTTAAAGAACTAGGTAATTTGAAATAATATGCAATCAACATGGAATTATTATGCGTTTTACTAACATGCTTGAATTCATATATTTTAAGGTTTGACAGTTCCTTGTCAAGAAGAATTGACAGTAGTGAAAAACTTTTTGATGAATCGAGAAGCCAAGACTGACGATGAGACAAGACTAGAGGTACTTTTCAGGTATCGTGCAGCTTTCCAAGAAACGTTCGAATTAATGGCAGCTGTTGAGACATTCGGTTGTAGTACAGCAACTTGCGAATCAACGTTTTCAACATTGACTGCGATCAATAGGCCCCAGCGCCTGTCAATGGCCCATGCTCGCATGGCTGATCTTGTTTACTTGGCTTTTGAAAGAAATAGAACGACCGCATTGAATATAAACAAGATTCTAAGAAAATTTAATGATAGAAAAGATCGGAATCTGCAGTTGTATTAGATTTGCTCAACTATAATAAAATTTCAAGAGTATATAAAGTATAAAAGAATATATAAATACATAAACGTTTTTTACGCATCATTTATTGCCCATTTATAGTCCTGCCCGTCCTTCATTACTTTGTGCCCGTACTACCAGTTAGGTCTAGCTACGGGCCTGTTTCGGCAGAAGTTAAAAAGTGCAAGTGTATTACAGTCACATAGGGCAAAAAAATCGAACAATAAATTTAAGTAACATCATTGAAATAACAGAATGGTAATTATACTTAAAAAATAAATATGTACAGTGAAAGGCACAAAAGACGAATCAAGCAACAAATAAAAAAAATATGAAGATAAATTAAATTGTGATGCGCCAGAAGACAATGTAAATTCTGATGCAATAACAATGTCAGAAGACAATGGCCTTGAGAGCAAAAATGTGTTTTGCTCAAAAAGTGACGGTGAATAATATTGTTATCTCACTCTAACTTATAATCTAGCATTAAGCAATGAGAATGTAATGTGCATCAAGTTAGCAGGGCAACTTTGGAAAATCAAAATTTTGTTTATGCCATAATTTGCCGTTAATTATCCGTTAATTATTCGTGAAAGAAAAAAATTTGCCGTTCAATTTTTTATCCTTTTTTTTTTTTGAGGGCAACTTTATGTTTTTAAAAAATAATATTAGAAACTTGAGCAACAAATTTTATTTTTTCACGAATAATTAACGGCAAATTAACGGAAAATTCTGAGAAAAACAAATTTTGGAAATCTTAAAGTTTTCAAAAGTTGCCCTGCTAACTTGATATCAACTTAGCAGGACATAAAAAAAAAGGATAAAAAATTGAACAGCAAGTACTCAAGTACAAATTTAACAAAATATGTAGGACAGTCCAAACGAAAAATAAGGCGACTGGAGTTTGTTTCCACAAGTAAGTACTAAAATATATTCATATCTGCAGGGCCGCAGAGAAAATCGGGGCCCGGGGGTAACCAATCCCCCCGGATTGACATTTCTGAAAATCTCGGGCCCCTTTTGAAAACTACGGGCCCGGGGGTAATCCCCCCGTCACCTCTCTGTGGGCCTGTATATCTGTAAACCTTCAGCATACAAGTTCTGTGACTGCTCTCAATCTATACAAAATCTTGAGAAAATGGTTCTGGACCTCTCAGCAATGCGTGAATGTTTCTTACGGAAAACAAATTCTTTATAAGGTAAGAGTATGATTAAACGAGCCCTTGATAAACATGTTGTTTACGTGAGGGGCCCACTATACCCCCGCTCCCGTATTTCGCGCTTCCGCGCACTGTCCATCGAGCGTGCTAATGCTCGCCCGCTCCCCGCTCTTCACAAATCATCGGCCACCTCTTGGCACTCTTCCGGCGTTCCTCGGCACCCTTTTTGGACACGCTTGCCCACTCTCAGCTCCGCTTTAATCTTCGGCCGCCGTCGATCTCCCGCTCTCGCTTCAGCGGAGTAAAGCCGGCGGGATCACGGCTCTATGTTTAAGCTTAGTTTTTAGTCTTATGTACATATAAAGCCGAATAAAGCTGATATTGTTACCCACGACGCCCCCGCTTCTTCGTTCTTTTTCTTCGACCCTGAGGGGTGTTTTTTCTGACTTTGCTCTGCGCCGTGGGAACACATATTTTTTCCATCAACCTGCCGATATCGTTGTGGAAGGATCGCCCCCCTACAAACACATGTTAATAATAATTTATATTGATTAGCTGGCCAAAAGGTTCCTTTGGAAGAGAGCGGACAGCAACAATGGAAAAAGGGCAAAACAACGGCAAAAAGGGTCAAAAAAATGTCCAATTCAGACCGTGAAAATTTGAAAGACACAAACAAGGAAGAAAACGAAACGAACCGAGAGTTTATGTATGATTATAATTAATCTTTATTTTCTACAGATTGATGCACTCCAAAACATAATAATGCCAGGCAATATTCAAAAAAATTTGAAAAATATTATATCCAATACTGTTTTGTTAGCCTACAACGTCGATGGCAGTTTTTATGGAGCCTTATTAGGTAGGAATTATTGAATTCATTACTAAGCATAGTTCGCAGCACTTAATTTAATTACAATTGCAATTGTATTTAAAATTTTAAATTCACTTAGATGTCAATTTTATTTCAATTCACATTCATTACCCAATTAAAACTATTTTTTCTTACTTGTATATTTTTTAGATGCAATCGACAATATAAAGACCGTGCAGCTGCAAAAAAATGTTTTTTGGTTTTAAAAACACCACCATTACAAAAAAAAAAAAAAAAAAAAAAAAAAATCGACTTCGATTTAATTGAAGACATTAAATGAAAAATAAAATTTATATTTATTCAAAATTTTGATTGTATATATTTCAGCTTGCAAGGGTACCTTTCTTTTCACTAGCCCTTAGATGGGTACATGTGTAAGTACTCTAGTCATTCACTACCCTGCAGTACCTACCTGTCATCAACGTTTCATCAACATTTCATCAACACACATGGGGGTGTGTCGATGAAAAAGTGATTACAAGCCATATAAAAGGTTGATGAATTTTTGTATGGGATGACCGCTAAATTCATCAACACAAATTCATCAACATTTAATCATTTTTTCATCAACACTTTATACCAACAATTCATCAACATTTATACCAAAAAATTAATCAGTTTTTCATCAACATTTAATCAACAATTCATCAATATTTAATCAACAATTCATCAACATTTAATCAACATTTAATCATCTAGTAATCAACATTTCATCACCTATTAATCAACATTTAATCACCTATTCATCAACATTTCATCATCTATTAATCAACATTTAATCACCTATTCATCAACATTTCATCACATATTAATCACCTATTCATCAACATTTAATCAAAGATTTTTAATAAAATTTCATTCATTTATTTATATTATTTATATTCCATTATTACATTATAATTAATAACTACTTAATCTACAAATAAATCATCTTCGTCCTTTTTCCTGTTCTTTTGGACCGCCTCCAAATTTTTGGCGTTCCTTAAGATTTTGGACAGGATCTTCAGGGCTGGCTCCGTTGGATCAGCCTGACCAATGGCATCTACAAAAAATAAACAGTAAATAAATATAAAAGAAAGACAAAAATTTTAAAAAAAAATAATAACCCAAAGAGCACCAAAAAAATTTGAGAAGGTCCTCAGCCTTTTTTTGTTCTTGGCGCCCTCAACGTTGTACTCCAATAATAACTCCTCACCCAATATGAGTTTAAGAGTTTTTGACATCTTCCCCTGCTTCAGAATTTTAACCATAATAGCGGTCTGAAAAGAAAAAATATTATAGCGCTTGGGAACTACTAACTAAAATTATAATACCTCACAAGGGTTTAATAAATACTTACGATTTTAGTTTTCGACTCGCAGTTTATTGTCTTCTCGAAGGTCGCCAGATCATCCTCAGTTTTTAAGGGAAATTCCACTATATTCCACTATTTAATAAACTTACCTGATATTTGATGTTGATTTTTAAACTCCTTTGCCTTACACTGAAGTACAGTACACTCCTAATTTTTTGAAACGTCTTATGTTTTTATACCATGTACCGTAGGCACAAAGGTATATTAATTTCGTGCAAATGTATGTAACAGGCAGAAGGAAGCATTTCCGACCCCATAAAGTATATATATTTTTGATCAGCATAAACAGCCAAGTCGATATAGCCATGTCTGTCTGTCCGTCTGTCCGTCTGTAAGAACGCCTAGATCTCAGAAACTATAAGAGCTAGAGCCACCAAATTCGGTATGTAGGTCGGAATGTTTTGCACGCAGATCAAGTTTGTTTCTAGATTTAAAAATTTCCCCCCACTCTCCCCGCAAATCAATAAAAACGTTTTGCAGCCACAAATATTACCATAGATCTTTCTTTTTTGCATAGGCATGCATATGTAAAATGTATCAATACCGAAAATCTGGTAAAGATCGGGTGAAAAACACAAAAGTTCTTTACTTATCAGTGTGTTATCTATTTGGCAGCTTAGCAACAGGTGCATCCCAAAAAACAACAACAAAACTGATGAGCGCAAAACTAACTCCCGTGCGCAAAAAAGAGAGGGGGTATCTCTTTCTCTGTCTTGCACACGCAAGTGCATGAGATGGTGGTGGTTTGCAAAGAGCGAGTTTGTTTACATTTCTCTAATAGGCAAAAGTAGCGATCAGCTGACTTTTGTTTTTCGTTGTCAAAGAGCTAATTCGAGCGGCGATATATTTTGGTACACTGGTATATAACAGTCGTTCACGAACGACTGTAGCTTTCTTACTCGATAATAAAATCGCAAGTGACATAATCGCGAAAAAAAGGCACGCGCCTCTCAAAAGAAGAAAAGGACACCGATAGGAAAACGGTTCAGCTAATCCGTTTCTTTTTGCACGGTCCCGTTTGCCTAACTTGTCTCTGCCCGTTCCGTTCCATGAACAGGGTATGAAGCGATATATCCGACTATCCGACATGTTACTTAATAATACTTTTGGAATGCAACCATGTTTTTAGGAATACAATATATTTTTATTAACGATTTATAAATAAATATTTGTAAAATAATATTTTAAATAATATTGTATATTTACAACAAAATTTAAAATGTATATGTATATTATATGTTAAACTTCAAGGGTGCGCAAAAGTTGGTTCGATTTTAATTGCTTGAGAACTTTGTCTCTCGGCTCATCTCGCTCGCTTATTGAAAGTGAGAATAAGCAGACAGAGAATGCAAGAACGATAGAATACAAGATTGCGCAAAGACGAAGCGAAAAATTTTTCGTTCTGCGCTTCTACGTCACAAAGTACTGGTACCAATGAAATTGTTGTTGTGTCTATTGCCTTATAAGGCAATATCCAGTACTTTGTGACGTCAAATATGCAGAATAACGGACCTGCGCATTGCCAATCTGTATTCTATCGTTCTTGCAGAGAATGCATATTTTTGTTGAGAGAGAGAGAGGTTCAAGAGAGAGCATGCCTACTTGCCGTTTTTTGTTGATGACTTACTGATTAATTAGACCTTCTTGTAATCAACTTTTCATCAACATTTGTAATCAAGCTGTAAACAACCTTTTTGTGTGAATAGAGAGAAATGAGAGCGCGAGAGAGTCGGGTTTCACACGAAGGTCGAAAGAGAGCGTCGGCTCGGTGGAAATCGCCGTCGGCTATTGATGAATCGTTGATTACAGAGGCCTATTGATGACAGTGGTACTGCAGGGTACTTACTGGTTAACGAAGTGGTGGCGATTGACCCTATTTGCGGACATTTCATACAAAGTAAAGTAAGTAGAGGTGGTCTGTTTGTAAGTATTTATTTCACCAGCTACGAACTAGTGCGCAGTACTACAGGGATGGGAACTTGCTTCGGTTGTGGAAGAGCTGGACATCAAGCTAAGGACTGTGAGCAGTATAAAGCTAGGTATTCAGAGAGCAGAAAACTGTGGCAAAGCAGTGGGAGAGAGCGAGAGGCAAATAGTTTGTCACCTAGGTCTGTTTCAAACGATGGTATCCAGTACAGGTTTTAAAATACTAGAACGGTGCAGGCGATATGAGATTTTTTGAGGGCGCGCGTTTTAGTATTTCCATAACGCCCAGCGAAAAAGAATAAACATTTTATTAAAACTGGCTGTGACCTTGCCTCGCTCTTTTCATAATTCAGTTCGCCTATTTAAAAAAAAATGTAGCATCGTCAAAATGTACAAAGTGTGTAAAAGCCAAAGAGATGAAATTCCAAGAAAGGAAGTGATTGTATTAATTATTTGAGACTTGAGCCACTAAAAACTTTTTGATTCTTTGGCCTTCAAAAAGGCTTGGGAATATATAGCTGACACATTAGAAAAAGACGGTGTCATATTATTATTCGTTTTAATAAACACATATTGTTAACCTATGAATTTGTGTTGTCCAGTCAAGAGTTGCAAAACCGTTTGGAAGTCTTTAAAAAGCAGCAACAAATATTACAGCAAGACGAAGCAGATGAGAAGTGGAGGAGGAGTTCTGTTAGAAACGCCGGCGGGCAAAGAAAATGTATTGTGGGAGTACACCCAATTTTTGTCATTTTTAGTGTCCACCCAACGACAGTAGGTTATTGCCATAAATTGAATATCTTCTTAATCATTATATATGTGTTATGTTTATTCAATCTTTTTTTTTAGAATCAATCTCAGTTCGCTCCAGTGGATAAATTGCAGCATGCTGGAAGCAGCAGAGCAGAAGCTTCATGACGAACTAGACATCGTTAAAGAGGATCTCTATACCTACGTAAGTATATTGATTCCATGTGCCTAAAAAATTATTATATTATGTTTTTATAATTTTAAAGGACCAAAAGAGACCCGCCAAGAAACGAAAGGTTTCTGAGTCGAGCACATCTCAGAAAATGTGCGAGATGCTTGGAAGTATTCTTAGTGAGCAAAATAATAGTTCTTCGGCGAGGCCCATCTTGGCATATTGGGAGACGGAGTTAAATATGATATCTCTCAAAGACGCTGCCGATATAGAGCACAAAATGACTAAGCTTTTATGGACAGAGAAATCTTTTATAGCCTTAAGAGACCGCGCAAATGTAATTCTATATGTATATTTAAATGTAAGTCAATTTTGGTATTAAAATGTAAGTCCATTTTTGTAAGTCTGAATGTGCTCCTATATATAAGTCTCAATTTAATTAGAAATAAAAAGGCAAATAGGTGTTAATTTGCTCGTGCGCTCTCCATGTATAACATTGTCTGATGGGAATTGCATATTATCTAATAACAAAGATTTTCCTTATTCAGAATGGGAGAGGACATTCACGTCTCCTTCGTTTCCAAAGGCACCGACGTATATATAAGTAAAGGGATAAAAAGCATCGCATATATAGCCAATTCATATCAGTGCAAACTGTCACGCTAATATATATTTTTTAGATGTGGTGCTCAGAAGTATTTTTATTTGCTGATAGAGCTAAAAAGTATATGATTACCTAAAACACATACATATATTTCAATCTAATGGCTACGAAATTATTGAAATTAAAATTTTTCAACATTAAAACAAAAAAAAAAATAATTGTGCTTCAACAACAACAATACAAAAAATTGATTTCTTTGAAAGCTTCGCTAACCTGATAAGAACAGTTTGACCATTATTAATTCGTATGGTACCAAAGCTTATCTTAGAATCAGGAGAAGATCAAAACAAAAGAAAATAGTGAAACATAATCACTATCTAGTCATCTTTTGAAAACCGTTTAAGGGGGTAAACCCACCGAGGATTCGATTTTTTTTTATTTTATTTTCTCAAAGTCTGGTCCAAGTTTCAAGTCGAAATTCGAAAAAAATGACGAAGTTATGGCAATGTATGCCTTACCCATTGAAAAATTGTCAAACGCGTATTTCTCGAAATCATGTTTTTGAATCGGTACTCACGATATCTCCAAAACTAATAAACCGATTGACTTGATTGACTTTTCTGTGGCTATTCTATGCATAATTATCTAGTCTTTATCGTAGGATTTTTTTTTAAAGGATTTTTAGTTTTTTTTTTATTAAGAAAATAAAGAATTTTTTTTTTTTAAAAATCGCTACTTTAAGTTCAAACGGCCGCCATTTCGCCAAAAATCAATATTTTCAAAAAATCCTACGATAAAGACTGATTATGCTTTCCAGATTAATAATCTTTTGTTTTTTTTTTTTGATTTGGATAATTACATATGAAGCAGGAGTGCGTACCGCGGAGGTCTTTTGATTTTCAGGACGTTACGGGACAAAGGATAGCTCGCAGTATATTTAATATTTTTCAATAAAAAATTTATGAAATATTAGTTGAAATGTGCGCTTATCATTTAAAAAAAAAATTGGTTTGATTACTTTTTTAGGTTGCCAGGAAAAATTTTTACAAAAATGGCCTTTTTTTGCGTTTCTCGGTGGGTTTACCCCCTTAACAATACAGATTGCAAAAAATTGTGATTGCTTTTAAAAATTCACAGTTTAGCTACGATGGCACGCGGGAAGCCAATTTGCAAAGAAATAAGAAATTTAGGGTCAAAGTCGTCCGTTCAAAGACAAATGGCAATATTGAAAATAATATCGCGAATAGAGGCCGATACAGAATCGGCAATAACAGAACGTGACAAGAGAGCCTTGGCGGCAATTGTGAAGGCTGATCGTCGCCAAAGTTTAATAAATATAGCGTCTGAGTGGTCTGAAAAAATTGGAAAAGGTGTTAAACGACGAAGGATAACAGACTTAGCAGAACTCGATGAGTCAGCTGCGGATGACTTACACTGGGCCAACCGAGTTCTTAGATTTTTCCATCAAAGGAATGTGAAGTAGTAGCTTTAATAATTGAAGCAAATTTAACAAAACATCAATATGAACTCATCAGTAGCTTCGTTAACCGTAAAATTGATCCAAAACTTTTTCCCTGCTATAATAATATTTAAAAGGATGAAGAGAAAAAATATCCTGAGCTAATAAGCGTTACAGAATCTCAGATTGAAGTTTCGCTATAAAGCTTATAGAAAAGAGGTGTAAAAGATTACCTCGATAAGTCCTCTAATTACCTCACATTAATAGGGAAATGTAGCTTCGATGGCAGTTCTGAGGACAGCCAATATAAGCAACCATTTTAAAATAAATAATTTGAAAGACATCATGTGTTCCTCTTCAACTTATCGTAAAATCTGATGACGAACAGACAATTGAAAAAACGACCATCGTTTACCCGTTTTTGCCGCCCGAATTCAATTTAATAAGGAATCAGTAAATTTAATTAAAAATTAAGAACTATATTTTAAAAACAAAATTCAACAATTGACTCCCACTAAATTTAACACCGCTACCAACCGGAAAATCTATATCGAACATATACTCCAACTCACTAAGGTGGATGGCAAAGTGTGCAATACCTTAAGTGAAACATCATCGTCGAAGTGCTACATATGTATATCAAGCCAAACCTACGGAAATTAAAGAAATTGACAAATGGCTACTGTTATGTTATCGTTACCATCGTAAGCTAAGATTAATATAAAACTGCAAAAAGAAAGAAATGTAATTTGGATGAAACCGCGTGTCTTTTTATATATTTTTTATATAAAGTATAAAGTGTACAAAAAGAATTCAGAGCAGATGGTTCCAAATTTTGGATTGCCTCCATTACAGCATGTAATTTACATGCCTATATTTTGTTTTTTGAATATTTTTTCACGTTTCATATACACTTGAAATCAGACAATGGCAAATAAGAGTCGAAGAAAATAAAGAACCATTTCAGCGAAAGGAAAAAAAATATTCAGTCCAAATTTCGTGTAAAAATAATGTTTATTGTCGATAATCCAAAAACAGGTGGGAAAGTGGGAATTCAAATGATGGCAAAACTGCAAGACAGTTTTTCAATAACTTTCATTTATCTGCAGAAATAACTGGCGTAGAACAACATTTAATTGAAAGCTGTGCAAGATAGCTCGGGAAACAAAACCACTCATGGAGGTTCAGGCCACTTCGAAATTTTCGGTTGAGCCTGAGATTAGTCCTAGGGAATCAACTTCGACCGCCTCAGGAGCTGTTAATGCAGTGCCAGCAATGGCGTGGGGATCATCCCAGCAGAAGTAGCACAGAAAGCCGCAACATAATAATCCTCGAAGTTTCTCAGATAAGAAAATAGAACAGATAATTCCAGCAGGTCCCTCCAATCGTAGGATGTTTAAGAATCCTTACGCACGGGAAACAAACCGAGTCGTTAAATTCCAGGCGAATGTAGTGAAAGCTTCGCAATTTTCCACACAATAACGACAAATCCTTGGTGGGTGGACAGCGGGTACTCACCGCAGGAGGAGCAACACGTGTAACGAGAGATCATCGGGGATCTATTATCTCCGATCAGTCGCCCATTATTAAATGCCAACACCCAGGAGTACCGTCCCATGCACATTGGACAGAATGCCCAAATTTTTGGAAAAAAGTAAAATAATGAAGTTAGGAAGACCGCTTACTATTACCGCCCAAATAATATAACATTGCGTATACGTAACTTAAAGGTCTGTCAATTCCAGAGAAGCCTATTTGATATAAATTAAGAAACAATATGACTAATGTAACGACACTCTTTTGGGCTGCTCGGCCTAGCTCGCAGTGATAGGGGTTCACACAGAATTTCTAGATTCCGGCCCCTTGAGTCCCTAAAATGCCAAGTAAAAAGAGGGAGTGTTTTGTTTGATTACATTTTTTATTCACGTATATTAATATTTTGTAAAAGTGAAAGTGGGACTCCGCGAGTGCGTGCGGTAGTCGGCTCCGTAATACCCTGTACTGAGGGTTTGTGTGCTCGAGGAAGTGCAACTCCGCGATGCTGGCGCGGGTTAGTCGGCTTCATGATACCCTGGGTGTCAGGTCTGCCTTCGGGTGTGAGGCACGTGATCTATTGTCCGACATTCAAGTGGATGTTCTAGAGGACGATTTTGAGCAACACGTTAAAACGGGATTTATGTATATTTGTGGTTCGATTTTGAAAAAAATTTTCATGTTAAAAGATATTTATAATTGGATTTATTTTAGGTTGCCGGAAAAATATGCTGTTTTTTAAAACCAAAAAAATCACTGCAACACGTCGTTTGAATAAACGTAAACTTTACGGCAATCGGTTTACGCAGAATGTCGATCCGAATGCAAGTTGTGCTAGAAAAAACTCGAGAGTTCAAGTGAAATCAAGAAAGAAAGCTAACTTCGGCATGCCGAAGTTTAAATCCCCTGGAAGTAAGTAAGACTTTTTCGTTTTCTCGGGTACTGACATAAATGTTGCGATCGAAAAATGTTGCAAACAAAAATGTTGCAAGCGAAAATGTTGCGAACAAACTAAATGAATTTATATATGTCGAAGCGTTATTTTTGGGTCATTAAATTGAATGGTTAAGTAATAAGAATCGCATTTGTTCATTCGTTAGAAATAAAACGTTCAAAATGTAAATCCCAGAAATAGGGAATTTAATTGGAAATTAGAAGTCGGGCAGATGTTACTCTTTGCCTTTGGTGCTTTTGTCGACGTTCGTATTCGCAAACGGTTTCTGCGTAAAGGCCTAACATACTTTTGTTTTGTGTAGCCTCGGCTTGACAATGTGTAAGAGACATACGAAGGTATATTCTGGGAAGAGGACGAGTACCTAGATTGGTGTCATATAAAAAGAGGAGTTGCGATTCGAAGAGACAGTCTTGATCGAAGTACGAAACATGTCACAGCCGAGGAAACGCACGGTCCGTAACGCTATGGAATGCGCGGAGGAAAACGACGTTCCGACATATATATATTCCTATGGCAGCTATATGATATAGTGGTCCGATTTTGATCAAATTAAAACCGAAATTCTAAAATATAAATGAAATTTCATAAAAATATTTTGAAAATTGCCTAAGTTATAATTTTTTTCCTAAAACTTTTCGCATTGTTCCTATAGCAGCTATATGATATAGTCGTCCGATCTGGCCTGTTCCGACATATATAGTAGTGAGAGCATATAGAAGACTATCTGCAAAGTTTCATTCAGATAGCTTCAAAACTGAGGGACTAGTTTGCGTAGAAACGGACGGGCAGACACACAGACGGACATGGCTAGATCGACTGGGCTGTTGATGCTGATCAAGAAGAGTGAGGAGCAAAAGTGATTCCACGATCAACATTTTCATGTTTGAGCGCACATAAAAATTAAACGAATAAAGTAAATGAGCTAAACCTTTTTTTATTGAACACCTTGTTTATTTTCTACAATTAGGCATATACATATAGCAATGCAATATTCAAACAGAAGAAATGGAATAGTTATGATTAAAAAACGAAAACTAGTGGCATGTACTCATTTTTGCACCTTCCGCTATTTGCTCATAATTTTGCTCATGTTCATTTATTCTAAAGAAAATAGTATTGTCTCCCTGACTAAAAATGGGTCTACGATCCGAAATATTGCTGAGAAGCAGTAAATTAGTCAGTCAGTAGACCTGATGACAAGCTTCAAAACCATTATGTGAAGCAAACAGTGAAACATGGAGGTGGCAACACAATGGCATGGGGGTTTTTTCGTATTCGCACATTGGATCGTTGCACAAAATTGACGGGATTATGCGAAAGGAGGACTATTTGAGCATTTTGAAACCCATTTTCCCAAATTCCGCGAGCAGTGTGCGTACCCAGAGCAGAAAATCACCTGCTCAATTATATCCACTTTACGTTTCAGTACATCAGCAGGGTAGCGTGCAGTGATGTATTGAAACTCATTAATTATTGAAATTATTGAGTTTTTGTAATTAAAGCTAGGTACTAACATAAACTAAATTTTCTGAAAGCGGCTTTAAGAAAAATTGCAATATATTTCGATCGGGAACCAGTGCGACCAAATATCTTAAGGAAAAGGCGGAAAAAAGGGGGAAAACGCGTAAATGGGGTCATAATGACATGTACGCACAGCTGTTTTATGTAAACAATCTTTTTTAAATTAAATAACAATGAACATGAAAATTTTAAAGTCAAATTATAATGACTATGAACGGATTCGATACTGGAATACTATTTATTGATGTATTCGGCACTATATAGCTCAAGGCAAATAACAGGAAGCACCAACGCCGTCGACGCCCATAGACGGAATTTTTTTCCAATTTAAAATGTCTTTTGCGAATTAAATCCCATATAATAACCCTTATAATTACAGCTTTTATACAATTAACCTTTTCCTGGGGACAATAAAAGCTGCCCCTGCGAGCAATGTTTTTATTTTTTGAATTTCCCCCCATATCTAGCTTTCGAAATAAATAAATTTATTTATTTTGAAAGCGAAATCACAGCTGATTTGTTTCCTGATCTGGCAACGCTTAACGCGCATTTTGATAGCTAGATTTCGCTTATGTTAGTACCCGAGAAAGCGACCTTTCAGAAAATTCTTCTTCTTTTTTCTGCAAGCGTTTTTTTATATGGAGTTTGGCCGCTTTCAGAAAATTTAGTTTATGTTAGTACCTAGCTTAAACGCGTTTGTGTTGCTGGCCATGTTCCTTATTTTTGATAGTGGTGGAAAAACATTGATGAAGGTCCCACGACCACCCACTAAAATTCCACACCGTGCCTGCCCACTAAACTTCCAGCACCGTGGACACCTCCAACACTACATTTCATCCGGCAACTCTGGCTAATGGAATCAACACAACGTACAAATTACGAAATGATTATAAATATTTACGGGGATGTATTTTTAACATTCTCGACCGAGAATCAGCGCTCGGCGCCACCGGCCGGAACTCACCGCTCGGCGCGTTTGGAAGCCACTCTGCGCTCGGCACCACCGGACGGAACATTTCATAGGACCCCGGGGTCGTCCTTAATATTTAATAGAGGGAAGTGGGCGGTACGTCCAGCGTCAGCGTCACTTTTTTCAGATGAATCCACTCCAGAATCTCCACAACAAGCCGCTCCTCCAAAATATCCACAAGCTCAATGCGAAAATTAAAGAATGGATCGGAAACCAACATTTTAAATTGATGGAGTGGCCAGCGCAGAGTCCTGACCTCAATCCGATTTAAAACCGATGGTCAATCGTAAAGCGACGGCTCGGACAGTATCAATCAGCCCCATCCAACTGGGACGATCTTTGGGGGCGTGTTGAATTAGAGTGAAATAATATTCCGAAAGGAATTGGAGAAAAATAAGTTAAAAGTAAAGCCATAACGTTTGAAAATGTCATAGAAAATATGGGTCCCTGAACCAAATATTAATAATGAATTTATTTTGCATTTTTTTTAAATGGTGCAAAACTGAGAACACGCCACTAGTTTTCGTTTTTTAATCATAACTATTCCATTTCTTCTGTTTGAATATTGATATATATGCCTAATTGTAGAAAATAAACAAGGTGTTCAATGAAAAAAAAGTTTAGCTCATTTACTTTATTCGTTTAATTTTTATGTGCGCTCAAACATGAAAATGTTGATCGTGGAATCACTTTTGCTCCCCACTGTATATACTTTATAGGGACGGAAATGTCTCCTTCACTGCGTTGCAAACTTCTGAGTAAAATTATAACACCCATGCAAGGGTATAAAAATGTGACTTTGAAAGTGAGTAAAACGTACCGAATTATCGAGTTTTTGACTGTTTTCCGCGCGCTTTCGAACATGCTGATTTGTGCAAATTGTAAACAAAAAGTGAAATTTGCGGAAAGTGATAAACTTTGTTTAGGTTTCAAAATTGCGATTTCGTGTTCATGTGGTCGGGGCCAAGGATCAATTCGGGCTATGAAATAAATCGGTGGATTGTTTTAGTTTTTCGACTATTAGGCCTTAGCCAAACAGGAATCGAAATTTTGTGTGGTCTCATGGATTTTTACACTGGGTTTTCGCATTACTCGTACACAAGAATGGTGGAAAGTATTCACAATGCGTCGAAAGCGGTTTTCGAGAGAACCACGAAGGAAGCAGTTCAACAGGAAAGAGAGAAGAATGTGGAAAATGGACGTCCTGAAACTCATTTGCAAGTATCTGGCGATGGTTCGAGGAAGAAACGGGGGTTCACGTCTCTGTACGGCGTAACAACGCTCATTGGGAGTCATTCTGGGAAAGTAGTCGACTCGACATGCTTGTAAAAAGCTCCTATTGCCAAGGTTATACCGCTTGGGCTTGGAAAGTTGGCACCATCGAGTATGATGACTGGTATGAAGAACACAAAGAGTCATGTTCGAAAAATCACGAGGGTACAGAGGGGAAGATGGAGGTGGACGCCATCACTGAGCTATAATGGCGACTCTGGACCACACTGTTTGGCGAACGAAGAGCCAAGACATGGAAACGCAGGCAAGGACAGCTGGTGCGAGTGGCGTAGGGCTGAAGTCACCAAAACCTCAAAGTCCTATCCTACCCGCCGCGTCTTATTCCACTCGACGTCGAGAACAGCATTCGTCCCATTTATTAAGATCTTTCAAGGGACGATCTCCTCACTCGGTGCTCCTCACTAGCAGAACGCAAACGAGTCATTTAACGCGACGGTGTGGCGAATGGTTCCAAAACACCTCAATGCTGGACAAAAAATAATTGACATTGCCGCGTACATAGCTGCCGGTCTGTTTAATGAAGGCTACAATTAGATTTTGATGCTCATGGAATCGGTGGGCTGCATCATTGGGCGTCACTGCAAGTTCGCTGAGGATATGGACAAAAAGAGACTGGAGTGGGCATACCGACGGCACTGTGAGAGCACGAAGGAGGCCCGCAATGCACGTAGGGCAGGATAAATCGCTGAAAACGAATATTTCGAGGAAGCAGAAGGTTTGCTTTACGAGCCTGGTGGAGCCGATTAGCGTCTGATCTCAGTAAGTTCCTTTTTCCTCAGCAGCAATCTTTAAACGGCGCACAGTAGCGCATTAGATATTTTAGGGTTACAAAAATCATAACTCTTGAACCAGTTGAGATATTTTCATAATTCTTTTTTTTATGAAAGGTAATTTTAATACCTTTCGATTGAGTGGTCATACTAAGTATATGGTGTGATTAATAGTAGATTTTATACTTTAAAATTAATGTTTTTTGAGGCAGTTTTCTCAATTTTTATCCAATTTCGAACAATACATTTCGTTTGTTTTCTCTGAAAATGATATGGTGCATATTTAATGTTTTAAAAACAAAAAATAATTAATTTAAAAGAAAAAAAAAATTTTTTTTATATTTTTCTTTTTGACCAATTTTCTATTATTTATTCACTTTTCGTTCAAAATAATCATTCAATTTTACATAATATAATATTTCTAAAGAATAACTAATCATTATACATTCATTTCAAATCAGGAAAAAATGTATGCCCGCCATACAATTTCGTACTGCGCAGCGACTGCGCTCGTACCAGAATTTGTATGAAGCCGCGCGTTTTTTACGCTGAGTTGAAAGTATCTTGCGTGGGAAATTCGGGGTGGGACGTCGGGGGACCCGATCTCTTTTGAATATGATAAAGAACATATTCAAGAACAACACCTCATACGCCAAACCCATCGTCTCGTGTAGTCTCATTTTTGACATTCCATCAAAGTTTAAAAATAGGTGAAAATTAGTACTTCGGTAGAACAGGTATGCCTGCACGTGCAAAAAATATTATAATTTTATTCTACCTTGGTTTCGCCGATATTCGATGACCCTTTCGATAGAGACCATAACCATGGCGGTCGGTTACATATTTTACCTAAAAATCGACCTCAAAGTCGGGATTCTTCTCAAAAACTACCTGCTCTTTTTGGAACTGAAAAAAGATTCAACTTTGAAGACCTGTAACTTTTTAAATACAGATTTGAATAATTTTTTGGATTCAACCCTTTTGAACTATTACCTGTCGAATGCAATAACAAATTTTTCGATCCGTTGTCATCAAAATTTAGATTTTTGTATAGCATCTGTATCTTTCCGGCAAGTGTGCGACGTTTGGGCTAATATCCCAGCCCAAGTTGAAACGTTTTATGTATTCATTTCAGAAATACACTGCTTAGTTTTCCGGGGAACCACCCACTTACGTTTTATGCCTAACCGCCAGGCACCTCCACCTATGACAAATGGTTCAATTCCTCCGGTTGTTTGAGCGGAAGGAATTGAACCCTCGCCTTAGCTAAGCACTGCAATCAGCAGTTCATATGGAAGATTTTCGCCAGCAAGCTCGCCAAGAACAAAATATAAAAAAAAATAAAAGAAGCATATTTAAATTATAGATATATGTTTTGCAGAGCTTATGAAAGCTAAACATGGTCAATTGAACATCCTGTGGATATTCTAATAACAGGTCAGTTTCAGTCGCGGCCGAGTCAGCTGGTCTTGCCCCTTTTATCCTCATGGTAGATCTGCGCGCACTGTGCTCGATATGCAAGTGCAGTGGTGGAAGCCCGAGCAGCACATCCAGAGCAGTGGACGGGCAAGTGGGCATAGCGCCCGAGATGCACGTGTAGGCAAGTCTCTGGAGTTTGCCCAGTTGCCTTTTTGTGACATCAAGGTCAGCGCGATTCGCCCAAACCGCAGCCCCGTAGCTGACTATGGGCCTCACCATAACAACGTACATCCACAGTAGGATCTTTGGAGATACTTCCCAATTTTTCCCTGGAAGAGATCTACAGCTTATTAAGGCCATAGTGGCCTTGCGAACAGCATGTTCCACATGTTGTCTCCACATTAGTCGCTTGTCTAGGATGACTCCCAGATATTTGACTTCGGTGGAGATCGGAATCTCTGTGCTTGGCTATGGGCCGAATGGATTTCAGCTTGTAGCGATTGGTGAAGGCGACAACTGGATGAAAGGGGTCTTTCTTCCCAACCTTCGGGATAAAGATCACCCTAGCCGTTCTCCATGCTCTAGGAATATAACCCATTGCTAGGCTCCCCCGGAAAGTACTTATAAGGAACAGCATTATCTGTTCGACACCCTTCTGAAGATGGATGGGTATGATTCCATCCACCCCCGGAGCCTTGTAGGGGCTGAGTGTACTCAACGCCCACCTAATCTTTTGTTCAGTTACGATCGCAGCAGCCAGGCTCTAGTTGGGTCTCCCGTTCGTAACTGTTGTCTATATCGGAGATGGTTCTGCACAGAGGGAAGTGAGTTTGCAGGAGAAGTTCCTCTTTCTCCTTCTCGTCCTCAATGAATGACCCATCCGCCCTCTTTAAACAAAGTTCAGAAAGTACTTTGCCTTTTGAGATTGCCTTAAACATTCTGGCCGCAGGTGCGGCTTGCTCTATGGTGAAACAAAATTTCTAAAAGTGAGCACACTTACTGTACCGGATTTCGTTGTTATATTCCGTCAGCTTTATGGCGCTGTTCTTTTTAGCTGTGTTAAACAGCTTCCTGACTTCTGCACGAAGTAATCCTAGTTTCCTATTCCACCAGGGATTGTCCCTACTAGACTCTATAGATTTTTCGGGACAGCTTGCATGATATGTATCCAAGATTGTGTCTCCTACTTCTCTTGAAGTAGATCCTGATTCAGTCTGCTCAGATTTAGTCCCAAACAGGACTGATAGGCTGGCCAGTCAGTCCGTGGTGGATTCCTGACAACCCTGCTGAATCTAAGGTTGCTATGAATGTCGAACAGGATGATCCTGTGATCCGACATTGACGGTTCTGAGGAGACCTTCCAGTTGCGAATCAACCGGGAGCCCCCCTCATTCCCGAAAGTGATGTCCAGTACTTCAGCCCTGGTTTTAGTAATGAGTGTGGTTTCGCCCCCACATTGAAAACAGTAAGATCCCTAGATAAAAGATAATCTAGTAAGCACTCACCTCTACTGTTGTTGTCCGTGCTGCCCCATGCAACATTGTGTATATTGGTACGCGCGTTAAGTTAAAAGAGTTCCAATTGTAAAAGTGTGATTTATTTGAAAAGAAATATGGATTCAATAACAGTAGGGTAAAGGTGGCAGCAGGACAGGGGGTTAGTGGACACCTCGGTGAACTTTTGACACAGGACAGATATATGGATCTGTCAAATGTCATGTGTGCGCTATTGAAGCTCGATTGTTTTGTGCCTTATACCAAACGGAACGGACGCGTCTGCTTTGTGTGGCGGAAAATGAATTTTTTCACCGTGAAAAAAATCAAAAAGTTTTATTGCACGTTTTTAAAAGTGTCACCGTGTGAAGTGTGTTAATTAAGAAGGTGAGTGCAATCGATTTTTTGACGTGAAATTTAGTTATGTTAAAGATTCCAGTCCGAGTTTGGACAAAATTTTCACAGTAAAAATTTTTTCATATGATTTTAAAACGACTGCTTGAGGCAGTTGTGAACACTTAAATGTAGGGGGTTGTGGACACCCAATTTTTTGTTTGACAAATCTTAAAATATTGTCGTTGATGTCAACATGAGTTATTTTAGTAGTAATAACATTAAAATATTAAATTATAGTGTTTGTTTATGTAGAGTGGTGGCGATGATCCTTCGTTTCAGGCCTTGGAAATACGTCACCTCGCTGGATTAATCAGCAAAACGCTTGATATTGCGTTGACGCCGAAGACAATCAAGGCTGGTTTTCGGGCAACAGGAATCGCACCATACGATCCAGACATTTTCAGTGATGCTGATTATGTTCAAGCTGTAGAGAAAAATGAGGTTGGAGTTTCCATGGCAAATAAATTGTTCGAGGAAAAGCATGACTGCATCGTGGTACCGCTTGATCCGGCTGTTGGCCACGTCGAAGAAGTTTGCACGACATCAGGGCCGTCTGCATCTTCAATTTCTCGTTCAACATCTCTGAGCAGTCTGTCAATTTTGGATGACGTTGGTCCGTTGCATGGTGTTACTCCGAAGAACCGATCCAATCGAGGTCGCAAGCCTATGCGCAGTTCTGTTTTAACTTCACCGGAAGTTTTAACAGCTTTGAAGCAGAAGGCTGACGAGCGAGTAGCCAATGGACCAAAATGCCATTTTTGACATTCCATCAAAGTTGAAAAATAGGTGAAAATTAGTACTTCGGTAGAACAGGTATGCCTACACGTGCAAAAAATATTATAATTTGATTCTACCTTGGTTTTACCGAGATTTGTTGACCCTTTCGATAGAGACCATAAGCATGCCGGTCGGTTACATATTTTACCTAAAAATCGACTGCAAAGTCAGAATTTTTCTGAAAAACGACATGCTATTTTTTCAACCCAAAAGAGGTTCAACTTTGAACACGTGTAACTTCTAAAATACTGAACCGATTTGAATAATTTTTTGGATTCAACCCTTTTGAACTATTACCTGTCCAATGCAATAACAAATTTTCCGTTGTCATCAAAAAGTTGATTATTGTATAGTATCTCTATCTTTTGCGCCATTGTGCGGCGCACAACGGACGGGAAGATACAGATACATTGCAAAAATCAAGAATAAAATATCTCATCTGGTTCAAGAGTTATGATTTTTGCAACCCAAAACTATCAATGCGCCACTGTGCGGCGTTTTCTCAAACCATGTTTTTTGAATTGCCGTGCATGATTAAGAAAAAAGTTGTTGACCGATTTTTTTCATCCAACCCTTATATTAAAGAGCATACAAAACTGCACAGGATAGACTACAGGCGTAAAAAACAAACATTTTTTCTTTGTAACACTGATTTTTATAGTAAATATTCGAATTTTGCAAAGATTGTAGTCTATCTTGTAAAATAAACCCACTCGAGTAAATAAATGTTTGGTTTTATTTTTCAGATGAAAATTGCGGCCAGAATCGTGTACGCCAATTTCGATGTCAGTGGAAACACGTCTAACGAAATCGACTATAACTCATTAAATTTTTTTTTTTTTGCATAATATTAAAAATGTTTTCCTCAAACTTTTCTCTAAATATAGCCGAAACCAATTTTTATGTGCGCCGTATTATTTCTCCACAAAAAAAAATAAATTTTTTTCGTCTACAAGGGTTACTTCCCCCCTTTAATTAGTTACATATACATGCATGTATGTAAATACATGTGTTTTACACCAACAGATTCGTTGGTGATACCATCGTTACATACTAGAGGCCTGCATAACACCATTCTCTTTGTTTGCATTTAGAGTACTCATTCGTTTTAGTAAGTATTCAGAATACTTGCCATTCATTTGTCGCGTTCTCTTTGCGTTCACTTCGTATGTATTCGGAGTTTTAGGCGCCCGATCGAAATGAACTGAATGAAGTCGTTCAAAGCCCGAATGAAGCCTATGAATTTTCAACGAAAATTCAGAGTATGTACTGTAAATACTTTATGTTGTCTGTGTGCAAAATGAGTTCGGAGAGCGCGGAGAGAAGTCTAAGGTGTCTATGTGTTTGTGTATTATTATGTGCATGTGCGTCTTATTTAATAGTATTGTAGCATTTGTCTAAAATGAACTGTCTTTTATTGAAACTTACACACACACAGACCCAGACAAGTCATTCGAATCACCCATTCATTTTACTCGGTCTTCACTTCATTCGTTTCAGAATGTGCCGTTTGAATTGAATGAATTGAAGTCGGCAACGCGCGCCTTAAAAATACACGATCATTTCCGAACGGGCCGAATTCATTTCGTTCATTTTAACACGAGTGTCTCATTCGCCGGTTTGAATGGTGTTATGCAGCCCTCTAATGTACATACATTATCTGGCATGGCTTGAACTTCTAGCTTTGTTTCTAGCCATAGCTTGTAGAAGTCGGAAAAAAAGCTGTTCGCTTTGAAGCTTTAGCATAGCTACATTTAGAGGTTCCAGCACGGATAGAAGCTGCTCTATATCTGCCCATTTCGAATCGGACAACCTAGAACTAGCTGAGAAGTGTTCTTTTATGAACAACTTAAAGATGCAAACACTCCTTAGCATGGTGTAGGTGGAGTTCCATCTTGTGGGAACGTCTACTACCGGCTGGGGAAGACCAGTTTTACAAATAGCAAGCCTACAATGGAGATCCAAAAAATATATTACACAAGTCGTTGTCTTTTCATTTAAATATAATTACCTGTAGTTCGGAGTGCGCAACTTTTTTATAATATTTCGGGCATTGGCTACAGTAATATCCCGTGCCTTATCGTTCAAAAAATCCTTCACTGCCAACTGCAGAGAGTGAGCTGCACATCTGATTGATGATATTGAAAATATCTTTAGACCCTTTAAAAGTTCATCATTGTTTTTGTCTTCAAAACCTTCTTCATCCGAATCACTATTTAAACATTCAATTGCCTTTATCACATTCTTTCCATTATCCGAGGTAATGGTATATAATTGTGGTTTGGTTACTTGAAATTCCTCCAAGATGTGCTCGATTTCCAGGCTTAAATTGTAACCGGAGTGTTTTTGATGTAACTCAATACACCCAATACACTTCTATTATGCCTGGACGCAATATCGATTTTGAGAGAGAGCATCTTACTTTTTAAAAGATTATTAGGGCTCTTCTTTTCAAAATCATATTTTTCCCCAACGTGTTGCATTACATTACGGGATGTGAAAATTTGCTCGGTCAACATTTTGAAAGCCGGAGAATCCAATAATTTAAATGGCACTTTCTCTTCGGTGACTAGCTGCACGCAAGCTTCTTTTACATCAGATTCAGAAAATGCCACCGAGAACTTAATTTTCTTCTCGCAGGTCTCATCGTTCTCCTTAATCATCTCGCTTCTATACTCCACAGAATGATTATCCTGCAAATGCCTTCGCAGGTTTGTTATATACTGGCCTTTGAATACCCGTTTGCAAATTTTGCGCTCGGTAACATTTTTAATTGAATCGAAAATAAAAAACTCACGAACAATTATTTCACGTTTACGACCCATATTGATTGGAGACAAACTGACAAGTAATTCCTGGGTAATTATTTCAGTATCCTTGTTTTTTTGGGGAAAGGAGAATTAATTGTGATATGCACCTATGAACATGCACCTATTTATGCATATGCCATATGGTATTTAAGCACAATATACATATTAAACGAAAGGTATTGAAGTGTAGATTACTTACACAGTGTAACAAATTTTAAAAAAGTAAAACAACTTTTGAAGTGACCTAGTAGAGATCGTTAAGCAGGTCGAATATAACACAAAACCATGTTTGAAGTTCTTCTAACACCCTCAAAATCTTGAGTTATGGTCAAAAAACCGTTTTTCGGCTCTTTTTCACTTTGAAAAATTCCTGCTCAAGAAGTTGTTGACCAATTTGAAAAACTCTTGTAGTTTTTTTATAGCTTATTAGTGTAGCTTACAGGAAAAAAATAACTTATTGTTTGTTTTCGAATGAGAAAGACAAAATTTTTGCTTCAAAATATGCAACTCGCACTTTCTTTCTGTGTTTTTTTCGACTTTGATGCCATTTTTTTAAACAAATCACCAATATTTCGCAATGATGCTCACCTAATGTTGTTGCCTAGTCAATTACGAATAAAACAAGACCAATTTCATGAAAAATAACGAAAATTGATAAACTTATGACGATTTTTCCCCTCAAAAAAATATTTTTCAGAGCGCTCTATATTAACAATGTGTAAAGGGAACGAATGAGGACAATAAAAGGGTAATTCAGAGTTTAAACAACAAATTGACATTCTGGAATATATTTTTATAAATACCATAGTTCTGTAAACTTGGTTTTTCTCACTTTTTTAATTTCTTATATTCAAAATTTGCACTCAAAGTAGAAAGATGCGATTCAATTTTTATTTTAAAAATAACTGTTATTCTCAATTTTTATGAATAAAAATTGTGGAATAACAGTATTACCAAACTTTTATATAAAAATTGAAAATAATAATTATTTGTCAATTTTTATTTTTAAATTAATAATAATAGTTAAATCGCAATTATTAAAATAAAAATTGGTAATACAAGTTTATCTTGTTTTTGAAAACTTCTTAAATAAATATGGTATACCTAATTTTTCCATATTTTTAGAACATTTTTTTGGCCGTAACTTTTATTTTACTCATAACTCTTATTTGCGGATTGTTTGAAAGTCTACTGTTAAAATATTCGTTGTTTGCATTTATATCTCTTCTTGAATATGGTCTTAAAAGATTTCCGAGAAGTGGATAAGCCTCATCACCAATAAAAAAATATGGCATCTTTGTGTTCGTTCCAGGCAAGCAAGAATCTGGCGGCATGAATTGTCGATCCTTTAGCATCGTATAGAGTTGTGATGCATTGAATGTTCCACCATCACTTTGTTTTCCGTAACCTTCAACTTCTATGGCAATAAATTTGCCATTGGCATCTACTACCGCTTGAAGTACTATCGAAAAGTACTTTTTATAATTATAGAACATAGACCCGGAATCCGCTGGACATTTAATACGGATGTGTTTTCCATCAATTGCTCCATCACAATTGGGAAAGTTCCACAGATTCCAAAATTTGTCTGCCGTCTGGCTAATTATTTCCTTCGTGGGCTGAGGCATATGTAGAGGTTGTAGCTCCTCCCAAAGAGCTATACAGTCTGAATGAATATGCCAATGATGAGAAAGATGCTCCAGTAGCTAAAAATCTGTAATTACGGATAATTTTTGAAATCAGTGTAAATAATGAATACAATTTTTATTTCAGAAGCCTGTTTAGAAAAAAAGGAAGAACATCCGTGACCAATTTCGCAACGAATGAAAAGAAATTCCTTACAACCAATATACTTCTTGGCCTCATTTTAATAGTCTCCTTTTTTTAAAAGACCAAATGAAACCCCGTAAATTGGTTGGAAGTTTTGACACTTCATAACAATTTTGCTTGGAGGCATCCTCTTCAGGATCTTTTTCATCAGAAGTGTCTCTAGATGAGACCATATAGCGAGCTACATATGTGAAGATGAACCAATTTATCAACCGAAAAAAAAGCAAAAGAAGATGACTGCATCGGAAGAATTAGTAGCTATTAAGCAGCAAAAATTACTGTTGCTTGAACAGAAAACTAATAACAAAAAATACGACGACGAGGCATTTTTTGAAAGCCTATTACCATATATGCGGCAAATGGATCCGAAGAAAAAATTATTATCCAGAACGGAGATACAGAAGACCATTTTTAATTTTTCTTTTGATAGTACTTCCGATGCCAATGTTACTAAATCATAATATTATTAAATACATTTAATACCATGTGACAAACTTTAATATATATAATATTATACATATACATAATAAATATAATTGAAATATACTAAAAACTTACCTCAATGTTATAAATTTTTGGCAAGGCAGTATAGGGTATTTAACAAAATTTTGACAATTCCTCGTCAAACGACTACTAATTTTATTTAATACTAGAAGGCCCCCTATTGCATCCTCGCTTTAATCGGATGCAGATCCACACTTTACTGGCCTGATATTTAGCTACTGCAGTTTGGTCCACTTCAGGATTACTGGCCTGATATTTACATAGCTCAGGCCCGTAGCTAGACCTAACTAGTAGTACGGGCACAAAGTAATGAAGGACGGGCAGGATTATAAATGCGCAATAAATGCCGGTTTAAATTGAATAACAATAAGCAGCATCTTTTGACACTGAATACATCAACCACTTATGTTATTGGAAGCATGATGCTCGGAAAGAGCGATCATTACTTTTAGGGTACTGCTTCAAAAATGTTTGTCTGACAGGAACAAACTTGAGAATCAGTAGTACATGTGGATGATGAAGTCGAAGGTACGTTGGAAGTTTCTTCCAGACGGGGCCGTTTTTGACCAAAATAATTCCTTATATCCATGATGAATCGAAAGGATGAATATTTCAGACACCTAGGCAGAAAATCGATATAATACGTTTAGTTTTTGCAACGCTACTTTGGATTTAATACTGAAATACACCGTTTTCAAAGAAGTGACTTTGCATTTCCACATCACACGCAAAAGAATCAGCGATTAACTGGAACTACGGCATTTCTTTAGTTGGACGTTGATGCACTACGATCAGTACATTCAAGTGGCCCATCTGACACCAAGCACGTGCCTGTTCGTGTTAGGTGTTAGTAGGCGCGACAAATGAAAGTATAGAACAGGAATACGAGGAAGTGACTACTGGCGTGCTGCCAGACTGTTTGCCTGCATGCGTACTAAGTGGGTTAATATTAAGGTTTTTAGTTGGGGAAGGCTATCTACGTTTGATGTTATCATGTACAAATCATTATAATTTGCACATAAGACTCTAAAGGGTTCATGCAATTCAAAAGACGTTCTACATTGACTCAAAACTAAAGGAATATAGGATCTAGTATTTCTACTCGGTACGTGAAAGTTAAGCTGACCCAGCAAGTCAGCACTTTCCACGTCACCGTGGATAAGATTAAAAATGAACGTAATGCCAAGCATGGTTCTACGGTTAGCTAAAGAAGGTAAGTTAATTAGGAGAAGTCTACTAGAGTACGAGGGTAACCTCTGGTTTGGATCCCAGTTCAAACCGCGTAAAGCGAAAAGCAGAAAGTTCTTCTGAACTGACTCAATGCGTGTACTGTGAACCCCATACTGAGGGCTCCAGACGCAAGCTCCATATTCTAAGATAGGACGAACTAACGAAATATATAAGGATTTTGTAACATAGGGGTCATTGAATTCTTTCGACCACCGTTTAATGAAACCAAGCACACCTCTGGCTTTATTCACCATGCACGAAATATGATCGATAAAGTCAAGTTTAGGGTCCAGTCGGACACCCAAATCATCGACTATATTAATTCTTTCCAAAGAGCAGCAGTTAAGCGTGTAAGTCGCGAGCTTGGGAGTGACACGAGAGAAAATCATTAGCTTGCATTTAGAGCCGTTTAGGTTCAATAAGTTTATGCGGCACCATGTTTGGAAGTTATTGAGATCTGTTTGTAAATCAGACTGGCAGGAAGCGTCCTTATATTGCACGCAAAGTTTGACGTCGTCCGCGTACATAAGTACTCTGGAGTTAGTCAGAGCTTTCGGCAGGTCGTTGATAAATAATGTAAACAACAGGGGGACCCAAATGGCTCCCTTGCGGGACGCCAGAAGTGACCCTGAGAACATTAGATAAAGAATTTTTAAAGAGGACCTTTTGCGTTCTGCCATTCAGATAACTTGAGATCCAACTAAGAAGATCAACCGGAAATCCCATTAGATCGAGTTTCCGAACAAGAAGAGAATGGTTGACAGAATCAAATGCTTTACTGAAATCAGTATAGATTACGTCTGTCTGAAAGCCCTTATGGAAGCCCCTAACTAAGAAGGAAGTGAACTCTAAAAGATTGGTTGTCGTTGATCTACGCTTTAAAAAACCATGCTGACATGGAGAAATAATTGATCTACACAGGTGCTGCAAATGTGGAGTAATGATTTTCTCGAAAAGTTTTGGAATGGCCGACAACTTAGAGATTCCTCTATAGTTGCTGGCAACCGATTTGCTACCTTTTTTTGTGGAGAGGAATAACAAATGATTCCTTCCAAATAAGGGGAAAGTGGGAGGTTTCTAGGGACAAGGTAAACAATTTTAGAAGGGGATTGCACAGGGCGTCGGCACAATACCTAAGCACACAGCCAGGTATACCGTCGGGACCTGGCGAATAATTGGGCTTAACGCGATGAAGATCAGAAAGAATAGTGCTTTCGTCTAAAGTAGGACTGAAAATAAGGTTCGATTTGGGCATGATGTAGGAATAAGTCTGATTACAGTCAGTTGAAGTTGAGTAAGTGGTTTGAAAAAACTGCGCAAACAGATCGGCAATAGCCCGATCATTTTTACGGTTGTATTTTCAAACGAAAGCGAGGAAGGATGCGTAATTGGCTTACGTTTAGTGTTAACAAAATTATAAAACTGTTTTGGGTCCTGAGAGATCTGGACCCTACAACGAGTCAAATAATTGTTGTAACACTGCGCGTTCAACACGGTAAATCTTGACCGAGCAGATAAATAAAGAGATAGGGCAGAGTTAGAACCGGTACATTTATATTTAGTATACAGCCTAGATTTTTTGTTTTTAAGATGACTCAACTCTTTAGTAAACCAAGGAGGCTTATTCGATGTTGATGGATAGTATAACGGAACACATTCAGTAAAAAAGGAATTTATGGCACTGTAAAAAATATCCACGGCTGCTGACATGTCAGTGCACATGTATAAATCGGACCAATTAAAATCTAAAATAAAGTTATTCAGCCGTTCGAAGTCCGTTTTGCGAAAACAAAGGACTTTCCTGGCTGGACAGTCAGATATGTTCTGTAAGTCAGTCCCAATGTCGAGAGTCACGTCGAAAGTCGGATGATAGGGATCTTCAGGGAAGCGTCAACGGCGCCACCCTGGCTAAACTGACTCTTGCCGGGTCTGAGACAAAACAGAGATCAAGCAAGCGCTCTAGGGAATTTCGTACATGGTTGACTTGAGACAGCGAAATGTCGAGCAAGCCAGCAATAAAATCATGCTGTGTGGAGGTGAAAAGTACATTAGAGGAAGTATTTGAGGACCAAATAGCCCCTGGGATATTAAAATCACCAAGAACTATTAAATGATCCTTATTAGAAAGTCGGTTGAAAACCGTTTGGATAGCGGAAAGGTGGTTCCAATAAATAGGAAGTTCGGACAAAGGAGGAATGTAAGAACAGGTAATGAAAATAGAGCTACCATTGATGGTTAGCTTCACACAGAGGAATTCAACATCAAACTCCTCGAATGTTATTAATTCCGACGCGAGAGTGGAGTCAACCGCTATGAGGACACCACCCCCACGTCTGATAGGCCGATCTAGCCGATATATTGTGAACATAGCTGGGAAAACTTCGGAGCTCAGAATCTCCGGCTTTAACCAGGTTTCTGTGAACACAATAACCTGGGATGCAAACGAGAGACTATCAGAATACAATTTGGGAAGCTTACTACGTAGGCCTCTTGCATTCTGATAGGAGATAGAGAGGGAATTGATTAGTTTTTTGGAGCGGATGTCGTAGAGGGCGCAGTGGTCTGGTCGGGCCTGGGAAGACTTATTCCTACGGGCCGCCGTTTCTTTTCTTAGCTTCAAACTCTTTGACGACAATATACTCCGGCCAGAAGTTGGTAGCGCATATTGTTTCAAAGAGTTCATTCGGGACATTTATTTTGAAAGATGAAATATTCCTAGCATAAGAAAATTTAAATTTTTCCACCTTTATTTGTATTTTTCGGCTCTAGTTTTGCCTTGGATAAAGGCGATGACATCTTCCGATGTCTGACCAGGGAGAGCCGCGAAACAAATATCTGTTTCGTAGGTGGTACTACTACAAGGGCTTTCGGCGCTGCAGACTGATTGTCTGCATTGCCGATATCGGCCGGTAGTCCGGGCCTGATACCCTGAGCAGGTAAATTTACGGGGCTTTGAGGGGTCAGTATTTGAGACCCCCCCAGGGGACACAACGGAAATTATCGGGGGTGCGGTCCCTCCCGCAACACATTCGGATGCCGAATCTTTTTGCCACTCGATCTCAGAACTCTTTGACTGAATTCAGAGGTGGAGGGCTGTGTTGAGAGGCCGCTGTTGGGAGTCCGCCGCTGGTTGTTGAGATCCGCCTATATGCTGCAGACCAGTTGCGGTTCTTTTGCGCCTAGGAGACTCATTTAATAGTTTAAGGCTATTAAATTGAGTGTCCAGCGCCAAGAGCATATCATGAGTTTTACGAAAACTCGATAATATGTCTTTAAAACCGCCCTTGGTCTGCCGCATAAAAGACATCATTTCTCTTTCAACCTCGCGACAGGCCTCACAACAGTAACGCAGACCGATGTTTCTTCTTACATCGTCCACCGTCCGAGCAACAACACCAATGCACTTGGCATGCACAATGTTGTCACACAGCCAGCAGCCGACTGTAAGATCATTAGTAGTAATTGCCTTTTTACAGGTCTTGGCGAAGCAGACAATTGCGGACATTATAAAGACTTACCACTGTACCTTTACGTAGAAGAGATAAGAGTGCAGCTGCACCGAGAGAGTGGGAGAGCGAGAGAGCGGGTAAACGGGTGAGCGTGGGAGCGAGCTTAACGTTTAGCTGTCGCGACGCACAATGGACGGAAAGATAGAGATACTATACAATAATCAACTTTTTGATGACAACGGATCGTAAAATTTGTTATTGCATTCGACAGGTAATAGTTCAAAAGGGTTGAATCCAAAAAATTATTCAAATCGGTTCAGTATTTTAGAAGTTACACGTGTTCAAAGTTGAACCTCTTTTGGGTTGCAAAAAAAGCTTGTCGTTTTTTTTTTAAATTCTGACTTTGAGGTCGATTTTTAGGTAAAATATGTAACCGACCGGCATGGTTATGGTCTCTATCGAAAGGGTCATCAAATCTCGGTAAAACCAAGGTAGAATTAGATTAAAATGTTTATTGCACGTGCTGGTATAGCTGTTTTACCAAAGTACTCATTTTTCACCTATTTTTAAACTTTGATGGAATGTCAAAAATGAGACTACACGAGATGATGGGTTTGGCATATGAGGTGTTGTTCTTGAATATGTTCTTTATCATATTCAAAAGAGATCGGCTGCCCCAATCTGCCCCTAAGAAATTCCAAGGCAAAAGATACTTTCAACTCAGCGTAAAAAACGGGCGGCTTCATACAAATTCTGGTACAAGCGCAGTCGCTGCGCAGTACGAAATTGTATGGCGGGGATACCTTTTTTCCTGTATTGGCGGCTTGTTTTTCAATTCCTGACTTTGTAAGGACACTTAATGATTTGAAATGAATGTATAATGATTAATTATTCTTCAAAAATATAAAATGATGTAAAATTGAAAGATTATTTTGAACAAAAAGTGCATAAATACTAGAAAATTAATCAACAAGAAAATTAAAAAAAAAAAAATTTGTTGTTCTTTTAAATTTATTTATTTTGTTTTTAAAAAATTAAATATATACACCATATTAGTATTTTAAGAGAAAACAAATGAAAAGTATTGTTCGAAATTGGATAAAAATTGAGAAAACTGCTTCAAAAAACATTAATTTTCGAGTATAAAATCTACTATAAATCACACCATAAAGTATGACCACTCAATCGAAAGGTACTAAAACAACCTTTCATTTAAAAAAAAAATTATGCAAATATCTCAACTGGTTCAAGAGTTATGATTTTTGCAACCCAGAAATATCTTTTCGTCCATTGTGCGACGGCGCAAACTAAACGGAGAAGGCACAAAGAGGAATGCAAAAAATGCAAAGCAAACACCGACAGCACAAACTAAATTGTGAAAATAATAACAATTAAATACACAAAACAGAATAGCTGCATGCACACGAAGTGAATGGGAACTTTATTAATCACAAGGTAGAAGATTTAAATAAAACCCCGGTTGTTTTAATGCAAAAATTAACACAAAACGAGAGCGCAAGAAAAAAACACGACCGTTCACTTGGAAGAGAGACCGAATGTACATAGAAAGACTATTAGGGGTGCCATGCAAAACACAGTGATTTTGATTTCCCCAAAAAGGCATTTCCGTTTCAACCCAATTTCTCGGTGCCATACAACATCGAATAAGTTTTGTGTTTTTAGTTTTTTCACAAACCATTCGAAATGGCTGGCAGGGTGTCCATGATGATATCACGCATGTGTTTTAGCAAACATTTTATTTAAATTATTGTAAAATGGTAGGTTTTGGGTTATTTTATTCTTTAAATAATGTTATTTAACCTATTTTGTTAATTAATTTCGTTTTTTTTACTTTTATTAAAAAAAAAGTTTAAAATGTTGCCGCGAAAATAAATAAAAGTAGCTCGACAGCTCTACTAAACCCGACTTCAAAATTTCGAGCCTATCGATGTGGTAGGCATCGAAATTCACGTCAAGTTGTGTATTTTCAAAAATCCGAAAAATATTTGAGTGGAAGTGGTGTGGCACCGAGAAATCATTTTTTAGGGTTTTTGCGGCGGAAGTGGTTTCTGTGGCACCCCTGTATATCAAATAAATTGTTAATTTTCTTATCCGCTTCTAGTGTGTAAACGTTTATGATATCGAAATTTCATATCAAAAATAATCAAATACTAAAATAACTCGATCTCAGAAAAGTATCGATAAACACGAGTGCCAACGTTACCAATATCGCTAACACCGACAATGTGGCGCGAAACATTTTAAAAAACTTCAGTGCTTGATATTTTTCTAGATATACATTTTTTTCGGTTTTTTTTAGACGGGCTGTACGGGCAAACAAGTCGACAGTACGGGCAACGCCCGTACTTGCCCGTACGTAGCTACGGGCCTGACATAGCTGCTGCAGTTCGGTTTTTTTCTGGGTGCATTAACCTGTATTTGGCTTGTGCATCTTTCAGTTGATTCTTTCTTCTAGTAAGGGAAAATCGACTTCGCTTTTTGTTCTTACAAATTAATTAAGCAGTAAATATTGGAAAATTTTGAGAACTTTTCAATGCTTGCTTAGCGAGCTTTCATTTAATGCAATTTAAATTTATGTTTTTTATTTTTTTAAATAGGTTGCAGGTGGAATTAGAAAATTAAAATACCCATACGAATCTGGAAATTTTTTTTATGATTTAAAAAAAAAAAAAACAGTGTGTGTCTAGGGACACGCGTGAGGAACGAAGTTCCTTTGGCATGTGTACTGTTTAGCAGGCATGACGAGATGGAGGTCAATGAAGGAGAGACAGGAGTAAATGAAGGCGAAAAATGATTTACAACAATAATTTACAACATTTATACAAAAATGATTTTTACTTATTTATTCTAGGTATATAAATCTAATCAGTTTATTCAAAGATAGTGACAATTGGCTTATGGTAACTAAAGTAAGATACAAACATTTGAGATTCAATTTTGTCCAAGTATCTCGAAAAAACTGCATCAATAGTCGTATTGAATCTTGTTGTAGACATTGTTGGGTCGTTATTAATTTTCAAATCAAATTCTTCAAGGAGAAATTGTGTCAGTGGCTCTGATTTTTTATCAGAAAAGTTGATGTTAAAATCACCTGCCAAAATTAGGGGAATTTCATACAAATTTGTATTATATCTCCGAAGAAGTCGAGAACCTTCTTCAGTATATTCTAACAGTACTCTGTGAATGAACTCTTGAATATCCACAATTTTCTGATTCGGTGAAACGTAGATGACTGCCATGACCACCGTGATACCGTTTTCCATTACACACTGAGCCGCACAAAGGTCCGCAACGCTTGTATGTCGAACAGAAAAGTCCTGAATGTTTTTGGAAATCATCTCCATGTTCGGCGTTACGATTTTAGTTATATCACTCATGTTCTGATATATTGCTACACCCCCTGCACGAACGGTATCACGTTTGAACTGAACGATGCAATGGAAGTGTGGTATATTACATTGCTGACCATTAGCCAACCACGTTTCGGTAAGCAATAAAATATTGCTCTTCAGAATAACTGCGTCATCTAAATCGGCGTAATGATTTTTAAGACTTTGTACATTGAAAGTAAACAACGAGACACCTTTTTTATTGCTAATGACATCGACGATAACTTGCGCTCTTGTTTTCAGTGTATTTAAGGATAGCCTCTTGAATTCTGCCAATAACGAAGAAGTTGATGTTGCTTGTCTACGATTATGATGAAATCTGAATTGTGTTGGGTCGTCATGAGGTGTAACAATGAACAAACCTTCGATGCTAGTTACACGAGAGAGTGCAACATAAACTAGTTGCTGAGGATGAGTCTTGTCATACTCATAGACAATTTGATCGAATGTCCCGCCCTGTGATTTGTGAATGGTTAACGCACAAGCCGAAATTATTGGGAAGTGTTTTCGTTTAACAGTGACTTTCTTGTCCGTTGTCAAAGGGATGGTCGATGTTCTCAATTCAATAGGCACAGCAAGAGGACTGACTCTGCTTTGAATTGCTAACCTAGCATTTTTTTCCTCACTTTTCTACCGACTTTTGGTGAACCACAAAATTCCAGCCAGACTCGGCAAATGTTGTTGTCTTCATTGAAGTCCAGATGAACTAATTTGCCAACTGCCCCATTCACAATTCCATCAGTCACATCAATGTTCGTCGTAACTAAATAATATTTTCCTTTTTACGAAAGTTACTTGGTACGGTAGTCCACCGGTATCGATAACACTCTTTTTGTGCAATCTGACGCGACAAGTAGCTTCTTGTTCAACATTGTTAGTTCCCGTGATGATGTCAGTCGCTGTTGAAATAACTTTATCGGGATCTCCTTGCAAAATTTCATTGTTGTAGGTATCGACCGCGTGATTTGTGTGGAATAAACGAACACCGTTAGGGCACAATCTTAGAGCATCTTCTTTCGTGTAAAATCTTGATTCGATTAGCTGCAATTCTGATGGCTGTAATATATCGCCGTTTCCTATTTTCGTCAGTATTGAAGAAAATTGCGAATTCGCCTGTCTCATAACTTGAGTGAGCTGGTAAAACTTGAGACTTCGCCACAAATGAGGTCCAACCATTAGTGTTCTAATTGGCTTGTATATTAATGTGGCTCTTACAGGTGGTGCCTGACGTAAATCCCCAATTAAAATTACGTCTATACCTCCAAAATCCTGATTATGATTTCCCGTAATTTGCTTTAGGCGCAAATCAATTTTAGCCAACAATTCTGCACCTATCATGCTGATTTCATCGATAATCAGTACCCTGATGTATCGAAAAAGCGATCTATATAGATGCAACATCTCTGATGATAGAGGCAACAATTTGGAAATCGAAATTTTTAGAGCAGTATGCACTGTTGTACCATCAATCGCCACAGCAGCTTTACCAGTAGAAGCGCAAGTTATGTAGGCATTACAGTACCCGTCCGTATTACTGAATCTGTTATAGATTTCCATCATAAGTTTGATCACAAAAGTCTTTCCACTTCCAGCTGGACCAGTCAAAAAAATTTGAAATGGTGAATCATTTGGAGTTTGAAGATGAGATATAATGTGCATTAACAGTTCCTTTTGCTCACAGTTAGCCGACCTCATCAGTTCGTTGAAGAGTTGAGTTTCCATTAAATTTTCTTTTTTCTTCGCTATGGCTCCAAGTTTGTTGAACGTTGCGTATTGTATATCAGCATTAATGGCAGAATGAGGATCATTCACTAATCGCTCATAAGGATCAGCTTCGAAGATGACGTTGGCTTCTTCCCTCAACTGCTGCTCTTCTTCTTCTTCATCTTCTCTACCTAACGCTCTGCAAATTTCAAGAGTCTTCTCAATGTCTAAATTCGATTCAAACTCTTTCCTACGCTCTAAAATCAATTTTTTGTTCTCTTCGTATATTTGAATAAACTTATTTTCAGCAAGTACGTCGTTATCTTCGCTTCTAAAAGGAATATGTAATAATACCATCTCTCGTCTGTAATCGTTGAAATTATTGCCCATTTCATAATTACGATATCTAACAATTCTGGAAATTTTCCGTTGATAGTACTCTCCTTTTGTGTTCATGGTGTAATTAGCAACGAACTGGATCAATGTCACATCTTCCATAATGGCGGGCCTTTTTATACCCTGGCAGGGTATTATAATTTTAGTCAGAAGTTTGCAACGCAGTGAAGGAGACATTTCCGACCCTATAAAGTATATATATTCTTGATCAGCATCAACAGCCGAGTCGATCTAGCCATGTCCGTCTGTCTGTCCGTCTGTCTGTCCGTCTGTCTGTCCGTCTGTCCGTCCGTTTCTACGCAAACTAGTCCCTCAGTTTTGAAGCTATCTGAATGAAACTTTGCAGATAGTCTTCTATATGCTCTCACTGCTATATATGTCGGAACGGGCCGGATCGGACGACTATATCATATAGCTGCCATAGGAACAATGGGAATTTTTTTAGAAAAAAAATTTTAACTTTGCCAATTTTCAATATATTTTCATATAATTTGAGATATGGCCATTTTATATTATTCCAGAATTTCGGTTTTAATTTTATTCAAATCGGACCACTACATCATATAACTGCCATAGGAATATATATATCAATTCATTTTGTTTGTTCGCAACATTTTTTTGGCTAGCAACATTTTTTGCTAGCAACATTTTTCGCCCGCAACATTTACCTTATGTCAGTACCCGAGAAAGCGGAAAGTCAGAACATTTTTCTTCTTCTTCTTCTACTTACTGCAAGGGTATTTAAACTTCGGCATGCCGAAGTTAGCTTCCTTTCTTGTTTCATATTTATCGAACCAATTTTCTTTCCATACATTGGTGCAGTCATCATCTAGCTCCTGTAGTTCCTTCAAGGTCTTCCTTATTCTCTGACGTTCAGTTGGATATATTGTTGGAATATAAACAGTGGTGACAGATGCTTTAGCCATTGGTTCACGTAACAAATACCAAGCAGCTTCTTGTGCAGGCATTTCGACGGCATGTAGGAGATCAACGCTCAATTTCTTCGTTATATCTACTATATCAAACTCTGGATTTTCGTCCATAACCTGAATAATCTGTCGTTGTAAATTGCTGATGCCTCGATTATGTTTGTTTACGTATTCGACGACGTAAGCAGCACAAGCGTACTCATCTTGAATGATTTGGAAATCCATGTTTGATTGCAGACAATGGAACACAAATGGATTGAAAGGATTATGCCATTTTTCAGCTGGTGTTCGACGGTAAAATAACTTCGGTCGCGTTATTCCAGCTCGGATTATATTGTAATAATGTGCATCAGAAACAATATTATTCTTAGCATAAAAATCATCAAATCCATCGTAATCAAAGTTCTCCAAATTGTTTCTCAGTAATTGGTATTTTTTCTTATACTCTTTAAAACTCACCGCATCAAAATCGGAATCCGTATCTTTCATTGGCATCAATGTTATTGTATTACGCGATGGTAAAAAGGGTGCTCCAAATCGACAATTATCTTTTTTCCCAGGATCCAATTTTTTGTAACACGTGAAGGTGTGTTTATGTGTTATGAGTTTGATATTTCCAGAAGCTTCTGATTCTGATACTGAAACTAACTTGTCGACCTCATCTATGACTCCTGTGCTGTTACTTAATAGATTATCTGGAGCATTTTCCAACCATAAAAGTATGTGGGCATGGGGACTTCCACGGTGCTGGAATTCTATTCGTTTGAAGTAATGTTTCACTCGATATTTGCCAAATGGATTGTCTCGTTTTGACTGCAAAATCTTCAACAAACAATTCACCAATTTGTTGAAGTAAATTGCACATGTGACTGCGTCCTCGTTGACAAGTTCAGCTTTCTGTACATATGACATTTTCGATAGAAATTCATCAGAAACATTTGCTCCATGATTTTTCAGCCTGTACAATAATTTGAGCAAATCAGTCCACCCAGTTTCATTTGCACTGAGTGTCATGAAAGCAGTTGGAGCCCCTAATTGTCTAATCATAGCGAAAAGGTCTTTTTTTCTATCAGACCAGTACCAAGCCGAATTCGGTATGCAACGAAGGAAAGCTAGGTTACCTTCGATACAATTATTGATGTAATCTTCGGATAGTATATCTTCTTTGGTGACTTTGCTCTTATGCCCAACATGTTTGAAAGCAATACTAATGGAACTGCTCACTCGTTGCCTCATAATCTTTGCTGCCACATACAAAAAGATGTTGCGGATCAGTAGCGCGACGATCTGTACGCCGGAGTTCACTAGTTGCTTGCATGAAAGGTGTAATATTGCATCCATCTCTATAAGTTCTAAATTGTCCACCGTAGATTGTGGGGAATGAAAGTTCTTCAGCATATTCATCGAACAAAACACTACGTGGAACACTCCTTTCCCCCTGGTGCCATATGCAACATTTTATCTTCATTCCACATGAGAGTTTGTTGTTGAGCTGTGAGATTGTCTTCGATAGGAACGTGTTCACTTATCTCATCCATTGCCAGTCCTGCATCATCTTGATAATTATTTAGAAGTGCTTCATTTATCGTGACATTTTCGTGAATATACAGTGGTGTTTTCACAAGATACTGTAACCATTGTTTTATATTTTGTTTCTTGACGAGACCATGAACATAACTGGTTTTGTGAATCAGTTTCTTCTTTAGATGGACATAAACACAGTGATCATCTTCAATATTTCTTGGTAATTGATTCACCATAGTATTTACTTCGACGGGTACGTTGATGATTTGTCCATAAATACCATATTGACCATTGATATGCCTAAGTCTTCTGATTTGCATGAACGGAATTCTTGGTGAAATGAGTCGCTGCTCGATCATATTTAATTTTGGCAAATAAGAGGGAATGATCGGGTATGAAAACCCATTGTACGACGATAGTAAAGGAATTTTTAGAGCGTCGAGTGACTTCTTACACGTAGAACATATGTCTACAGTGGTGCCACATACGTAACTCGGTAATATTTTCTGTAAGAGCTCATCATGTGGATCAGAACTTTTTTTCAAGTCGTTTTTCCACCATAGTCTATCGCAAACAGCACAAGAATGACCAAAATCATTTTTCCTGAAGGCATTGTAAAATTCGAGGTGATTTTTGACATGTTCATGATAATTACTGTAGATTGGGATTGAAACATTCATATCGCTGATGTCTACATGAGGACTAGCATTATCATGCTCATCGTTACTTTCATCCTCAATGTTGTTGTGTGGATTGATTTCAACAGGAATATTTTCAATAGGTTGACCATCTCTTATGTCATCAACTTCAATTAATGGTGTGAAATGCACGTTCCGAAGATGTAGGTGGATGAAACTGTGCGAATCCTGAACTCTGAAATGAAGAAATTGCTTTTCTTCTTTCTTGGTCAGAGCGTTGACATAGTGATTATGTACACAAATATTACGATTATACGTTCTTGCAAAAATATCGATACAATCCATATCTCCAAATTCTGTATTACTGTTTAGGATGGACTTTGCACCATCCGGATTAATGCATGAGTCCACAAATGGAGAAACGAGCAGCTGCCTCCGAAGTTGCGTGGATGTCATGTCAAGATTGACGGCTCGTATTAAAGAAGAAAATAGGCAGTTTCCATCTGAAGGAATATCTATTACTTGATATAAAATGGCTTCCGGCTGTGCACAGTCGATAACCTGTTGATAGGGGACTTCGAATGCATCATTTTCTGTTGGTCCTTGAACAAGTGCATTCTGAACCACCCGACTTCGACGATATTTTTCACAAGATGCAGGATTCTTCATGTTTGTCCCTCGACACACTCTCTTTTTTAATTGCCGATTCTGGTCAACTGGTATTGCACCATCAGTTGTAATTGATTTTTCTGGCTCATTATGTTGTGTAATTTCTAGCTTCCTTCTCTTGTCGGCATGTGGAAAAGTTTTCTCCATTTCCAATAATTCTGGATCCAAACTGATTCGCAAAGTAGAGGTTTTTGGTAATTGCAACACCTGCGCTTCAATTTGTTGCCTTTTTCTGCGTTCCCTAAACTCCTTTTGACGCTGTGAATTTGTTTTCGGTACCCCTGGCTTCGGTGCTTTTTGAATTGTTTTCTGATTATTACAATTCGATGGCTCTGCTCCAATTTTTTTACTGTCCTTCTGTCGCTGTCGAAAATTTTGCTGGCGCTGCGCATTTCGTTTTTGAATGGATTCCTGATTATCAGAATGTTTTTGTTTTTTCCGTCCCCGATACTCTTTTTGGTACTGTGCGGCGGTTTTTCGTGTTGTTTTTTTTTCAATATTTTCTTCGACCCCCAAATTCACTGATACAGCTGGTTGAGGTATTCCATCAACGCTGTAAATTAAAAAAAAAACGAATTACGAAATATTATCAGATTAACAACAATGGAGAAGCCGAAATTTTTTGGCTGCTGAGAATTTAAGGAAAATTAGATAGAAAATTGGACTTTTTTTCTACATTTTCTAACCCCGAATACATAGCCTCATCAACTAATTTTTTGAAAAATCATAATAAATAAACTATGTTGCACAGGACTTTGAAATTTTGCACAGTGCTTCGTACAAAAATATAGATGACTTATGCAAAATTTGAGAATTTTCTGGTTCGTACATCTATTTTATTTTCTCGCGCCCTAAATACAGTAAACACTTGTTGCATTCATATTTGATACCAATTTTATTTTTACTTACGTGATTTTGTTGTTATTCATCGATGAGGATGTAGAATCATCATGATCATTGGTCTTTAAAATACATGCTTCACTTTCCATGGTTTTTCACTGAGTTTGAACAACAATAATAATTAGAAAGCAAAATATATCGATTTGATTTGGAGGTTATACTGCACACCACGCTGGACGTGCACGCAAAGAGGCTCAACTAACACATTGTCATTGAGATGAATCCGACGCTCGACTGTGGAGAGCGAGAGGGAGGAGAAATGGTTATATCCTCTCACTCTACGAAGGAGAAGAAGACAGAGAGCCGGAGAGCCGTTTAACGTTACGTTACGGTTTTTCTCGGCTAGCCCTCCTCCGCCAAACTCATACCGCGCCATAAGGAACTTCGTTTCATCGGATTTCAATTTAATTGTGCCGACGCGACAGGCGACACATGTACAAAAACTCCACTAATTTAGCTATGGGCATACTCGACGTGAATCTCGCGTAGTGGGGAGCATGAGCAGTGGAGGAACGCTCGACTGTGGAGAGCGAGAGGGAGGAGAAATGGTTATATCCTCTCACTCTACGAAGGAGAAGAAGACAGAGAGCCGGAGAGCCGTTTAACGTTACGTTACGGTTTTTCTCGGCTAGCCCTCCTCCGCCAAACTCATACCGCGCCATAAGGAACTTCGTTCCAAAACTTCAAGTCTCTAAGACATGTGGTTTGGCCATGGCTGTGATATATCAGTCAGTGAGTCAGTGAGGACAAAGCATTTTATATATATATGTACATAGATGTAATCAAAAGTCGAAATAGACATCCGCGCATAGTTAAAGAACTTATCTGGGTGATTTCGTAAATCGTTATATAAATTATTGAATTCTTTTTTTCCATTTCTAGTTAATGGGGGAAGTTTATTTGCCGAAAACAATTAAAAAAAAATTTTTTTTTGTGGAGAAATAAAACAGCGCACATAAAAATTGGTATCGTTGATATTTAGAGGCAAATTTGAACAAAAAGAAAACATTTTTCAAATTAAAAAATTGAATGAGTTATGGAGTTTTTTCAAAACCATGTTTTTTGACTTGCCGTACATGATTACAAAAAAAATTGTTGACCGATTTTCTTCATCCAGCCCTTATTTCAAAGAGCATAAAAAACTTTTTTTGTTTTTTTTTTGTTTTTTTCAAACTTGCCTCTAAATATAAACGATACCAATTTTTATGTACGCCGATTTATTACTCCACAAAAAAATTTGTTTTTTTTTTAAATTTATTTCGGCAAGTACCCAGTCGGACTTTCCACCAAGAACCCTGTGTGCTTTTCATACAGAACCGCTCATGGGATAGGGCATACCCGTTTATGTAAAGGCCTAATTCGCTTTTATACATGGGGGGCCGGGGTAATTCTTGATGCCACAGTCGCTGCTCGGCTCACCATGAAATTCACCGTGAGCGCTCTGTAGGGTAATTCATGGTGCAACCGCCGCTGCTCGGCTCACCACGAAACTCACCGTGAGCGCTCACCATAAAATTCCTTTAAAAAAAAATTTTAAAATCGCTTTTTTTTCATTAGTTTATAAACTTTATTTTTTCATATTATCTTATTGTAGTCAATAATTAAAAAAATTGAAATCCAGATGTTTAATAATACCCCAAAATAAATTATTCAGAAATGTTTTAAATAAGTTGTTTTTTTTTTATTTTCTTATTATTCTATAAGGAACATGGCGATTCTTATAATAAACATATAACTATACCTAAAGAATAAAATAAATGAAAAAGAAATTAAAACTAATCTTAGAACGAAAATAATAAGGAATTAGGAAATAAGAAATAAATAAATTAGAACGAATGCATTATTCAACTCCATTGTCGAGTTTTAATTTTTTTGCCTTGGCCCTGTAAAAGCGGCCCTAAAAGAAGGCCTCGCCTCGCGCACTGTTTTTATATAATCTTTAAAATTGCGTCCCTCGATGCGTGACGCTTCTAAAAATGTAAAAAATACCAGTTATAAATTAAAATAATATCATATAAAGCAATACGTAGCAAGCAACGCGTTGTTTAAGTTGGAAAACGTTTCCAACTCTATTTTTCCCGGTCCTCCCGCGTAGTTCATATGCATAATTAAATCCCTACTAAAAAATTTTTCCAGAATTTTTTCCAGATCTATAAGCGGGAGACTACCGAACCTTTCCTTCCAGTGCCTAGATTCCTTCCTTGCTATTTAAAGAAAACTCCATTTTTGGTGTTACATAATTATTGCTTATGCCCTCCAAATATGCAACAATTTTGGCATTCATAGGCATCAAGGTTCCTAAAAAGGAAAATTAATTAGTTTCTGAATTCGGTGAAGCTTGTTTTATGTACTTACTCTCCATTGCAGAAATTTGGGTCTTGAGTTCCTCATCTTGCTTCGTCAACTTGCTTTCCATCGCCGACAATTGTTGTTTTAATTCCAGAACTTCCACTAGAAGCAGAATGTTAATATTATTTGAATTGTTAGCAGTACTTATACCATCCCATTTAGCATTTAGTATTTAGCATTCAGAATGTAGTATTTAGGTACTATTAAATGAGAACAGGGAGTAGAGATTATCGAATGAAGAGAAGACGGTCACTCGGCGATTGACGACGAATAAGAGACATTGTGTGAAACTTGTATATACGACCTAAAATTAAAATAAAATCGCAATAATTAAAAGAAATCATCTCCTAAGACACGATAACAACTTCAGAAGTGGGATTGCAACTTTTTAACGCAACCGCCTACATCAGTATTTCGGGTTAGCCGATAATAGAAACGTTTTTTCGCAAAATTTAAAGTGGCGTCATCCACGAAATTGGACATGAATAAATCAGATATTGTGGATTGGCTGAAGGCCAATGAAATTGAGTTCCCAAACAGCGCAACGCTTCGAGAACTGCGAAAGCTTGCTTTGGATGCTGGTTGCCGTGCATGCCGTCAAATTTATGCAGAACGACAACAAAATGACGGATGACTTCCAAATGGTTAAGCAGCTCATGGTTCCGTTCTACGCTACCAAAAATGAAGAAGCATTTCAATGGATTTCGGATTTCGAAAGAGCTTGTATGTAGATGTAGTGTAAACGATAGTGAAATTTTTCAACTCCGCTGTGTCCGACTGCTGATGAAACCAGGAACAGATGCCGACCTGTTCTTGCGTGTTGACTGCTCGAAAACTTACGATGCGTTCAAAGAAAATTTTCTCAAGACATTTGGCAGTTGAAATTCAACGGCCGATATCGTACTGCTTTTGAAAGATACCTTCTTTAGCCCTGGCAAGAACACCGTCATGGGCTACATACTCTTAATGGAGGAAATTGCTATGCGTGCAGATATTGATGAAAAATTGACAGTGCAATTCATGATTGATGGTTTTCAAGATCGTTCATTCAATATTGCGCTATTATACTCAGCCACCACAATTGGGCAATTGAAGGAGATGGCCCAGAAGTATGAAAATCTACGGAAAAATTCCCAAACTATAGCCATTCGCACGGGAAGCGCTATAGCGGAAGAGAGAGGGCGCATACGCTGCTTTAATTGTTCGGCACAAGGACACTACGCTTCATCTTGTACTGCACCTAAGCGCGAGAAAGGATCCTGTTTCCGCTGTGGATCCCTTCAGCATATGATAAAGGATAAACAGCAGCCAAAAACTAATCCGAGTGTCGTGGGAGCAACCAACAACAAGCTGATACAAGATAAGGACGAGAACAAGATGTTTATCCCAATATTTAATCAGGTAGGAGTATATTTCTGCACTGATCGAAGACAAAATAATAATATGACTGTTCTGTCCGCCATGTTTGTTACCGGCAGCGCCGTTAATTTAATCCAGCGCACTGCGATACCATTTAAGGAGTTTAATGGCGTATTGATCACAGCAGAATATTGTAGTGTTAATGGATCTCACATCGAAACATTTGGAAACATTTTTGTTAAACAATCTAATTTTTTGGTTGTAGCTGACAATTATGTCGCAACTCATGTTCTATTAGGTCGCAAGTTCTTGGACAAATTTGGAAAAAAATAATTTTTAAGGATAAAATAAAAAGAATATTGATGGTGATTTATTGAATTCTGATCGTGACCTAGTAAACACGAATAATGACCCATTGCATAGATTGAAAGTCGAATTCGATAGATTGAGTTTTGATAGTGAACCAGTGAATAGATTTGATATTGATAAAGAACCAGTGAATAGATTTGATATTGATAAAGACCCTGTGAATAGAGTTGATATTGATAGTAAACTAATGAACATTGTGAACCATTAAATAAATAAGAAAATAGGCAGATATTTCAAAGAAGTGGGAAACTTTAGAAAATTATTTCTCGAAAATTCCAAGTATCAGATTGAAATAAAAAAATACGTATCGAATATTTTCAAATAATAAACCAAAAAAAATATATAAGGAAAAAAAATTTCTGTGGCAAATTTTGCGTGGAACGCCCCATATATAGAATCGATATATTTAAGAATGATGAAGATTTTGACATTGACCCAAAGTTAAATGATGGTAATCGTAGTGAACTCATTGAAATAATAAGAATAAATTATTTCGAATTATCCAACATTCCAGCAATTCAACATAGTTATGAAATGAGGGTAAGGCTTAAGTCGGAAGAACCCGTTCGCTCTGTTCCGAGAAGACTTTCATATCAGGAAAAGAAGGAAGTAAATTGCAAAATTGATGACTTGTTAAAAAAAGGATTTATACGAGAAAGTAATTCACCTTATAGTTCGGCTATTGTACTGGTTAAGAAAAAATCTGGGGAAAAACGGATGTGTGTGGATTATAGGCAACTCAATAAGATAACAATTCGTGATGGATATCCATTGCCACTCATTGATGATTGTTTCGAAAGATTAGAAGAAACCAATATTTTACACTTTTAGATTTGAAGAGCGGATATCCTCAGGTGATAGTAGCAGAGAGTTCAGTTCAGTACACAGCTTTTGTGACACCCTCCGGATAATACGAATATACAAGAATGCCTTTTGGACTCATGAATGCACCTGCAGTATTTATGAGATTTATCAATTTTATTTTGCAACTATTATACTACGTGACGGAAATGTAGTAGTTTATATATAATTTATATTGCTATCGGTTCTAAGACATTGAGTGAACATTTCGTAACTGTAGGAAGAGTATTAAGAATTCTGGCAGCATATAGAAATTAAAATAAGTAAGTGTCAGTTTGCTTATACATAAAAGCATAGAATTTTTAGGATACATACTTAGTGGAAAAGGAATAATTCCGAATCACGAACACACATCAACTATCAAACATCTTCCGATCCCAAAGGATTGCCATGGGATGCAAAAGTGTTCAGGATTATTTTCTTATTTTAGGCGATTTATTCCGGCATACTCGAAAATAGCGAAGCCATTGCAAGAACTCACGAAAGCTGGCTCTAAGTACGAACTCAACGAGAATTGCATAAATATTTTTGAATATCTTCGTGAGAAATTAATCTCGTTTCCTATATTAGCTCTTTATAATCCTAACAGAGAAACATAGTTGCATTGTGACGCAAGTAGTGAAGGGTTTGGTGGAATTTTATTACAAAAACAAAATGATAAGAAGTTTCACCCAATAGCTTACTTTTCACAAAGAGCAACAAAACTAGAGGCAAGGTATGAAAGTTTTAAATTGGAAACATTAGCATTCATTACGAAAGTTTAGAATATATCTAGAAGGAATTCCGATTAATATAGTAACCGATTGTAATGCAGTAGTTTTATGCCTAGGAAAAGGACGACTTAAAAATATAATTATACCCTTAAACATCGCAGGGTGTTCACGCCAGAAGGGCGCGAACTAGTGAGAGGCAGTGTGAGCGGCCAGCGCTCGCGCTAAAGCTTTCGCTCCTCTTGCTCTCCTCGAGCTCTCCCTCTTTTCCGCCAACGGCAAGTTCACCACTCCGCGGTCCCGCGGCTTTTCTCTCGCTAGATTTAAGTTAATCGTAAGCAAACATTGTTAAGCGCAAGAAGTGCAATAAAAGTGAAGTGCGAATCGAAGATTTCCCCCCGCTGCCTTCTTATTTCGAGCCCCAGCAACAACAACAACATCACGGCAGCACCCTGCCCATCCACTCCAGCGACCACGACCACAATCCAGCGGCCGTACGGACCTTTCGGCTGATAATCCGCCCCCTCCATTTCACAGGGGAAAATATATGACCCATGTGGATACGTTAAGCAGATACCCTTCCGCCTTTAACAAAGATTTTGAATATGATCCAGTAGTGAATATACAAGAAAGTGAAAACACAGATAAAATAGTTTCAGTAATTGACAGTGATGACATAAACCTTCAGCTTCATATAACGCAAAATAGAGAGCCTTATAGTGAAGCTAAAAGAAAAGAATAGAACAAGGAAATGTGAGGAAGTTTGTTTTAAGTCATGGAATTGTTTATAGACTGGATGAAAATGATATCGAGTTTTTATATGTGCCAGCTGAAATGGAAAACCATGTAACCAGGAGAGTTCACGAGAAGTTATGTCATTTAGGTACAGAGAAATGTTTAAAAGAAATAATGAGACATTATTGGTTTTCGGATATGAAGTCTAAGATATAATCGTTTATTGGAAATTGTTTAAAGTGTATTATGTTTAATAATCGAACATTGCTAATAATCGAACATTGCACAATATACCAAAACGACCAATTCCTTTTGACACATTACATGTGGATCATTTTGGACCATTGCCCTCCGTTATTTCGAAAAAGAAACATCTATTAGTAATTATTGATGGATTTACTAAATTTTATAAATTGTTCCCTGTAAACACAACGAGTACGAAGGAAGTTAACATCTGTTTTTCAAAATATTTTCAATATTATAGTCGCCCACGTAGAGTTATTAGTGATAGAGAATCATGTTTTACGTCCTTGGAGTTTGCAAAATTGTTGTTAGAAAATAATATTGAACACGTGAAAGTAGCAACTGCATCACCTCAAGCAAACGGTCAGGTGGAAAGAGTTAATAGAACAGTGAAAGCGATGTTAGCTAAGATAACTGAACCAATTAAGCACGAAGATTGGAGTAAACTTCTTTAAAGGCCGAATATGCCATTAATAATTCAGTATATTCAACAACTAAAGAATTACCTTCAGTATTATTATTTGGAGTTCAACAGAGAGGTTGTAATATTGATGCATTAACAGAGAATTTAGATGATAGAACTGACATAGCACAAGGCGATTTAGAAAACGTCCGTAAGAACTCTTTAAATAAAATAGAACAGTGTCAACGAAGAAGCGAAGAACATTTTCAGAAAAATCACAAGAGACACGTAGAATTTTTAGAAGGCGCTTTTGTTGTGATGAGAAATATTGACACCACAATCGGCACAAATAAGAAAAATTGTACCTATGTAAATATAAGGGTCCATACGTCATTAAAAGAATTTTACAAAATGATAGATACGTTTTAACCGACATAAAGAACTGCCAAATTAGTCAAATTCCGTATAAAGGAATAGTAGAGGCATGTCGGTTAAGAAAATGGGCAGACTGGCGTAATCAGTGCGGAAATATCTCCTAATTTGTAGAATAACATATTTATTAATTTTCTTTCTTTATATACTGTACATATTTTCATTTTTTTGTTGTTAAATTATTATTTACCTTGTACTTATATGCTATTCAAATTTTAATATGTATGTATCTAAATTTGAATATTTATGTAGCCAAACTGCAAAAACATGTAAATATTGTAAATAATTGAGATCAACGAGGACGATTTAATTGTCAGGATGACCGAGCTGTTAGCAGGGATGGTATAAGTACCATCCCATTTAGCATTTGTTAGCAGGGATAGTATAAGTACCATCCCATTTAGCATTTAAGCACGGTATCCAGAGAGAAGAAAACTGTTGCAAAGCAGTGAGAGAGAGCGAGAGGCAAATAGTTTGAAACAGTTTGTCACTGTCGTCGTGCGTCACATGGAGTTGCCTTAAACGGCTACCCCACGCATTGGTTCCCGAAAGAAAGGGCAGACTAATCCGTGGTAGTAGAACACGTTTTATTCTGGAAGAATTCAATGTTTCACAATTGCAACTAACTTAACTTAATTAGCTCACCGCAGTGTGTCCTCCAACTCTTACACGACAATGAAAAGCTAAATTTTCCCGGCAATTTACAATGGCGAAAAACAATGTGCCCAGACACATATGGGCTTACAAATCCTTCCACATTCGGACTTCTCAAAAATACTAACTAGCCTATCGATTACAATATTCGATCCGCGACATCCCCGACCCCGTGAAGAACCGCTTCACTCAAATCCAAAACTGCAAGTTTAGAGACGGGTCGCATCATTGTCCGAGATAGGCCGTTGTCGTTCACGCGCACCTTGGCGCGTCTGACGACTCCATCAGCTCCGCTGTATATCTCCTCCACTATGCCCTTGCACCACTCTCGTCGGGGCAAGGCAGGATCGCAGACGAAGACCATATCACCCTGGTGGATGGGCTCCGTTCGGCGGCACCACTTCTCGCGGCGCACAAGCGTAGGCAGGTACTCCATGACCCACCTTCTCCAGAAACGGTCTCGTAGCAGGCGAGCAATCCTCCACTGCTTCCTCGTAGAACCCTCCTTGGGCAGCTCCGTATCCAATCCAGGCGTATCCGGCAGATTGGCTACTCCCTTGAGTAGATCGTTTGGCGTCAACGGCGCCTCCTGGTCCGCATCCACAGGCAAGTGGGTGAGCGGACGCGAATTTACAATATTCTCCGCCTCAATCAGGAAACTCTCCAATACATGGTCCCTCGGCGCAACTTCCTTCAGGGTATGACGCAGTACTCTCTTGACGCACTGCACCATGCGCTCCCAAACTCCGCCCTCAGACGGGTTCGCTGGACAATTAAAAACCCATTCAATGCTTCTGCTTGACAACTCACTCTGAAGCTTCTCCATCTCGAATACGTCACCAAAGCGTCTGGCTTCCCTGTCAGCTCCCACGAAGTTCTTGCCGTTATCGCTGCGCAGTCTATGTACTGGCCCTCTACGGCAGACGAAGTTCCTGATCGCAATTATGCAGGAATCCGTCGACAGGTCATGCGCCAGCTCCAGGTGAATCGCCCTTGTCGTCAAGCACGTAAACAAGGCGACCCAACGCTTCTCCTTGTGACGGGACACAGTCACCAGCAGTGGCCCAAAGTAGTCCAGTCCTGTGTATTTGAATGGCCATCCACCCGCATCCAGTCTGTCTTCCGGATGGGGTCCCATTATCGGCGGCATCGGCCGCGCTCGCTGCAACTTGCACTCGTTGCACGACGCGATGACTCTCCGCATCACACGCCTCATCTTTGTGACCCAGAACTTTGTCCGGATCTCCGCAATCGTAGCATCCACATTTTGATGCTTCATCCTGGCGTGGAAGTCTCTCACAATCAGCTCTGTCAGACTGTGCCTGTGTGACAGTAATACGGGTCTCCTCGCACTGTACGGCATGCACAGTGCGGCATCAATTCTGCCGTAAGCTCGCAGAATCCCGTCCTTGTCTAGGTAGGGCACCAACCCTCGAATGTCGCTCGACCTAGCGACGTCCTGTCCAGTTTCTGCCGACCTCATCTCGTCGGGGAACGACTCCAATTGTGCCTGTCTGACCAACAGGTTCTCCGCGGCCTTACATTCTGCTGCAGTAAGGCCGTATTCCTCGAGCTCGCTTCTCTGTTTGCGGCACCAGCGCGCAAACCGTAGGACCCAGGCTGTGGTCCTCACCAGGCGACTGAAGCTCGAGAATCTCTGAAACGGGATAACAAAATCGTTTGCCGCAACTAATGCAAACTCACTGGGCATCTCTTCTTCATCAGGGGCATCTGGAACACGCTCAGTTCCTTCCTCAGGCCCCGGCCAGCTGCCTGCTGGCTGCCTCAAAAATGCTGGTCCTCTTAGCCACCTTGATTCCTGGCTAAGGTCGACTCCTTTCTGCGACCGCATCGCATCATCAGCCGCATTGTCGGCTGTAGGCACCCATCTCCATTGGGAAACCTTCGACGACTCCAGAATCTCCGCCACTCGGTTGCCAACAAACTGCTTATACCGGCGGTGGGTGCTGCCGATCCATCTCAGCACCGTCTTAGAGTCCGTCCATAACACCAGGTCCGTGATGACCACACTGTGCTCCTCCTTGACAGTGTTCATCAGCCTGGTTCCAAGAACTGCTGCCTGCAGCTCCAGCCGTGGGATCGTCATCGTTCTCATTGGGGCACACTTCGTCTTCGCACTCACGAAGACCACCTGCACGTCGTCGTCCTCATATGTGACCCTCCAATAGGCCACCGCCGCGAATGCTGCCTGACTAGCATCCACGAAGACGTGCAACTCTACGGCCCGGACTGCTCCACGCCCAAAATAATGGCGCGGACATCGGAACTGTCCCACGGCGTCCATCTCTTTGCGCCAAGTCGCAAAGGCTTTGCTTAACTCCTCCGGTAGTGGTTCGTCCCACTGGATCTTCTGCCTCCAAATCTCTCGCAGCAGCAGCTTCGCTGTAACCATGAGGCAGCACAGGAATCCCAGGGGATCAAACGTTGACATCACCAGGCTCAAATATTCCCTCTTCGTAGGGACTCGATCTCCACTCAGGACGCTGCTTGGCACTCGATGATACTCCACGTTGAATCTGAAGTCATCTGTTGCTACTTGCCAACGCATTCCGAGGATCTTCTCTTCAGCCTCACCCCATCCGACGCTCTTGACTCGACCAGGTCCTAAAGCCGTCTCCACGGTGGGTGAGCTGGATGAAAACTGGCATAACTCGAATCCAGCATCCTTGTGTATCTCCTTCACTCGGGTAGATACGCTGATAGCCTCGCTCTCTGTAGCGAAACTGTCCACATAGTCATCGACATAATGGTAGTCGGTGATGGCCTTGACCGCTCTCGGATCCGAATCACGATACTTCAGGGCATTCATAGTCTTTACGTAATGCGCAGCGCTCGGCGAGCAGGCTGCTCCAAACGTCATTACGTTCATCTCATAGACATCCGGATCTCTCTCATCGTCGCCATCTCTCCAGAGGAATCGTTGGGAACATCTATCCTCGGGTCGGATCAGCACTTGGTGGAACATCTCCTTGATGTCACCGCAGACTCCGACGGCTCCCTCTCTGAAATGAAAGAGCACAGCTGGCAAAGGCTTGTAGTGCTGAGGCCCTTTGTCCAGCTCCGAGTTTAGTGAGGTTCCTCCAACTTTGGCTGCAGCATCAAACACAAGCCGTACCTTGCCGGGCTTGTTTGGGTTTTCGACACCAAAATGTGGCAAATACCATAGGCGATCGCTCCTTACCGCGACCTCATCCGGCTGCAGCCTCCTCGCGTATCCTTTAGACACGTAATCCTTTATAATCCGATCGTATTCCTGCGCCATCGGCTTGTTGCGCTTCATCTTCTTCTCGACGTTGACCAGCCTCTTGTACGCCATCTCATAGCTCGGTGGCAGCACAACGTGGTCGTCCTTCCAGAGTAATCCCGTCTGGTAGCGACGCCCCACTTTCACCGTGGTCGCTGGCTGCGACCGGCGGCGCGGGCTTCACTCCAAAGTTCTCCATGTCGAAGTAGTCCTCCACCATCTTTTCCATCGCGTCATCCACTGACACGGCAAGTAGGCAGGACCTCGGTGACGGCGTAGTCGATTGCCCACTTACAGGCCCAAACACAACCCAGCCCAGCTCGGTTGCGGCCGCATACGGTCCTTCTCTAGCGAACCGCCTCGTCCTAAGTGGCAATCCCAGATGTCCGTGATCCAGGCCGATGAGCAGCTTCGGCTCCACGTTGCTGTAGGGCTTCATCGGCAGACGCGCATCCCTGTGCACGCCCTGGACATCTCGTCGGCTCAATGTCTGTATCGGCAAACTCAAACTCGAAACAGCATAAACGTTTTTCAATGCATGGCGAGTGGGCTTTCCAACTCCACTTATCTTCAGACTCACCACGTTGGTAGGCTCTCTGGTTGCCTTACCTCCAAACCATTGGATATTTAGCTGCCGACGCTCTCCTTGCACTCCAAGATCCCTGCGTAGCTCGTCATCGATCATCGTGACGGAGGATCCCTCATCTAGGAGCGCATACGTATCCACTTTTCGCCCCGCTCCGTACAGCGTAACCGGCAGTATACGGAACAGTAGGCGGCCTCCTTCGGCGTCAACGCAGCTCAAATTCCTCTGCATGGGCGCTCCCGCTTCACGCGGAGCTCCTCTCCAGGCTGTTGCTGGGAACGGCTGGCTGCCGGTTCCTCTCCTGGTCCCTGTGACCATCTGGTAGCGAAGGCCTCCTGGCCGGGCTGCGTCTGGAAACTGCTGGCTGCTGGTTCCCTTCGTGGCGTCTGAAGCCACCTCGCTGCAGCGGCCTTCGCTCCTCGTCCGCACCATGTAGCAGACGGTGATGCTCCCTTCGGCATCCATTGATCTGGCACTCGCCTTGCGTATTGCAGGATCTAGCCGTGTGCCCGCTTCGCAGGCAATTGAAGCAGAGCCGATGCCTCTTCACCTTGCTCCACCTTCCAAGTGGCGAAGCTCCAATAAATTCTCTGCAGTTCAATATTCCATGTTGTCCTCCACAGATGGGACAACCTCCATGCCGATCAGCCTGTTGATCGCAATCATTATGGTCGACGCTTGCATGTAGAAGTCGACGCCTCGGCTCCTTTCCCTCGACGTCCAAAACCGTGCACACCACGTTTGCGTACTCCTGTAGCCACGCGCTGAAGTGGACTACAGTGGGAAAGGGCACAATCGTTGCGGCATGCCTGGCCCAGTCCACTCGCTTGCTCGTAGGAAGCTTGGCCACAAGCTCCTCCATGAGGGTTGGGTTCCCCAGGTGCTGCTCCGCCTTCGCTGACTGTAAGAAGGCCGCGAGGTTACTCACTCGGGTCGCGAAGGGAATGATCTTCGCCAAATTGTGCTCCGAAATTGGCTGCACCTCTCGCACGTTGTTGAGCTGGCTGCGTATAAGCTGCTCCGGTCGGCCGAACCTAAAGCGCAGCTGCTCCATCACGGCGCTGACATTCCCCGGATGAATCAATAGCGCCTTCACTGCCTCACGCGCTTCATCCTTCAGCGCCTTCAACAACCTCTGGTTGTTCTCCAGGTCCGTGCAGTTGTACGCTCGGGTCGTCTCCACGAACGCACAGCTGAAGATCGGCCACTCCTCGGGCTGCCCTCCAAATATAGGCAAGTCCGGAAGCTTCCTTGGCCCATATGCTGCCTGGATTCCACTCGGCGTCATCGAGGCGTAGGATCCGACAAGTGGCGATGCTGTTGCCGCATTGTGGATGCTCACGCCCGGTAGCACGAGTCCATGCGCTGGCTGCTCAGTGCCTGTTGCACACAGTGGCTCCACAAAATAGTTGCTAGTCGTTAGCAAAGGCGGACCACTCGAAGATGGCGGCAGCGTGCAGGCCGCACCGCTCGCACCGTCACCGTTGTATGGCACCGACCCGACCCCGTTATGTAAGGCCTCTCCGTTAGATGTGGGTATAGGCTGGCCGCTCCAAAATGGCGGCCGCCCCGACGCTCCACTGTTGGCGCCAACTGCGCTTGGGCCAACTGCGATTGGCGCGCAATTGGCTGTGCTCACACTTTCCAGCGATCTAGCCTTCTCCAGCTCCCTCTCCAACGCTGCGATCCTCTCCATGAGTTCCAACGCGAGGGGCTGGTTCACCTCCGGCACTGAACTCGCAGCTGTGACAGCAGTACTTCTGGATTGGGAAGCTACTGTAGTCACCGTAGTGGCCGGGCAAGGAATCGGCGCCGCCGTGATGTTCACCCGCGTCCGAGTTCCTGCTCCACTACTGGCTGGCTGCTGACTCACTGTTGTTATAGGGTGGCTTCCCCTCCGTTCAGCCGGGCACTCTTCCTGGGGGAATGCTGCATCTTCCCCAGCTCCAAAATGGCGGCGCCTCTGCGCGTCCAAAATGGCGTCTCTGACGCCTCGTGCCGCTGGCTGCGGCCACGGATGCTTGGCGCTCCTTGCGCCTTCTGACCGCTGGCTGCGGTCTCCACAAATGACGCTTCTTGCGTCTCCTTGTCGCTGGCTGCGACCCGTTCGTACCGGCGTTCGACGCTGGCTGCGTCCCTCTATGTCGCTGACTGCGACGCCACTGTCGCTGGCTGCGACTCCTCTGCCGGTACGTAGCGCTGGCTGCGCTTGCACAAAACCTCCTCGCTGGCCGTCTAAACCGTCACTCCAGCTCCGGCAACTCTCTTGCTGGCCGTCTAAGCCGTCATTCCAGCGCAAGTTGCCCCTGCAGTCGCCCTAGGACTGCGAATAAAAGGTTGTCGTCGTGCGTCACATGGAGTTGCCTTAAACGGCTACCCCACGCATTGGTTCCCGAAAGAAAGGGCAGACTAATCCGTGGTAGTAGAACACGTTTTATTCTGGAAGAATTCAATGTTTCACAATTCCAACTAACTTAACTTAATTAGCTCACCGCAGTGTGTCCTCCAACTCTTACACGACAATGAAAAGCTAAATTTTCCCGGCAATTTACAATGGCGAAAAACAATGTGCCCAGACACATATGGGCTTACAAATCCTTCCACATTCGGACTTCTCAAAAATACTAACTAGCCTATCGATTACAATATTCGATCCGCGACAGTCACCGAGGTCTGTTTCGAAGGGTGGTATCCAGTACAGGTTCGAAAATACTAGAATGGTGCAAGATTTAGGAGATTTTTAGTTTAAGTATTTCCATAACGCGTAGCGAAAAAGAATAAAAATTTTAATAAATCTGACTGTCTCCAATGTTTGCCCCTCGCTCTGCCCTTCACATATTGCAAACTAGGGATCCCGGCAGGAACAAAAATGAGTGGAAAAGTCGAATTAAAAGAGAATTGTAAGTCAATTAGGACTGTATTCGCTCTTTTAATTCGACTTTTCCACGCATTTTTGTTCATGCCGGGATCCATAATTTGCAATATGTGAAGGGCAGAGCGAGAGGCAAACATTGGAGACAAAGCGTTTTATTAAAAATTTTATTCTTTTTCGCTACGCGTTATGGAAATACTAAACCAAAAATCTCCTAAATCTTGCACCGTTCTAGTATTTTCAAACCTGTGCTGGATACCACCCTTTGAAACAGACCAAGGTGACAAGCTGTTTCAAACTATTTGCCTCTCGCTCTCTCTCACTGCTTTGCAACAGTTTTCTTCTCTCTGGATACCGTGCTAGACCTAGTTGACAAGCTGTTTCAAACTATTTGCCTCTCGCTCTCTCTCATTCTCTCTGGATACCGGGCTTAACCAAAATTATCTTCAAATTAAATAGTTATTATTATATTAACAACATTTGGCTGTTTGGAAAACATCAATACAATTTTTGTATATGGATCCATTTGAAATAAAATTTGTAAAAAATGTTCAACCTTAATTTATTTATTTATATTTATATTTATTATTTATTTATAATTGCGGAGAATTATTCCCTGTTTTATCAGCGCTTGTCGTATTAAAAAAAATCCTGAAAGGGAAATATCGCCCTGAGCAAAAGCACAGCATTTTATCATGAACGGAGCAGCGGTCGATTCAGGTACCTGAATCGCACGTTTGCCACCATGCTGAACTGGGGATCATACGAAAGGCCAGTCCGACTAGGAAACTTAATAGTTGCGCTTGATGCGAAAAATTCCTTGTCCGAATCCATCACGTTCACATTAATAACTAAAAGAAAGCAATGTAGCTCGTTTCTCGTAAAGCTCTCACTCTGTCATCTTCTCGCTTTGCTCATAGCTTCTCGCTTCGCTTCGCTTTGCTTCGCTTATCGCTCGCACTCTGCCGTCAGCCTAATTGTCGAATTTTCTCATCCTTTTTGAACATTTCAAATCGTTGTAGAATAACATCTACAGTGGCTCACAGCTTATTTAGTGCAGAGGTAAATTTGATATTTAAACTCGTATAGCTGCGAAACTATAAGAGATATTAACACAATTTAAATGCAGTTATGTTAAGTATACTTTTGGCATCTATTTAGGCACTTCATTATTCTTAAACACATTTAAATACAGAATATTTTCATGTCACAGCTTATTTCTAGCAAGGAACTTGATCATATTTTTTCTGTTTTTAATAAGCTTAATATTTGGTATGGCCTCCCTTTTGTTTGATGACATCCTTCAAGCGAGTTTGCATTGATGAAACCAATTTTTGGGTGGTCTCTTTCGGGATCTTGGCCCATTCTTCTTAGAGGGCTCTTTTCATATCATTTTTATTAGATATTGACCTCTTGCGGATAGCCAGATCCAAAATTGCCCACAAATTCTCGATTACGTTTAGGTCTGGTGACTGGGCAGGTGGATTCAGCATTTGAGGGCTGTGGCTGTTCCATATCAACCAGGTCTGCACAAGAGCCGATTTGAGATACGGGCCATTATCCTGATGAAACCGAAAATTCTACTTTATGCCCAATTTCTCGGCGCTCTGGATAAAGTTATCCTTCAAAAGTTGGAGGTACATATTTTTTTCCATATTTCCCTAAATGACTACGAGGTTTTTAACGCCAGATGCTGCCATGCATGCCCAAACCATAACACTACCGCCACCGTGCTTGACCGTAGGCTTAAGATTTTTGTTCTCAAGCTCGGTATTGGGTTGACGCCAAACGTACTGAATTCCGTCCGACCCAAAATGTTAAACTTAGACTCGTTTGCGAAAAAAAACTTCATTCCACAATGATGACTGATGTTTTACATGGTCCTTGGCAAATTTAAGCCTGCACTTCTGGTGTTTCTTGCTTATGAATTGTGTTCCCGCAGTACGCGGCGGATTTTATTCTCGACATTTACGGTTAGTTTTGGTTCCGAAATCTTGGGATTAGTTTTGATTTTCCGGACAATTCGCCTTTCCTCAAGCTCGGTAAAAGTTTTGTTCGGCGCATTTCGGCCTTTATACGCCACACGGTTTTCCCGAACGGATCGTTGGATGACATTACTTGTGCTCAGATTGACCATTTCAGAAATATTTCGCTGTTTTCCCATTTTTAGGAAATGAAATGTAATTTTAGTAACTTTCGATTAAGTGGTCATATTATATGGTGTGATAAATAGTAAATTTAATATTCGAAAAATCATATTTTTTAACGCAGTTTTCTCAATTTTTATCCAATTTCGAAAAATACTTTTCCTTTGTTTTCTCTGAAAACGCTAATATAGTGCATATTTAATGTTTTAAAAACATAAAAAGAATAAATTTTAAAGAAAAAAATTTTTTCGGCAAGCCGAAGTTTAAATACCCTTGCAGTAAGTAGAAGAATTATCTTCCGTGCTCATGAATAGTTTTTGTTGGAAATAATAAAAAAAAGTTTTTGAAATTCAAGTACTTTAGACAGCCAGACACGCTCAACCAATTCTATGGAGAGGAGACAGGTGAAAATGTATATGAAATCTAAGTTTTATTTTTTGGATCCAAATGCAGTCCGAGAATTGCGCAAAAATTAGGAATCACAACGCAAATGACTTCCAAAGGATGTCAATTTGTTATTATAAAACACAATATGGATGGCTACTTGGGCGGAGCAGATGACATTGACAGTTCTGTGCAACTTATAAAGGATGATACATCAAAATGGTGGATTCCAAATGTGTAATTGGATATAAAATTCAGCAGAGGTTCTTAAATAAATAGGTGTTCATAATCAAAATACAGCTCAGACATCTGCTAATACAAAAACCCCAACTGAAGAACGAGTCATAGGGTTGATGGGGAACTATGACACCTATAATCTTCAAGCAGATAAGTCGAGATAGGAAACAATATTAAAACTACAAGAATACAAAATCAAAGTGTTGTGTTTAAATTGGGCTGGAACTTAAAAGGTTGTGGGCCCATGTAGCGCTTGTGGCAGTCGCGGCTAGCGCCATCTAGGTTTGAGGGATTAGCTAGCGCCATCTGCATAGCAGTGGGCGGAACCCGAAAGGTGAGAAGCGATTAGCTAACGTTTCGGATTAAGGGGTTATATACCTTTTTCAGCGGAAAAATTGAGCAAACTTTGGATTTTTTTTTAAATATGTAGCAGTAATTTTATTACAAAAATGTTAATATATATTGATTGTACATCTTTTGAAGAAAAAAAGAAACTATTGGTCTTGAAAAAATATAAATAAATAACGGAGTTATGGCGATTCTACCAAAACCATTTTTTTTTTTAGAGGGTCGCGGTGACTACGATTGAAGGTCAGGAGGTCAACAAAAATCAAAAAACAGAAAAAATTTCATTAGTATAAAGTTGTATCTTGTTCGTGAACGATTCCTTTTTGGAATATCTCGTTTTTTCTGTAAACAGTAACGATTTTAAAAAAAAAATGCCTTTTTTTGCTCTAAAAATTTTATTCAAAAATTCTGATCTTAAAAACAAAAATTTTTTCTTGAAAAGTCGATCGTTCACGAACTGCGCACATTCATTACGAACAATTAAAAAAAAAATTAAGCAGATCCATCAAATGGTTCTTGCGGAATCGTAGTCACCGCAAAGGCACTTTTTTAAAAAAACGATTTCGAGATAATCGCATTTAAAGTTCGAGGTTGAGTGTGTTTTGTGTGACAACCGCGGCACAAAAAACTGTTTTCCTATGGAACTATTGTTCGGATCTTTATGAAAATTTGGGAAAATGTTCTTTATGAATTGTACTTTAGGATTCAGCAAAAAAAAAATTTCGATTTTTTGAAAAAAAAAAAGGTATATAACCCCTTAAGAGCCAACAGTGGCAACGGTCATCTCTCCGGATAATCGGGGGAAAGATAGCCGAGGCAGAGCGAGGAAAGTCAAGTCGACTGAGGAAAAGTTTGATCAAAATCTAAAAGAACATTGTGTTAAAGGGGAAACAAAAATCCCATCAGTGTGCTGCGGATCAAAACCTTTTGTGGAAGATTACAAAAAAAATAAAACAGCGCTAAATCCGTTGAGTGGGTAAGCGGTACCGATAACTTTTTTCCTGCTGCCAGCTAATAGTTGCTGTTGCAATTAGGTTTGGCGCTTAAGTTCGACGCTTGGCGCCTTTCGACGCGGCGTCAGTCCTCCGTTTTGGCGCATTGTTCCGACGCTTGGCGCCTTGCGACGCAGCGTCAGCCCGCCGTTTTGGGGCTTGTCTTGGTGGAGTCTGGCCGATGTGCATCACCCGGCAGATTTTCTGGAGAATTTCGACGAATACTGGAGGAATCGCCACGGCCACTCGTCCGCACATAGGCCAACGCCAGCGAGGAGAATTAAATTTTTGAGAATTATATTTTTTTTTGGTGTGTGAGCTAATTGCGACTGGGCCCCAGCATCGCCCCATAGAGGAATAGCTAAATAGCGAAAAGAAAAGCTCAGCGGGAGCGTAAGCGACACCTAGCCGCTCCGGTATTCTCAGCTTCCGTCCCTTCAATCGCCGGCAATGATTATCGCATTCAAATAATTAATTTTAATTTCGCAAAGTCGGTCGAAGAGTGCCACATACCGTCTCCCTGCAGCAGCGGAAAAATACTTAACTTTGGATGGCTGCAGTAAATCGTTAAATAAGAATAGGTTAATGTAGTGATAGTTGTTTTTTTTGGTGCAGAGATAACATTTATTGTCGCCACAGGAAAAAATAATTGTGTGTAATGCTCGTATCGTTGTTGGTGTTTTTTTGTAAAAAGGCAAATCGAAACATAGTGCGAGCGAGAAATTGGCGTACAGTGGGCCCAGTGTGATGTTATTTTTGGAAATATTATTTTTTTTCAAATCCACAGATCGGCGGCATCATCACTTCGGAAGCGCTTTCGTCGGTGGATTCCCCCAAAATTGTATAGTGTGAGGTTGGCAATAGGTCAAAAATATGAAACGCTAGCATCGATTAATAGTCACAAAGAAATAAATTTATAATCCCTGAATTCAATGTCCGATTACTCAGGGACTTGTCCCACTGTCCCGCTTAAGATCCCGTGCACAAATTTCCAATCGATGCCTAGGTCAATACATTTTGTTTTTGTGCCAACTGGTGAGCGCTGAGCAAAAGCTTTAAGCTAGCATAATTGTTTTTCTGTTGCCTTGCATTTACATTTGTTTGCGAATCTCGCAGCTGCTGGTCGCAGACTCATACCATTAGTATTTAATTTTTAATTTCTCATATTTCGATTTCGACTCTTGATTCAATGGTTTTTGTTAGGATTAATTTATTTAAATGTATTTTCGTTCCATGCCTATTAGATTTAAGAACATTTTTGTAGATTTTTATACCCTTGCAGGGTATTATAATTTAGTCAAAAGTTTGCAACGCAGTGAAGGAGACATTTGCGACATTATAAAGTATATATATTCTTGATCAGCATCAACAGCCGAGTCGATCTAGCCATGTCCGTCTGTCCGTCTGGGTGTCCGTCTGTCTGTCCGTCCGTTTCTACGCAAACTAGTCCCTCAGTTTTGAAGCTATCTAAATGAGACTTTGCGGTTAGTCTTATATATGCTCTCACTACTATATATGTCGGAACGAGCCGGATTGGACGATTATATCATATAGCTGCCATAAAACCGATGGATAAATTTTTAAGAAATAAATCTAACTTAGCCAATTTTTAACATATTTTCATAAAATTTCAGACATGGCCATTTTGTAATATTTTTATACCTTTGCAGGCTATTATAATTTTAGTCAGAAGTTTGCAACGCAGTGAAGGAGACATTTCCGCCCCTATAAAGTATATATATTCTTGATCAGCATCAACAGCCGAGTCGATCTAGCCATGTCCGTCCGTCTGTCTGTCCGTCTGTCTGTCCGTCCGTTTCTACGCAAACTAGTCCCTCAGTTTTGAAGCTATCTAAATGAAACTTTGCAGATAGTCTTATATATGCTCTCACTACTATATATGTCGGAACGAGCCGGATCGGACGACTATATCATATAGCTGCCATGGGAACGATCAAAAAATTTGGAGGAAAAAAATTATAACTTAGCCTCTTTTTAACATATTTTAATATAATTTGAGATATGGCCTGTTGCCTGCAAATTGGGAACAAACTGTTTCTCCATAAGGCTTACAGGTTTCAGTTGGGAAGAACTTGAGAAAAACATAGCTAAGCAAAGTATTTTCGGTTGACAGGGTCGGAATTTACATGAAATATTATTTAAATGTTTATATTCGAATTATTGATTATCGCTTAAAGAGTATATATTTATGAATTAAGAAGAGAAGTGTATAGCTCTCTCTTTTTGTTTAATTTGAAATTGCCCTCGCTTCGATTGTTACTTGTCATCGATACAACATCGACGGCTACTTTTACATGCATCGATAATTTTCCAACTCTAGGCGACAACCCTACAAGCGGATTTCAGGCAGCTTGTTTTCGTATAAATAGCAGCCCGCCTGCCATGGAGAGCTCTCATTCGTTTCTGCTCAGTTTCTGAATCAGTTTATTTTATTTTTTTTTTGTAGTCCTTGCCTAGGTTTTTTTTTTTAAGTTGGTTTTGATTTTTATTTAAAGTGATGTATTATTTTTTGACAATTCCAATCATGGTCCTCTAGGTAGCGCACAATATGCAGCACGTTGGCTCTGATTTTTATCTTAATCCCTTCTTTTCTTTATGGTTATTATTTATTTTAAAGTTTTTGATTTTTATTTATTATAATGAAATGTCTTTTGACAATTCCAGTTTGAAGAATTTGCTTCTGTTTTTACCATTTTTGTTCTTAATCTTCTCTTCTTCCGATTCCGATTTCATCCTTATAAAATATTTTATTTATTTTCAATTGAAAACTCGACAAAGACTACAATTTCCTCCAGCGCGTCCTTTCACTCGTCGTTTCCCATTGCAATCGATTCCGCTGTATTCGGATCACGGGGTTTCCCTAGCTCGTAAATTACTTCAGGTGGCGCCACGGAAGCCAGGGAGTCTACCTCCAAAGCCATAGTGGGATGCTTTCTGCCCACTTTCAGTTTGGCGGGCCTATATTTAGTATATATCTTGGCCATGTTAGCCGAGCGGAACCTTTTGTTTTGTTTTAGGTGCTAAAGCCAAAGAAATTTCCAACCACTTTTATTATATAATTTATATTGAATTTCAATAAGTTTGTTCGCAACATTTTCGTTCGCAATATTTATGTCAGTACCCGAGAAAACGAAAAAGTCGTACTTATTTACTGCAAGGGTATTTAAACTTCGGCATGCCGAAGTTTCCTTTCTTTCTGTGTTTAATTCAAATCTTTAGCCCTTCGTCTGTCCTGCACTTTTAATGGTTCTAATCCAGACTCTATATCTCTCTCTTCTCTTTCCCCCTTTTCTCTTTCTCTATATATCTCTTAATATATTATTTCTTCCTACGTTGTTAATGTATTTTGGATATTGTACTTGTTAATATATTTATATAATGTTTTAATTTGATTCTTTTATTTGCCTCCACTAGGTTGACTCCCCTGTAGGGACTAGTAACAGCAAAGGGGCCATTCAAATTAGTATAAATGTAGGTTCCGAATGGCCAAGGAAGGGAGGGCTTTGACTCCTCACGTCATCAGAGGATCGCTAAGAAATTCGGGGTACTCATTCTATCCGTCTGGTTATGTGTAGTGAGGGTTTACCTTCACCCCCCAAATACTTGTCGCAGCACGCAATTCGATTTCCTTAGAATGGCAGAAGGCCAGATGCAGGAGGGCAAGACCACCACCCCATTAGCCCACGAGCCGCAGCCGGATATTTTCCGCGTGTGACCCCTCGCATCTTACAACACCTAGGCCGATCGCTGTAATTCGTTACACCCAGTCACCGGTATTACATTTAAATAATTTAATTGAAACTGCGATTTAACACACTGTGCTTGTCCGCGAGGAGCCTTCTAAGACTTCTAAAAGTGTGTGCGTGTTTCAACCACAAAAGGGAATTTCCAAGGAATTTCATTTTTCTTAGAAATGTGCTGAATTTTAAGTTTGTTTGATTAGGTACTATTTAATTAACTTTAACATTTTGGTATCAAACCATTATTTCAATTTATAAGTAGTAGGGAGAAAATTTAAAGAAATATAAAATCTTTTGATGGCAAAAACTATTCAATCTGGAAATTCAAAGTCAAAGTTATTGTCGGAAAATTATGTTCTTTGCGTAATAGAAACAGAAAAACCAACTAAAGAACCAGATCATATAGAAACAAGAAAGAAAGCTAACTTCGGCATACCGAAGTTTAAATACCCTTGCAGTAAGTAAGTAAGACTTTTTCGTGTTCTCGGGTACTGACGAATACTGAACGAAAATGTTGCGAACAAACTAAATGAATTTATATATATATTCCTATGGCAGCTATATGATATAGTGGTCCGATTTCGATCAAATTAAAACCGAAATTCTAAAATATTCCAAAATGGCCATATCTGAAATTTTAAATATGTTGAAAATTGCCCAAGTAATAATTTTTTTCCTAGAAATTTTCCGATCGTTCCTATGGCAGCCATATAATATAGTCGTTCGATCCGGCTCGTTCCGACATATATAGTAGTGAGAGCATAAAGAAGCATATGTGCAAAGTTTTATTTAGATAGCTTCAAAACTGAGGGACTAGTTTGAGTAGAATCGGACGGAGAGACGGACATGGCTAGATCGACTCGGCTGTGATGCTGATCAAGAATATATATACTTTATAGGGTCGGAAATGTCTCCTTCACTGCGTTGCAAACTTCTGACTAAAATTATAATACCCTTCAAGGGGATGAAAAGCAGAAAAAGTTGCCAAAAGCTTGATAATATAATTTTTAGGCGATTCGTTTCTTATTTGTGCGCAAAAGTTTAGCGTCTCAGCTTTCAATTAGAAACCAATTTTTATACCCTGTACCGTAGGTACAAAGGTATATTAATTTTGTGCAAATGTATGTAACAGGCTGAAGGAAGCATTTCCGACCCCATAAAGTATATACATACATACATATATTCTTGATCAGAATATATGAACGCCTAGATCTCAGCAACTATAAGAGCTAGAGCCACCAAATTCGGTATGTAGGTCGGAATGTTTTGCACGCAGATCAAGTTTTTTTCAGATTTAAAAATTTCCCCCCCACTCTCCCGCAAATCAATAAAAACGTTTTGCAGCCACAAATATTACCATAGATCTTTCTTTTTTTGCATAGGCATGCATATGTAGAACATGTATCAATACCGAAAATCTGGTAAAGATCGGGTGAAAAACACAAAAGTTATTTACTTATCAGTGTGCTATTTATTTGGCAGCTAGCAACAGGAGCATCCCAAAATCAACAACAAAACGGATGAGCGCAAGAAACTAACTCCCGTGCGCAAAAAAGAGAGAGGGGTTATCTCTTTCTCTATCTTGCACGCGCAAGTGCATGAGATGATGGTGGTTTTGCAAAGAGCGAGTTTGTTTAGGCAAAAGGCGCAAAAGTTCCCTGGTTACCGGTTTTATTTATTATCGGGAGCTAATTCGAGTTGCGATATATTTTGGTACAGGGTATATAACAGTCGTTCACGAACGACTGTAGCTTTCTTACTTGTAATTATTGAAGTCTAAACCTAATTCTTCTCCATTTTAACATATTTGATGATCTATTTACTGATGAAATGGACAAGGTGTCCCATCTTCTATTAACTCTCCTTTCTTCCTACGACAGAATTATAACTGCAGTGGAGACCTTATTTCAAGAAAACCTAACGTTAGCATTTGTGAAAAATCGACTATTAGATCAGGAAATCAAAGGAAGAGACAAGTTTTAAAGTGATGTAACACTTTAAAAACTTCATTTCTAACACACACTGTGAGAAATGATAAAATAAATTCAAACAACAGAACAAAGAAAATGGGAAGATAGCACAGTCGGATAATGGTTTTGCTTTTATGCTGAAAAGGAAAAATTAACAAATGAAATATAAGTTCCGTCGGTACTTCTTTTATTTTGGATTCGGGTGCTTCTGATCATGTGGTAAATGATAGAAACCTTTTTATTAATTGCACCGAGTTGGACCCACCAATCGACTTTCAACTGCATCCACTGAAATAAGAAAGAAATTGATTTTCTCAGAGCCAGTACCGATCACACCAATTCAGGCTCTTGCGTTTTTGATTGACAGCTCTCTAACCAAAGCCCAATACATCGACATGAGAGCTTTGAATAAAGCACAATTTAGCAACATTTATCCATCGTATAATAAAGTCAGAGAAGCTAAATTAGTGTGTAGACCTGCGGGAGTTCATGTGACAGAAACCAGAGCCCAAGTATCTCTCCAAAATTTGCTAAATCATACGGCCAGTCGAATTATTCTTATGCAAGAGGAGGTATTTAAGAGGCATGAAAATATAACAGTTGTCAAACTGATCGCAATCTATGGATTTGACGGTACTACAGGGCAGAGTATGTACAAGCAGAGATACCTAGGAGACAAATCCTATCTCAAAGATGACTGAATTTTCGTTACCAGCCTTATTCCATTAAAATTAACAGATGATTTAGAGACACCGTTATGGATAAATAAAAGCCCACAATCAGTAAGATTTTGCAGACCTCTAAAGATTGAATTCGCTAAAGAAACCAAAGAACTTATTTTGGCGGAAAAGTCAAGTTTAGAGTCTCAAATACCAAACCTCACAGATTTTACTTACAATTTTTCAATCGACAGAAAAATTGCTGTCACTTTTTCCCTTCATCTCACATTAATTGACGGATAGGTGTTAAATATAATAACTGGAACGAAATCATGCCAGGTATCTCCTATCTGTGGAGCCAGTCCAAAGGATTTTATGAAAACCACCGAAATATCCAACTTTAAGGCTAAATTTGAAAATCTAAATTATGGCATCAGTCGTCTGCACGCATGGATCAGATTTTTCGAGTTTGTACTTAAAATTTCATACAAACTTAAATTGAACAAGTAAGAAAGCTACAGTCGTTCGTGATCGTGAACTTTTTTGCGCACGGGAGTTAGTTTCTTGCGCTCATCAGTTTTGTTGTTGTTTTTTGGGATGCACCTGTTGCTAGCTGCCAAATAGATAGCACACTGATAAGTAAATAACTTTTGTGTTTTTCACCCGATCTTTACCAGATTTTCGGTATTGATACATGTTCTACATATGCATGCCTATGCAAAAAAAGAAAGATCTATGGTAATATTTGTGGCTGCAAAACGTTTTTATTGATTTGCGGGGGAGTGGAGGGGAAATTTTTAAATCTGAAACAAACTTGATCTGCGTGCAAAACATTCCGACATACTTACCGAATTTGGTGGCTCAAGCTCTTATAGTTGCTGAGATCTAAGCGTTCATACAGACGGACAGACAGACATGGCTATATCGACTTGGCTGTTGATGCTGATCAAGAATATATATACTTTATGGGGTCGGAAATGCTTCCTTCTGCCTGTTACATACATTTGCACAAAATGAATATACCTACCTTTGTACCTACGGTACATGGTATAAAAAGTGGCAAACAAGGGATAAAGAAGAAAGAAACATGATAACATGCCGTAAACAAGAGTTACAACAATTATTTTTGACTCAAATGGGATTACATGTCGATAAGCCAAAACAAAACGGAAGTGGAACTACGAATGACGGAAACACCGCAAGAAGAGCATTTAAAAGCACAAGGCAACTTTCATCAATATTAGGATTAAATTATGATATTTTGCACAGCTTTTATATTATTCAAGTAGCTATATCTTGCGAATTTCGTATAAATGTTTCGAAATTCAAACAATTCTGCCAACGAACTGTATCGATGTATGTATATGGATCACTATAAATGGTATCCGATGTCAGCAACTGTCCACAAAGTTTTGATTCACGGTCCGCAGATAATAGCATCGTCGGTTTTACCGATCGGTTGCTTTGGAGAGAACGCATCTAAAGCACGTAATAAATTCTACAAGCGCGATAGACGATCATATTCGAGACAAAGTTCTCGTGTTAACAATTTAACGGACGTATTTCACCGATCTATAGATTCATCGGATCCTTTACTTTCAAGCCTAAATATAAACAAAAGGACGTCTCTGAATAAAAGAATCGCTCTGCCGAAAGAAGTCATCAATCTTTTAGATGTACCAAATATAGAACATATCAATAATGCTAATTGTTTGGGAAGCGATGATAGCGACTCGGACTTGGATCTCGATGATTCATTTTCTATGCATTTGGACGTAGAAAATTGTGATTAATATAATAGTATAATGATATATTAAATAGTTACTTAAGAAAAATTAATTTTAAATGTATTATATTAAAAAGAAATAATCATGCCAAATCTACTCCCTGACTTTATATCCTTATATGGGCTGTATGGGTGGGCGTGGTCCGATTGACTTCAAATTTCGCGTACGTATTTTAAATTTTAAATGCACCAATTCTACAAGAAATCAGCTCTCTAGCTTTATTATTAGACTAAAAAAAATAGGGAATCTGGCCCAGTGTGCATTGTAAAAACATATATATATTTTTTTTTAGTTGTGGATAGTTTACATAATAAATAATACAAATATTTACTAAGGTGTTTCGAATTAAGATTTATTTAAGCATACAAGTTTTGCTATATCTTCAACGTTATTCTCTCCGTTTTCATGCCTTAAGCTTTTATTAATGGAAAGCAAGGATGAAATCAGTGGGTCAGATGAACATAAAAGTGAGTGGATAAGGTCTTCCATTGCGCTCGCGGGAGTTACGAAAATCCTTATTCCTAGCTTCTAGGGCTTCTTCTGACATTTTCCCAATTGGAAGTGGAAGTGATATCCCCTCCATGCATTAGTAATTTATGCAGAGAGCTTGGCATGTAAAACCAGGGATATTCCTTGACAAACAGGTTAGCTGTTTCCAAAGTAAATTCCTTGAAAGCTGGAATATTTATTTCATAGCCGCAGCTGATCGACCTCAAAATTATATTTAGTCTGTGGATTAACTCCTCACAGACTCCGGTGATTTTGGATGCTATTTGTGGCTGCTGGAAAAAACGTCTTGCAGTGTTGCCGTTGTTAGTGTTTCCAGATGTGGCTATTGGAATATCCACTAGCAATGACATTTTTTGTTTAATTTCGTTTTGAATTCTAGACTTATGTTCTTTAACAACATCTTTATCCTCCTCGCGAATTTGCCATTTCTTTATTGCTATATGCAAAATGCACTCAAAGCTTCGAATCCACGCATGAAGAGTCGACAGCCCAAATTCATATAAATGTGTCCTAGGCGTGAACGTTCTGACAACATCAATATTATTCATTTGTTTCGGTGTTGCCTTACATATACCACATACTTGTGACGAGGAGTTAGCCAGTGCACTAAAAACTTTTCCATCAATCATCGTCAAATGAAATTGATGGTGTATTTTAAAATTTGCAATGTGGGTGGGATTAATTTCCAAAATTTCATTGTTGATGCGATCTACTTCCGAACGAACTAATTCTGCAGATTCCTTTTGAAATACCATCTTAAGTGGTCGGCAGTATCTAGTGGACGATGTCCTCAGATTTTTCCACAGTGTGCAAGATCCCTTCTGTATTTCTAATGGCACTATGCAAACGGCAAACAAACAGTCATCACTAATATTGTTGTTTTCTTTTGATAAACCTTGCCGATACGTTGAGTGTCCGCTACTACCATCGCATTCCCATTTATAAATGGTAGTGATTCTCTGATCCTGCTCTGCAGTGGAATCAAACTGAAATTCGTGGGAGGAACTTTCAATTATGCGCGTAACAATATGATTTACCATGTTCTGTAATGGTATATGAGTTGAATAATCCGTTACAGAAATGTCATTGGGGTAACATTTTTTTTTTTGCATTTAATAAAACATCGTAAGTCGGGTATACATATATTGGCATTGCGAGTTTTGGCGCCCGCTTGCATCAACTTTTATGTATGCTTCGTTAGGTTTCCATCAAAATAAAAAGCCAACGCTTCTTCTGGAGTATAAGGAATCATACCTAAGGAAGTTGATTCAAGGCATGACTTCATTTTTTTTGCAGCACCTTCATTGGTAAGCAAGCCAGCTTTGTACAAGCTACTTGTTGTTGCAAGCACGAGCTCATCACACGACGTTTGGTTAATAATGTCAGCAACTTTCCCTAATTGTGTTTTTCCGGAACACTCCTTAAAAGGCTTCTCAGGCCTCCCAGAAATTGATAGCGTTTTAATAAGCAATAGTGGTTCATCCAACCAGCCTTTATTTTTGTCTTCAAATTTCTGCAAATGCCTTCACTTTTCATGCCTTCCACTTTTCAACTAATTTTGCATTAAAATTGCAAATTTTTTTGCGAGTTCAATTTCATTATATAATCCGGCATCAATAATATTTCCAAATATATAGCTTTCAACGCTTTTGAAGGTAAGCGCTCGCTACGCCATATGTTAAAAAGCACGCGCTTCTTTACCGACATGCTACCTAAAAAGTATTTTGTTGTTAAAAGTTGACGAAAGTAGACAATCATATTGGCCATTTCACGATCACAGGACATCACAGTAATTTTTAAAAATTGTTAGGAACCGAATACCGGCGAATACTGGAAATTCTATTCCAAGAAACAAGTTATATGTTATGCTTGGTTAAGATTCTAAAGGTAGGGTAAACTATAACAATAAATTCTAACTACAACATATAAGCACATGTCACACACATAAACTTAAATCGTTAAAACAAACCTTAAAGTTTATTAAAATCCACTTTATTTTATATTTTTCTGCAACACAAAATTTTAGTGCAATTTGTACGACACGCTGCAAAAAGGCGGGAAAGCTCAGTAGAGTGGCGGCTGAATCATATGTTGACTTTGAAAGCTCACAGCTGATGGAATCAATTATGTAAACAAAACTTATAACTGTAAAATTACTCAGTGGAATATTAGTAACCCATTAAGAAACAATTTTTATAAATTTGAACGTGTTAAAATTTCAATTAAACGACGCTAAATTGGCCATTTCGACCACTGTGCGTTCTCGAGGTATTTTATCCTACCCATGCCGAGTCTGCCAAGGGAACCATCCTCTTCAGAAGTGCCACCGTTTTCTTATGCTAAGCTCTGAGAAACGGCTCCGAGCCGTCATCGAGAAGAAATACTGCGTCAATTGCCTAGCCCACCACCATTCCACTGGATCTTGCCGCAGTGACGACCGATGCCAGTCGTGTGGCCAGGATCACCACACACTTCTCCATGTCCACGAGCGCTCAGCGTATCCAACGCTTTCCCGAGCAAAGGCCTCCAATATTCTTACAGCGTATCCTCGCTAAGGGGGCCTTGAAAGTCTTCTTATATTTTTGCTTCGTATCCTCGCAAGGGGGGAGAATGTTCACGGCAGAAGGGCGTTTATTTTCCGTAGGCAGTGTGATCCCGTACACTCGCTCTCCCTCTCCCTCTTCCACTGCACTTTCCCCCAAGCTAGCTTTAATATTTCTTGTACTAGTACTAATTTACCATCGAACCCATAAAGACTCTAACGGACGTCGCGTAATACCCCGAAAAATTTCCTACGTGTTTTTCTTATCGAGTGCATTTCAGAGTAAAGCCATCCCCCTTCGAACAGAACATACCCAACATATTGAGAGACTCTCAAAGATCTCAAGGATTACATTCCTAAATATGGAAGGAGATCTTCCCATTTTAAAGGGTATTTGGCGAAATTTAAATTTCTTAAAAAATACATAGATCCCTTGGATCAAACTCACCAAATATTTTTAAATATATGTAGGTTCTTTGTAAAATCCGTACACTAGCACTAAATCACTAGATCACTAGCATGGAAAAACCTTCCTAAAAAAAGCTGATTTGCTGGAAGAGGATCACGTTTGGATCATAAACGCTTTAGTGGACGAGGCGATTAACTACTATATTTAAATCAAAGTCTGCGATTTCCCGAAGCTGATCGATGAGATTTGTCAAATATTCCCGAAAGAGGATACAGGGTGAGAAAGATTACAAAACAGTAGAAGTTGAGATAGTTAATCAAGGTAATATTGTATTACGACTGAACGAAAAACATATCCTACAATCCCCACTTCTATAACGTTATTATTTTTTAGCATATTTAAATATAAATTTTTACATTTTCTTTTTTTAGGACTTTTATTTTTATTATATACAATGTGAGAAGTATAAAAGCCCGACTGGAAAGCTTTACTCACGGTACAGAAACAAGCGTATCCAATTTAACAAGTACAATTCCGTTTCAAGGGATAAAAGCGATTCCAAGTCATGCAGACAGACATCGAAAGTAAAAATTTGATTGGTACGGAAGTTTATGAAAGAGTAGCCAAATCTTTCAAATCGATTTTAAAGCGAGACTGTGCGGACTGGAAAGATGTTTGCGAGAAGTGACAGCAAACATTTCATATCCGCCAAAGAGACCTAATTCAGCTAAGTTTGTTGAAAAACATCATTCTATGTATGTACGTTTGTTCGGTTCCTTAAAACTACAACATCACTTCTTAGTGCATTACGCAACTGCAATTGAAAAATGTGGACCTCTGAAATTCCTTTGGTGTATGCGATTTGAAGCAAAGCATAAAGACGCCAAAATGTATTTTCATAACGTAAATTCGAGAATAAATCCTCCGCATACTCTAGCATTAAAATCAGGATTAAAGTTTTCAAAATTTGTAATTGATCACCAAAATTTCTTAGAACCGGTTTTAACTGTACAAAATCACATTAGTTCAAATAATGCTGGTAAAGAACTGTTTAATAACTTATTAAAACAAGAGTTTCCGGATTATAAAAATTGCCGTTTACATCATGTAACTCAACTTGGTTGAGTGGTTCTAGTGAGGAATTTCCGACTCGAGTCCCAGTAATAAGGCATAGAGTTCGACCTTAATTAGGCTTATACAGAGGTTTTATTTATTCTAATTTCTACAAGTAATGGTATGATCTGGTATAGTATGGCTGCAGGGTGGCTTGATCGATGCGGTCGGCGTGGGGCTTCTCGCGTCTGGGTCCTCGGGCCGTGGACGGACTCCTCGCGTCGGATGCCTTGGATGGAAATATGTGAAAGTGCTGGTGCGGACCCTGAGGTCAGCGATTACGGGGTTATGGGTAGATAACGGTCAGCAATTGGAAGAATGGTTGTTGTTGTTGGACCCTGAAGTTAGCAGAGGAAGTGGTTGTTGTTGTTATTGGACCCTGAAGTCAGTAGAGAGAAATGTTGTGGGACCCTGAAGTCAGCGGAGAGAAGTGTTGTTGTTGTTGGACCCTGAAATCGGCAGAGAGAAATTTTGTGGGACCCTGAAGTCAGCGTAGAGAAGTGTTGTTGTTGGACCCTGAAGTCGGCAATAATAAGTAGGTTGTTATTGTTACGGGACCCTTAAGTCGGCCGAGGCAGGATAGGTAGTTAGGGGTGAGCACTTACTATCCTGATTGACTATATTTACCGCTTGGAGATCCTGCTGTAGAGCTGGCTGGTCGCTGGTGGTTGATGACTTCCATCCGATCGCTGCCGACCACTGAATGAGTTCCCTGATGCCAGCCGGCCGCTTTATATAGGGACTGGCTGGGTTTAGTGTGCCCGCTTGGGCTGCCGATTTGTCCGACTTAGTGTGGCCGGTTCAGAGTGACCCTTGGCTCGTTTAGGCGCGCGCGAGTTACAATCCTGTGGCCGAGGGAGAAAGGCTTTCAAAGAATTCAGCAGAATGACAAATCTTTATTTTTTCAATATCTTCGTCAGAGTTCGTATTGGCACCTCCTCCTTGTTGCTAGGTCCGTCTCCAAGTGTGCCCAAAGAGATAGGGGGCATGTTGACTCTCGGTATTGGTTCCAGTGCGACCGGAGAGAGGAGGCATGTTAACTCTGGGTCGGTCCTGTCTCCAGTGTGGGCATGTTAATTCCTCCCCCCCCAGTCCGAAGAGAAGGCCATAAGGGGAAATGGCCGGATCGGAGAAGGGTGATTAGGCGACGTGTTGTTGGTGTATGCCACGAACTCCGACGACATTTTGAATTTAACAGTTTTTTTTATGGATATCTTAATATTAAACATAAGTGTTGTGTTTATAAACGTTACATCTAAAGCTAAAGTTACATTTTGTTTAATTATTATGTATTTTTGTATCGTAGATTGTTTCTTGTTAATGTGGGTTTTTAAGTTACTTGGTTTGATATATTTATTGAATAATGCTTGTCTATCTTATGTTTCTTCCATTGATTTCTTAACTATTTTTCTAATTTTTTGTTTGTGTAACTTTTGACATTTAGTTGTTAGGAGAGTGACTGCTTTGTCTCTATCTACTTTGTGTATTGAAAATCTCGGTGTTATCTTGTTTCTACGGTTTTCTTTTCTAAAGACTTGGACTGGTGTCTCCCTGTCCTTGTTTAATTTAGCCAATTTTTTTCCTGTGGTCGCGCTTAAATGTTCCTGTGCTTTGGGTATATGTCTTTTCCAAATTCGTTTAATTTCTTAAGGTAATCATGGTGATTGTCGAATGTTATTGTTTTGTTAAATATGTGTGTTCTTCCGTGGAAGAGCTCGAAAGGGGTATAGGAAGTGCTGGAGTGTATTGCATTGTTATATGTTGCTACTGCTTCTGCGAGTATTTGGGCATGATCGCGTTCTATGCGTGCTTCCTTTCTTTTGTTCAAGATTATCCTGTATAGTTCGGTTAAGGTGGAGTGCAGTCTCTCGACAGAAGCGTTGCCCGTTGATTGTTGAAATGAAGTTGTATGAGCCATTATTTGGAATTGAGTTAAGAAGTCGTTGAATAGATTGCCCGAAAATTCCGCGCCCTGGTCGAAAATTATTTTCTTTGGTGCGCCATAGTAACTTATAAATTGTAATAGGGCATCGACGACTTTTATTGAATTCCTATTGCTAAGGGGGTAGGCTTGTGCTAGTTTGGTGAATTTATCGATAATTGTGAGGTTACAAGTATTGTTAATGAAATATATGTCTATATGTACGACTGCCAATGGTCCATCTGGGGCGGTTGGGGTTTGCATCAATGGTTTATGGGGGTGTCTATCGTATTTTAGGGTTAGGCAGGTATCGCAATTTTTTATAATTTTTGTGATAATGTCTTTTAAATGCGGAAAATAAATGTCCCTTTTTAAATGGTTATATGTTTCATCTATGCCTCTATGATTGGTATTAAAGTGGTATGCACGAATTTCGTTTTCCTGATCATGAGGATTCGTAATTTCGGTTAACCATATATTGCAGCGGAAAATTTTGTATAAGTCATTTTCAAAGAAATAGTTATTATAAGACTCTTCTATTATTTTGAAAATATCGTTTGGTGCAAATATTGCGAATGTTTTATTCGGTTTCAGGATTGTTTGAAGGGTGTTTGTAACAGAGTCGAAAGTATGTACGGGTTCCGTGATAATATGTCTTACTTTATGGATAAATGGTGTTTCTACTTGTCTTAAAGTTGTTGATCCGATACGGAATATTATTTGGCAATTGAAGTGATTTAGTGGTTGCGAAGCGATTGGTATAATTTGTGGGTCCTCGTTTATGTTCAAGTTTGGCTCAATTCTGCTGAGTGCGTCAGCAACTACGTTTTGCGACCCTTTTTTGTATACGATTTCGTAGTCGTAAGCGGCCAGGATTGTTTTCCATCGAAGTAGTTTTGGATTCTGACCTTTCAAATTTTCTAGCCAGATTAATGGCTTATGGTCTGTGACTATTTTGAATCTACGCCCGAAAAGGTATGGTCTGAAATGACCTACAGACCAAATGATAGATAGCATTTCTTTCTCTATCGTCGAATAGCGGATTTCCGTGTCCGAGAGTGTCCTGCTAGCGAAGGATATGGGTCTGTCATTAGTATCTGGGCCTTGTGACAACACAGAGCCTATAGCATAATTACTTGCGTCTGTGGTCAGCGTGAACGGTTTATTGAAATCAGGGTATATGAGTATGGGATCATTACAAAGAAGATCTTTCGACGTTTCGAATGCTTGTTTAAATTCATCGTCTATTATTATAGATTTCTTCCCTTTTAACTGTCTCGTTATGGGTTTAGTTATTTTCGCAAAGTCCTTTATGAATTTCCTGTAATACCCTAATAGTCCTAAAAATGATTTAATTTCCCTGGTTGTCTTTGGGCAGGGGAAGTCCTTGATGGTTTGAATTTTAAGTGGGTTTGGTTTGACTCCTTCCTGGGTTACGATATGTCCCAGGAAGTCGATTTCCTTCCTTAAAAAGCTACATTTGCTTGGTTGGATTTTTAGATTTGCGTTTTGGAGTTTTGTGAAAACAGATTTAATATCTGCTATATGTTTTTGGAGTGAGGGTGAGAATACTATTATATCGTCGAGATAGACGAGACAGACGTTACCGACTAAGTCACCTAAAACGTTGTCCATAACGCGTTGGAACGTGGCAGGGGCGTTCTTGAGACCGAAGGGCATTCTCGTGAATTCATAATGCCCATTTTCGACGGTGAACGCCGTCTTGCTCGCATCGCGTGGGTTCATTTGAATTTGGTGAAAGCCACTTGCTAAGTCTATCGTTGTGAAATACATGGTCTTCCCTAGACTATCTAGTATATCCGCAATGTTCGGGATAGGGTATCTATCAGAGACAGTCTTCTCATTTAATTTCCGAAAATCGATTACCAAGCGCCACTTTTTTCGCCTATGACGTCACTTTTCTTAGGTACGACCCAGACGGGTGCACTCCAGGGGGAATGGCTGTTTTTTATGATGTTTTGCTCGAGCATTTTTGAAATTTGCTTTTTTACTTCGTCTTTATGTACAAATGGGTAACGGTAAGATTTTGTGTGTATCGGTATATTATCTGTTGTTGGTATAGAGTGTTTGACGGCGTTAGAGAACGTTAGTTGGTTGTTTTCGTTGTGGAAAAGTCTTTTGAATGACTTGCATAGTTTGAGTATTTGTTGTTTTTCCTCGCTGTTAAGGTGTTCCGTTTGAATTTTTAATTGTTGGTCATCCGGTCGTTCTGTATCTGTTCCCGCGGACATACAGTTTAAGTATTGGTGGGTTTGTGGAGAGAACTCTTCTGCTTGTAACGGTTCCTCGAGGTAAAGTGTTTGGATCTGGTCTGAGTTATTGCAGACTTCGAAATAGGCGGATCCTGCGTTTGCGGTGTATAAACCGCCTGTTATGGATATTTGATTATCCAAATTCATAGTTTCAAATATAAAGTCTCCCTGCATGAAGTTTACTGGGAGCGGAAGTAGCATTTTGGTATTTTGTGGCAGGTTATGTAATGTGTCTACAGGGTTTGCCCTTGTGAGGATTGGGATGGCGGTTTCTGGTGTTTCTAGTATGGACTCGGCAAAGTTTATTCTTGCATTTAGGCTAGATAGGATATCCATGCCTAGGAGACCATTGAAGTGGGGGTGGAAATTAAATAATAAGAACTTAAAATTGGGAATTTTTTTGAATTGTTTGAAATTTATTTTATCTGTATATTCCCGAATTTTGAATGTACTGAGAACAGTGTGGATATTGATATCTGAGGTTAGTTTTTTGATGTGATCTTCATTAATAAGTGCCGGGTTTATGAAAGAGTAAGTAGATCCAGTGTCTATTAGGAATTTTAGAGGATTTGACACCATGGAGTTTGGTGATAATAAAACAAATGGCAAGGAAGATCCGTGAGTCTTCTTGCTTATGTAGCCGACTGGCTTCCCGAGGCTTCTATTTGAAAATTTGCATCATCGTTGATGTTACATAGGGGAGCTCTTGAATTACGGTTGTTTCTGTTTTGGTGACTTAGGGATTGATTTGGTTGGTCGTTATTGTGGAAGGGGTTTCTGCCCAGAGTTTCTTTATCTTGTCGACCATTACTATTGTTATGGGAATTATGTTGACGTGTGAAGCGTCTATTATTATTGTTGTTAAAATTTTGTTGTCTCTGTATAAAGCGGCCATTATTGTCATTGTTGGTGTTATCGTATCGTGGTACATGACGAGCGTTGTTGCCATTATTATAGTTCTGTTGTCGTGGTATGTAGCGACTGTTGTAGTCACTATTTGTTGGTTGTCCTCTCACGTATGGGTGATTCCTGTATATTGTGCTGTCGCGTCGTCGGTTTTCTTGTTGTTTGTTCAGGCTTCTAGAGAAGTTTAATTCAATCTGTCCGTACTCGTATGCTTTCTCGATTGTCTCTGGCCTTTGATTCCTAATGGCTGACCTAAGTGGGTCCTTTAATCCAGCTAAGAATGTATTTAGGCAGAATCTGTCGTATTGGTCACGTTTGGCCGCAAGAGAGTGTCCACTAGAGTCTGCTTCTCTGGCGAGTGACATTAATTCGCTTCTTATTTTTGCGGCTGAGTAATACAATTTTCCCATACTGAGTCCGTCCGGAAGATTATGTAGCTCTCTAACAAGCATTTCTTCTGTTTTCTTGCTAGAGTATAGTCGCTTGAGGTTTGCTTTGATATCATCCCAACTAAGGAGTGCATCGCAGACATTCAGCGCTTCGTCTGCTCTGCCTTTAATTTTGTCACGGATAGTTCCAAGTAAGTACTGTCCGCATGTTGCTTGGTCCACCGATGAGGCTAACAAAAGAAGCTGATCTACTCTGTCTATAAATCTATCAAGATTGTCAGGTGGGCCTTCGTAGGTTGGTAGTTGATGTACAAGGGTTAGTAGTTGTTGTAGATTTAGGTTGGTGGTGGAATTTAGTGGCCCTGTGTCGTTACCGGAATCCATAGCGTTGGTGAGATTAGGATTATTGTTTTGCGATTGAACCGACTGGTCTTCCTCTTCTGTTCCTGTCGCTTCCCTTATCTCAGATAGTCTAGATCCGCTTCTTAGCCCTGATCTGCCCCTAACTGTGTTAGTAGTATTCTTTAACATTTACGTTTGTTAGGAATAAATCTGTATTTTTGTTTGCAAATAATCGCGATTAATTATATATTGGGGTATGGTTATGGTATTTGTATATGGAAAATTTTGGGTGTTTGTTTGGTTTGTTTTGTTTTCGTTTGTATATTAATGTAGTAAACTATTGTATTATATTTTATGATACTATGTTTATGCATCTATTTTTTAGTGTGTATTATTTCCAAAATAAAAGAAAACCTGTATGTGTGTGTCCGTTACGCAGTTTTCTCTTTTCCTTGTTTCGCGTTGTTTATTGTTAGTTGTATGTTTTTCGTGCAGTGCTGCTGTGCTTCCTTCCACCTTTGTAGTTTTCTACTGTTTTTGGCTTTGACTGTAATGCATAAATTAAATTAGTATTCAATAGAGCGTATTTTAGAGGTTAGTGAACATGTGACACCAGTAGACGTTAAGTTGTTTGTGGATTGTTTCGTCGTTTTCTCTTATTTTTCTTATTTCTTTTTATATACATATGTTTAATATATTTCTAGAATTGATTTTATTGCTTTTTTTTTGTTTTAAGTGGTTCTATTCTCGCAGTGCGTGGTGTGCAAAAAGAATTCAATAGAATTCAACAGTGTAGAAGCGAACTCAGCGTCAAGCGTCGCAAGGGTTTTACAAGCGGCGTAACACAAACACATTCATGCTTACTTGTTTTTGCCGTATCACTGTTTATTAATTTTTTTTTAAATAAATTTGCGTTCATGTAAATTGATAAATGAAAACGATCCCGGTGCCTTAACAGCGATTGTTGTACACATATTCGGTCGTTAATCACACAACTCACATTTATTTTTATAAACCACTGTGCGGATATCCCGTTGTCTTGGCGGCGATTGATGTACATTCGCTTCTTGCGCAGCGAGTTCTGATTACAACTCAGCGCCAGTCTATCGTCACGGCAAAACTACAGAACTACAACAAATATAGGCTGCAATATTACCATAGTGATGAAATTGCTATTCTTTTGAAATGACCAAAAAGCATACCTATGGTGGTGTTCACGCAGCTAATAACATGCGTTCCTTGCACTTAGGACATCCAGTGACCAAGTCCCACAATTATTTATTTGTTTTCTTTGATGATTAGCGTTTTTTGTTTAGATTTAATTTGAATTTCACAATAGGAAAACTAGCGTCGCAGAAAGTGAAGTCAAGACTAAGAAAAAGTAGCGATGGTAAAAAAAAGGACGCTATAGAGACTCGATAGTTGTACATAACTTATAAATCGATAAATCATGACTTGTGATATTTCATAAAAATATGTGTGTTGCCGGATGTCAGAATCAAGTGTGGCCAGATCACCATATACCAATACTCTCCCAAATACGCACACCAAGTGCTCTCCGACACACACAAACGGTCACCACACAGCAGTTTTATGTCAAAAAAAAATTTTTTTGATTCATTTTCCACTTTTAATTGGTAATATTTTATGATTTAGGGTGTATGGATGATCCCGGTGCCTTATCAGCGATTGATGTACACATATACGGTCATCACACACAGCATTTTTTTTTTGTTATATTGTTGTAAATTAACCCGCACAAGCGATCCCGGTGCCTTATCAGCGGTTGATGTACACATATACGGTCGCTTGTGAAGCAATTTTAACTTGATTTTGTTTGTTTCTTTTGTTTTATTTGCACTTGCACGTCATTATGTTTCAATAACTTTTTACTTAATTTACTGTTTTACCACTCACAACCACTGCCGTCACATGTTCATTACCTCTTTTAGAATTTCAACGAAAAGCGTAGTGGGCATTGTTAATCCCTTGTCCGTAGTCCGGCTGCGCCAGTTACAATCCTGTGGCCGAGGGAGAAAGGCTTTCAAAGAATTCAGCAGAATGACAAATCTTTATTTTTTCAATATCTTCGTCAGAGTTCGTATTGGCACCTCCTCCTTGTTGCTAGGTCCGTCTCCAAGTGTGCCCAAAGAGATAGGGGGCATGTTGACTCTCGGTATTGGTTCCAGTGTGACCGGAGAGAGGAGGCATGTTAACTCTGGGTCGGTCCTGTCTCCAGTGTGGGCATGTTAACTCGCGTGTCCCTTTCTTAATTTTAAATTGTAATTATAATATTATTTTTTTTTTTTTTTGAAAAGTTATTGTTTTAAAAATAAAAAAAAATTTTTTTTTGTTAGGTTTGTTGGAAGGGAAATTAAAAAAAAAGAAAAAAAAATAAAAAAATTGGTAAAAAGAACAAAAAAAAGAGGAAAAAGAACACCAAGGCTCTGCTAGTAAAAAGAAAGTGGAAGGTAGTTAAAAAAATTTTGTTTTGTGTGGAGGAAAATTTGGGATTAAATATTAATAATAAATAGGAAATGGGGACTAAAAATTTTTTAGTATTATTAAAAAAAAAATTTTTAATTTTTATTTATTTTTTTTAATATTAAGTTGGTGGGGTTTTTGTGAAAAAGGGAAGGGGAACGCGCCTGGGTTTTTTGCGAAAATGGGGAAAATTTGAGAAGGCCCAAAAAAAGAGTAAAAAAAAAAATTTATACATATATATTAAGGCTTCGCGTTACGAAGGAACGTCAACTCGGTCAAAGACATGAAAAATGCAGTCATGGGAACTCTATTCCATTATTGTTCAACGGACGAGGCCCCAAACCACGAGTACTTCCCCGAGGGAACAGAGAGTTTGTGTGACTGGACAACTTGCATCTTATCAGCATCCTTCTCGAGTTATTTCACTTGCCGTGGAGACACTTATTCTTCCGATATACGAAGATCTTTCGAGAGAGGAGGCTTTTGACAAGGTGCTTGGGCGGTCACACACAAAATCCCAACGAATCGTTCAATGCTTCAGTGTGGCGCAAGGCAAACAAAAACATCTACACACTGGTCAAAAAAATGTGACAATTGCCGCGTACGTGAGTGCAGTAATTCTCAACGCGGGATACCCAGCGCTCCTGTACATGATGGAATTGCTGCAAATACCAATCGGACAGCAATGCAAAATGTTTGTCGGTTAAATGGAAGAGACGCGATTTTGTGAAGCTGCCAAACGCCGGAGGAGTAAAACAAAAGAGGCTCGTATGGCTGTAAATTTGAGAAAAATGAAGAAAACGAGTTTTTCGAAGAATCTGAGGGGATTCTATATTAACCAGGAGTAGATAATTAGACTTACACAGCTGTGAGTTGCTGAATTTCCATACTCTACACTGTGAAATTTAAAGTGAGTTGTCTCAAAAATAACTAAAGATTATTAACGTATTTTCTTAAACTAAAAGTTATTTTATTAAGTTTCATTTAAAAAACTACTACTACAAAAAACAATTTTTTGATTTTAGTTGAAAACATCGTTCGCGCAGTTGGCCTCTGACCGTGTCAAAACGCTGCCAGAAAACGTGAAAACTCAGTCATTTTAGATTTCCCAAATGTAATTTGTTTTGTGAATAAAGTTGAAAGTATGACTAAAACATATCCCAAAGTTCCTATGTCTCCAATCTTTCTTTCTGTGAGAAAAAAAAACTGGAAAAAACAATTTTTCCTCGGACGCTTGAGGGGACTGCCCCCTTAAACAGATCATGGGCGATTGGTAAAATGACGAAATAACTCTGTTGTTAACACAAAAAAATTGCACATGGTCGCTTAATCCGCCATTGTCGCCGCATATGGGAGGAGCTTGTGAGAGGTTAATTTAGCTTAAAGAGAGGTTCCCAAAAGTATACACCCTTAAAACTTTATTTTGCGAAATTGAATTTATGATGAATAGTCGACCACTTTTGTTTGTGCCATCTGATTTACTCGATGCAGAGCCCCTTGCGCAAAATGATTTATTAACTATAGAGAGTCTTTCCACTCCAATGACGAAGATTTAAAATTGTTAAACATGTGGAAGGCTTCTCATCGACTTGCTGATATATTTTAGGTTAAATGGAGAGAAAAAAAATAAAGTAATGTAGGAGAGATATTTCCCAGTATTCGCATATGTATGTACATTGACGACGCCCTGGACAACGAAAACGCAAAGACGAAATACGAGGAAAAAAGAAGTTGAAGTCGACGATCACAATAATACGAGGAAAGCAGAAGTTGAACCACAACGATTGCAAGAAGGCAACGACGATCGCAATATACATAAGCAGCGAGAACGCAGACGATGGGAACCAGTTTGTGACGAGAGCCGACAGAGGACGGTTGAAGTATTCGACGAGAGACGAACGCGACGACGCGAAGAGTATTTTCTAAACATTAAACGATTTAATTACTTATAACTATGTATCTATCATAATAAACTTAACATATTAAATAAAAACCCCACATTTTGGGAGCTCGACCGGGAAGGACCAGAAAAAGTGAAAAACGTGTTTAAAGGTGAACGACGACAAAAAATACGAAAACGACGAAAAACAATATAAAAAATTTTTTTTATACAATCACTAAACAATGTCGACGAAAATGTATTATTATTATATTAGTAACCGATTAAGAAACAATTTTTATAAATTTGAACGTGTTAAAATTTCAATTAAACGACGCTAAATTGGCCATTTCGACCACTGTGCGTTCTCGAGGTATTTTATCCTACCCATGCACATTGGGCAAAATGACCACATTTTTGGAAAAAACTAAAATAATGAAGTTAGGAAGCTGAAACTTGGCGTACCTTATATTTATAGGCCGCTAATTAAAAAATAAAATTTTTGACGATTTTGGTGACCCCTACTCTTACCGCCCAAAAAGGCAACATGGCGTATGCGTAATTTTAAAGTTTGTAAAGTCAGCAGAGAAGCCTATTGATAACAAAATTGTGTAATTAAGAAACAATATGGCACAATATAATTTTTTTTTTTCAAATTATCAACATATTTATTAATATTTTCCGTGCGGATGTTTCCCCATGCTTCAAGTAACTTTAAATTGATATAGACAAAAGCACCTGCAAACACATTCAATTTTTGCAAAAATGCGCAAAAATGCGCAAATGAAAATCATACCCTCTAAAACTGTATAATTTTATTTAAAACGCAACATATTTCATTTTTGGCGCAAATTCGCGCCGTGTAAGTTCTATTCCATAAAAGACGAGCACACGGGTTTAGTTATGAACATAAAATCGGTCAACAACACAAGACACACATAAAGCAAATAACATATAATAAACAATTCTAACATACAATTTATATTAAACATACCTGGATCTTGATTTTCCATTAAAAATAATAATTATAAGACTTTATTTCCAATAGTTACAGACGTTTAAACTTTGCGAAATTTCTAATTGTTCCACATGTAAACAAAGCGCTGAACACATGTTTGACTTTGACGCCCTGGTACAAAACCAGGGTTGCCACTATACAACTTTAATTTACCGCATAAATGATCTTAGAGTATCTACTTACAAAATACAAAATCAAAACACGAAAAGCTTTCCATGAAAATTTTGGGTTTTTTCCAAAAAATCGGGCATTTTGCCCAATGTGCCATGCCGAGTCTGCCAAGGGAAGGGCGTTTATTTTCCGGAGGCAGTGTGATCCCGTACACTCGCTCTCCCTCTCCCTCTTCCACTGCAATTTCCCCCAAGCTAGCTTTAATATTTCTTGTACTAGTACTAGTTTACCATCGAACCCATAAAGACTCTAACGGACGTCGCGTAATACCCCGAAAAATTTCCTACGTGTTTTTCTTATCGAGTGCATTTCAGAGTCAAGCCATCCCCCTCCGAACAGAACATACCCAACATATTGAGAGACTCTCAAAGATCTCAAGGATTACATTCCTAAACATGGAAGGAGATCTTCCCATTTTAAAGGGTATTTGGCGAAATTTAAATTTCTTAAAAAATACATAGATCCCTTGGATCAAACTCACCAAATATTTTTAAATATATGTAGGTTCTTTGTAAAATCCGTACACTAGCACTAAATCACTAGATCACTAGCATGGAAAAACCTTTCTAAAAAAAGCTGATTTGCTGGAAGAGGATCACGTTTGGATCATAAACGCTTTAGTGGACGAGGCGATTAACTACTATATTTAAATCAAAGTCTGCGATTTCCCGAAGCTGATCGATGAGATTTGTCAAATATTCCCGAAACAGGATACAGGGTGAGAAAGATTACAAAACAGTAGAAGTTGAGATAGTTAATCAAGGTAATATTGTATTACGACTGAACGAAAAACATATCCTACAATCCCCACTTCTAAAACTTTATTATTTTTTAGCATATTTAAATATAAATTTTTACATTTTCTTTTTTTAGGACTTTTATTTTTATTATATACAATGTGAGAAGTATAAAAGCCCGACTGGAAAGCTTTACTCACGGTACAGAAACAAGCGTATCCAATTTAACAAGTACAATTCCGTTTCAAGGGATAAAAGCGATTCCAAGTCATGCAGACAGACATCGAAAGTAAAAATTTGATTGGTACGGAAGTTTATGAAAGAGTAGCCAAATCTTTCAAATCGATTTTAAAGCGAGACTGTGCGGACTGGAAAGATGTTTGCGAGAAGTGACAGCAAACATTTCATATCCGCCAAAGAGACCTAATTCAGCTAAGTTTGTTGAAAAACATCATTCTATGTATGTACGTTTGTTCGGTTCCTTAAAACTACAACATCACTTCTTAGTGCATTACGCAACTGCAATTGAAAAATGTGGACCTCTGAAATTCCTTTGGTGTATGCGATTTGAAGCAAAGCATAAAGACGCCAAAATGTATTTTCATAACGTAAATTCGAGAATAAATCCTCCGCATACTCTAGCATTAAAATCAGGATTAAAGTTTTCAAAATTTGTAATTGATCACCAAAATTTCTTAGAACCGGTTTTAAGGGGGGAAACCAGTTTAGGAGGTCGAAATTTTGCTGTTTTTCATGATTTTTTTTAACCAAGAAGGAATAATCAAAAATTGTTTAAACTTGGAGGATATTTTATTTATGTTTTGAAGTACACTTTAAAATATTTTCAAACGATTTCCGCCGGAAATAGTGGAGTTAGCACGTGCAGTCCATGGGCGATTGCCATCCGAGTATTTGGCTGGCGTACATCCCTGACGTCGCAATTTTTATCTGTAGTCATCAGGATTTTTTTTTTCATTAAAAACATATTTTCTAAGAATATGAACCTAATTTTGATTAAACACATTGAAAATTGCATGATTTTGAGGTGTTTGAACACAATGTCATGTTTTTATACTATATTTCTTCATCTTTTTTTGCATATAAAAAATATATTTTTAATAACATAATCCCCGAATTCGGTTCATATTCCGTGGAATTGAATGAAGAATATCTACACCAAATTTCAAAACGATTGATCAATAACTTTTTGAGCTAGAATGTACGCTAGTCGAAAAAAAGTCGTTTCGAGAAAAACGCGTTTGAAATAAAATGTAGCGAAAATGAGAAATCCAAGACAGTAATTAATTATAAAAAATGCTCACCGGTTAATCAGCTATTCCAGCACCATATAGCAATCCCTCTTCTTGCTCATATGCATCATGAAATAGCCAAGTAGGATAAAGAAGAAGAAGAGGCAGGTAGCTGGAAAGGAAGGGCCTGGGCGACCGCTCCGTTATAATTACCGTGCGCTTCTTCACAGATCCGACGGGCGGTCACTTAAGTGCTCATTGCATTCGAACTAATGGGAATTTTGCTTTGAAATTTTGACTACATATTCTTGAATAGTTATACTAATGATTCATGCAATAAAAAAAAAGCCGATTTTTTGATCGGTCTAAACTGGTTTCCCCCCTTAACTGTACAAAATCACATTAGTTCAAATAATGCTGGTAAAGAACTGTTTAATAACTTATTAAAACAAGAGTTTCCGGATTATAAAAATTGCCGTTTACATCATGTAACTCAACTTGGTTGAGTGGTTCTAGTGAGGAATTTCCGACTCGAGTCCCAGAAATAAGGCATAGAGTTCGACCTTAATTAGGCTTATACAGAGGTTTTATTTATTCTAATTTCTACAAGTAATGGTATGATCTGGTATAGTATGGCTGCAGGGTGGCTTGATCGATGCGGTCGGCGTGGGGCTTCTCGCTTCTGCTGTCCTGTGCCCGTGGGCGGGGCTTCTCGCGTCTGGGTCCTCGGGCCGTGGACGGACTCCTCGCGTCGTATGCCTTGGATGGAAATATGTGAAAGTGCTGGTGCGGACCCTGAGGTCAGCGATTACGGGGTTATGGGTAGATAACGGTCAGCAATTGGAAGAATGGTTGTTGTTGTTGGACCCTGAAGTTAGCAGAGGAAGTGGTTGTTGTTGTTATTGGACCCTGAAATCGGCAGAGAGAAATTTTGTGGGACCCTGAAGTCAGCGTAGAGAAGTGTTGTTGTTGTTGGACCCTGAAATCGGCAGAGAGAAATTTTGTGGGACCCTGAAGTCAGCGTAGAGAAGTGTTGTTGTTGGACCCTGAAGTCGGCAATAATAAGTAGGTTGTTATTGTTACGGGACCCTTAAGTCGGCCGAGGCAGGATAGGTAGTTAGGGGTGAGCACTTACTATCCTGATTGACTATATTTACCGCTTGGAGATCCTGCTGTAGAGCTGGCTGGTCGCTGGTGGTTGATGACTTCCATCCGATCGCTGCCGACCACTGAATGAGTTCCCTGAGGCCAGCCGGCCGCTTTATATAGGGACTGGCTGGGTTTAGTGTGCCCGCTTGGGCTGCCGATTTGTCCGACTTAGTGTGGCCGGTTCAGAGTGACCCTTGGCTCGTTTAGGCGCGCGCGCGTACCTTGCTCGAATTTGAACTGGTAATATGATTATTATTATTTATTATTTCGTACTCGAAAAGTTGTTGATATTGTAACAAAAAGTTATTTTTGCCAAGCTTGTTTGCAGTGGAAGTCGAGAAATGGAAATGATGATTACGAAAATTGGTATAAAGAGCATACAAATGAGTGCGATAATAACCACGACGGTTCTGCAAGTAAAACGGAGGTGGATGCAGTGAATGAAATGTTTGCTAGGTCGGAGGAAAAATTTGGGATTTAATATCTGTACTAAATTGGATACGGTGACTTAAAAACTTCCAGTAGTATTGTAAAAAACAATCCATATGGTGATCAATTTCCAGTTTCAAAACGTGAGTGCGTCGGTCATGTGCAAAAGCGCCTGCGATATTTGAGAAAAATGGCGATAATTTGAGGAGGCCTGACAGAAGCGTTAATAAAAAAACTTTATATATATTATGGCTTCGCGTTACGAAGGAACGTCAACTCGGTCAAAGACATGAAAAATGCAGTCATGGGAACTCTATTCCATTATTGTTCAACGGACGAGGCCCCAAACCACGAGTACTTCCCCGAGGGAACAGAGAGTTTGTGTGACTGGACAACTTGCATCTTATCAGCATCCTTCTCGAGTTATTTCACTTGCCGTGGAGACACTTATTCTTCCGATATACGAAGATCTTTCGAGAGAGGAGCTTTTGACAAGGTGCTTGGGCGGTCACACACAAAATCCCAACGAATCGTTCAATGCTTCAGTGTGGCGCAAGGCAAACAAAAACATCTACACACTGGTCAAAAAAATGTGACAATTGCCGCGTACGTGAGTGCAGTAATTCTCAACGCGGGATACCCAGCGCTCCTGTACATGATGGAATTGCTGCAAATACCAATCGGACAGCAATGCAAAATGTTTGCCGGTTAAATGGAAGAGACGCGATTTTGTGAAGCTGCCAAACGCCGGAGGAGTAAAACAAAAGAGGCTCGTATGGCTGTAAATTTGAGAAAAATGAAGAAAACGAGTTTTTCGAAGAATCTGAGGGGATTCTATATTAACCAGGAGTAGATAATTAGACTTACACAGCTGTGAGTTGCTGAATTTCCATACTCTACACTGTGAAATTTAAAGTGAGTTGTCTCAAAAATAACTAAAGAAGTTATTAACGTATTTTCTTAAACTAAAAGTTATTTTATTAAGTTTCATTTAAAAAACTACTACTACAAAAAACAATTTTTTGATTTTAGTTGAAAACATCGTTCGCGCAGTTGGCCTCTGACCGTGTCAAAACGCTGCCAGAAAACGTGAAAAACTCAGTCATTTTAGATTTCCCAAATGTAATTTGTTTTGTGAATAAAGTTGAAAGTATGACTAAAACATATCCCAAAGTTCCTATGTCTCCAATCTTTCTTTCTGTGAGAAAAAAAAAACTGGAAAAAACAATTTTTCCTCGGACGCTTGAGGGGACTGCCCCCTTAAACAGATCATGGGCGATTGGTAAAATGACGAAATAACTCTGTTGTTAACACAAAAAAATTGCACATGGTCGCTTAATCCGCCATTGTCGCCGCATATGGGAGGAGCTTGTGAGAGGTTAATTTAGCTTAAAGAGAGGTTCCCAAAAGTATACACCCTTAAAACTTTATTTTGCGAAATTGAATTTATGATTTGTTTGTGCCATCTGATTTACCCGATGCAGAGCCCCTTGCGCAAAATGATTTATTAACTATAGAGAGTCTTTCCACTCCAATGACGAAGATTTAAAATTGTTAAACATGTGGAAGGCTTCTCATCGACTTGCTGATATATTTTAGGTTAAATGGAGAGAAAAAAAAATAAAGTAATGTAGGAGAGATATTTCCCAGTATTCGCATATGTATGTACATTGACGACGCCCTGGACAACGAAAACGCAAAGACGAAATACGAGGAAAAAAGAAGTTGAAGTCGACGATCACAATAATACATACGAAGAAAACAGAAGTTGAAGTCGACGATCACAACAATACGAGGAAAACAGAAGTTGAACCACAACGATTGCAAGAAGGCAACGACGATCGCAATATACATAAGCAGCGAGAACGCAGACGATGGGAACCAGTTTGTGACGAGAGCCGACAGAGGACGGTTGAGTATGACGCGAAGAGTATTTTCTAAACATTAAACGATTTAATTACTTGTAACTATGTATCTATCATAATAAACTTAACATATTAAATAAAAACCCCACATTTTGGGAGCTCGACCGGGAAGGACCAGAAAAAGTGAAAAACGTGTTTAAACGTGAACGACGACAAAAAATACGAAAACGACGAAAAACAATATAAAAATTTTTTTTTATACAATCACTAAACAATGTCGACGAAAATGGATCAGCATATAGACGCAAATGCAAATGGACAAAATGACGAATCAGACGAAGAGAGCGAGAACGACGAAGAATATCAACCAAACGATGGAAACGAGAACGAAACGACGTAAAAAGGCGATGAGAACATAAGCGAAACGACAACGAGAACGGCATAACGAATAAAGACGTCGGAAAGACAAGAAAATACGGCGACAAGGAGAACGGCATAACGAATAAAGACGGCGAAACCACAAGTAAATACGGCGACAACAAGAACGGCATAACGAAAAAAGAGGAAAACGACGTAAAGACGAGGGCAAAAAAAATAACGACGATCGGCAGAGCCCTGGGCCGAAAAACGATGTATAGACGAGGGCAAGAAAATAACGACGATCGGCAGAGCCCTGTGCCGAAAAAGACGAAACGATGTAAAGGGCAAAAAGAAAAACGACGTTTGTCAGAGCCCTGTGCCGAAAAATAAAGACGAAAAAGATTTAAAGACGACGACGAATAAGACGAAGACGAAACACTCGAGGCGAATGTTTAGTCAGAATGGCCGAATGTGGGAGAGATATTTCCCAGTATTCGCATATGTACATTGACGACGCCCTGGACAACGAAAACGCAAAGACGAAATACGAGGAAAACAGAAGTTGAAGTCGACGATCACAATAATACAAAGAAAACAGAAGTTGAACCACAACGATTGCAAGAAGGCAACGACGATCGCAATATACATAAGCAGCGAGAACGCAGACGATGGGAACCAGTTTGTGACGAGAGCCGACAGAGGACGGTTGAAGTATTCGACGAGAGACGAACGCGACGACGCGAAGAGTATTTTCTAAACATTAAACGATTTAATTACTTATAACTATGTATCTATCATAATAAACTTAACATATTAAATAAAAACCCTACAGTAATATATTTTGTATAGCCGTAAATGGGCAAAGAAATTTAATAATTTAAAAGAAGGATATATCGTTTTGGCACGGGATGCAGATGTACCCAAAAATGTTTGGCCAAAAGGCATTATAGTCATACAGTATAGGCATAGATTTATAATAGACCTATAGTTAAGTTAATCAAATTAGACATTAAGGAAACAATGTATGCTTATGCTTTATAAGTTTTAAAAATGAATTGCCTTACTATGCAATACTTGGATGGAGGATGTTGTACAAGTATTGTTAATTTAAAACTTATTTAATCTTATTTAAACTTATTTAAAAATGTATCATTTGTATCGATCGTCTTTGAGGTGTTTTTTTTTTTCTTTGTACTTTCTTATCATGATATTCTACAGATAGACGAAGAGACGCATAGTTGAGTTCAGAGAGTCGAGAAGCAGACGCGCTTTTTATAATGTAGGAAAACAATAAAAATAGTGACAAATAAAAAAAGCGTTCAAAAATAATTCAGACGATACAACAGCAGACTAACGACCTCGGATTTAGTCGTTCGACCCAGATATGAAAAGAAATATATGTATACTTAAACAGGTACGAGGGTAGTCCGAGGGTAAGTACATAGCCTCACCGCCTTATGGCGCCAGTATCGCAAGAGTAATTTTTTAACAGTACATTTTCTTAGAAAGCTTCTGTTGAAATTTCAGCCGGATCGGACTGGTAGTTTTGTTTTAACCGCGTATGAAAGCGAGAGTATCCGAGGGATCGTAGCAGTTATAATTTTTAAAATAAAAATCACAGAATAACAGTTATTTTCTAATTTTTTACAAAAAAAACTTGTATTATACCCTTGCAGGGTATTATAATTTTAGTCAGAAGTTTGCAAAGCAGTGATAGAGACATTTCCGACCCTATAAAGTATATATATTCTTGATCAGCATCAACAGCCGAGTCGATCTAGCCATGTCCGTCTGTCTGTCAGTTTTTACGCAAACTAGTCCCTCAGTTTTAAAGCTATCTGAATGAAACTTTGCAGATAGTCTTCTATATGCTCTCCCTACTATATATGTATGTCGGAACGATCCGGATCGGACGACTGTATCATATAGCATTACATTATTCACTGTCAACAAGAACACGCGAAAGCGAAAAGAACCGCAATCCTTAAATTTACAAAATGTTAAATACTTATTGAAAGGGTATTTTAACTTCGGCATGCCGAAGTTATTGTTATTGTCAAATAAAAATTGATAAATAAAAATTTGGTATAACAACCACCATGATAACGCACCGGCTAACACGTCCGCCCTCGCCAAATTGGTCGAATTGGGCTACGAACTGCTGCCCCATCGGGCAGCAGCTCGGAAGCGCATTTTGCCGAGCTCAAGAAAAAAACGGGTTAAAAAAATTTGAGCATCGCTGGGTCAAGTGTATCGGGCTAAAAGGAGACTATGTTAAAAAATAAATTATCACTTTTCCAAAATTTTGGTTTTTCTTTTGTAGGCTAAGTACTTATCGGACCACCCTCGTATTTCCCCAACAACACCTTGTACCACTACAAATTAAGCTTGGATCCAAAATTTTGTGGAAAAACCCGACACCTTCTTCAACTCAATATAGTCGTTCTTTAAAGCTGATTTGCAAAAAGGAAAATACTGAATTAATTCGATCAGAAAGCGATTAGGTAAAAACCCAAATAGCAGAAATTAAACGAACAACAACCCTTTCATTTAGAATTTCGCACCAGTTCCACATGACTATATTGGACGGCAAAACATTCAGCGTCCTTGCTGAAGCATCTACATTAGAGGTTGGACGATACATCGATGTATCGATGTTTGACAAAAAAATCTCAACATCGATACATAAATTTCAACATCGATGTTAACATCGATGTTTTTTCTTCAACATCGATACATCGACAATACATTTTACCTAGTGTCAAATTTTCACAATCAGAAAAAGCAGAAAAAGGGTAAGTACTACAATCTGAGTGCATATGTATTTATTTTAAAATAAAATTCTTTTTCAATTAATGGAATAGTCTAGATTCGTTGGGTTGGTTGTGGTGTTGATTTGAAGCTAAGATGGACAAAGTCTTGAGAGGTAAGTTGTTGCTTACATTAATTTATATTTTACATATAATAACTAAATATTTATTTTTTTATACATAGATGTGACAAACAAGGAAAATAAGGCGTCATCAAATCCAAACGTGGGTAAGCGAATAAAACAATCATTTGTTTGGGATCATTTTGAAAAGTGTTCTGGCGGCCAAGAAGCAAAATGTAACCATTGCTCGGCTATATTAAAAACTAAAGGGAATACAACTAATCTTATACATCACATGAGGAATATGCACAAGCAATACAATAATATAAAAAATCCTGAGCCTGCATTGCCGTCAACAAGTCTGGAAAACACAGTGATAAAATATGAAACTGATTCGGAGCGCAAGGAAGCAATTGATCAAGCAATAGTGAGAATGATAGCATTTCAGATAATTTGGCCTTGAAAGTGACGCAAAATCTTCCAACACCACCCAAACCGCCAAAACGACCACGTTTCGAATTTTTACAAAACAAAATCGCAAACAAGCAAACTTCCAATAGGTCAGACGCCATAACACTGCTGAGGCAATATTTGGTAAAACCAAATGCAGACGAAGAAGGGGACCCCTTACTTTATTGGAAGGTAATATCCGACTTTAATATTATAACTGTAATTTCAAAAATTATTTGTTAATTTTCAGAATTCTGACGAAAATGTTTTGAAAGCTCTGGTAAAAAAACATATGTGTGTACCTGCCACGTCCTGCGAAGCTGAACGCATGTTCAGCAAAGCAGGGCAAATTATATCCGACCGCCGCTGCGCACTACGACCTGCGATTGTCGACAAACTATTATTTGTCAATAAAAATTTGGATCTCTAAATAAAATTAATAAAAAAATGTCGTTTTTGTTTGAAACTAAAAAAAATTCGATGTATCGATGTATCGATGTTTTTGAACTAAAACATCGGAAACATCGATGTTGATCAACATCGAAGTTGAAAACATTGATGTTTGAAAATATCGATGTTTTCCAACCTCTAATC